>BSBK01002972.1:0-609134 GCA_027943335.1 Chamaecyparis obtusa | reverse complement strand
GATAAAAAAAAAATTGGAGCCAATTTAAAACAAACCAAATGAAATACAATTAATTTTAAACACCTAAAATATAATAAAACAAAACAAACACCTAGTGAAGATGGCCAAAGAGCAAGCCCAATAGAAAAATATGTGACTTCTAGGATGAAAGAAAATGATATAATTATGTCGAAGGCATTCTCTATATGAATTCAACAACCCACTTTTGAAATCAATAGTTTAGAATTGAGGAGGACGACTCAAGATTGTAGAACTAATCTCAATTGTATAATTTATATAAATTCTTTTTAAAATGATAAAAAAATAAAAAATATATGAATAAAAGGAAAATCTATTTTTCATTATTACCTTCTTTTGATAAGAATATCTTTTATTATTGTCTACTTTATTTAAGAGTTTTAACCTTTTTTTCAAAGTTGAAAAAATAACTTTATTCTAATTGTTCTTCTAATAATTAATTCCTTATTAGATTTTAAAAAATAATTAGTTGTATCTTAATAAAATTAGAAATAATAATTCAAAGTTATTATAATTAATTTAATTCATAATTATTTATCTTACTAAATTTATAAAGTAATTATATTTCAATTAATATTTAATATTTTATTATTATCTTGTTTTTGATAGAATGTTATCTTATGTTCTTAAAATATTCTTTTTTTTTAAGATACTCTAATTCTTCTTGTTCTTCTTCTAAGAATTACTTTTCATTATGTTAAAATTTTATTAAAAAATCATTTGTCTGCTTATGAAATTACAAATAATAATCAAAGATATTATATTAGTTATTTAATTTATTAAAAAAATTGAGTATTAAATTTTTTCGTCATTGCAATTATATTTTTATTTTTATTTTATTGATATTATCACTCTCTTTTTATATATCTCCTCTTCTCTATCCTCTCCCTCTTTATATCTATTTTCATTTTTCTCTCTCACACACTAATCTTTGTTTCTACCTCCCTATCTCAATCTTATATACTCTCTCACTTGAATACAAAGACACACTCCCTATTTCTCCCTCTCTATCTCTCTCCCATTACACTCTCTCCCTCCCTCCCTCCCTCTCTCCCATGCATATTGTCCTCTATATCTCTTTCTCTATGTCTATCATTTATCTTCCTATATATCTATATCTCTCATTCTCTTTCCAGTTATAATTGGATCCCTTGTAACTGGATTGATATTTGATTTGAAGCTATCACTTCTTTTTTGTATAAGGTCGTAACTCAGAAGGGCTCACAGCTGGGCATGTTGATGAATTTATGATAGTTGCATCCAGTGTGGTTTCCATTTGCTTTCCTATATGCATTTTGTATCATGGTATTTCCCATGGATTTTATGTTTCTTCTGTGTGTGTAACTCTAAACAGGACAGGCTTGTGGATTTAGCAATCTCAATTAACCCTGATTCTACTGACCTGTGAGTTTAGGTGTCTTAAGGGGTCCTAGGACCTATTATGACCCCTTAAAACTCCTTACTCTTTAGGACCTCCTCTCTCTCCCCTCTCACCTTTTCACCCTTTCTCACCCTCTCTTTGTCTCTCTCCCAGTTCTTACATTCTCACCCTATCTCACCCTCTCACTTTTTCTCCTCCTAATTCTTTTTTTCATGTACCTCTCTCTCTCTCTCTCTCTCTCTCTCACACACACACACACACACACCACACACACACACTCACACAACATTGGGTCTACACCTATGTAAGAATAGGAAAATTAGTAAACATGGAAAGGAACTTGTGATTGATGTCCAATTTTTCTGTGTTTTTTCTAGTATCTGTGTATTATCCAACAACCCTACACTTTTCATGGTGTTGAAGGTCACCAAAAGGCATATTATATCAATTTTTCATCATCGTTTTGTTCAAAATCAACATTAAAGTACAAAAGTCAATGATTCTTCACCAATATGGACTTGTTATTTTCATAATTTTACTTATTGTAATAGATTGTGTTTACAATTCAATTTTGAACTAGAAAGAATGTGTGTGGAAGCTCAAAATTTTTAGAAATGTGTCAAAGCTCAATGTTTTGAATCCAAAGTTCAGAAGTGGCTGCTTGGGTATCCTTAGTAGGTTACTTAATCAAGTGATAATATAAAACTAAATGGGTTTATAATGAATTAATAAGATAATGATTCCTCGCCCAGGCCTTGAGTCGCTAATATAGGCTAAGGATGGAAGTGAGAGAAGATGCTTTCCCATCTAGGAGGATGTGAGTATAGCATGATCAATTAACCTTGTCTTCATGAGAGGATTTCAGGTTCTACATATGATCACACTTGGAAGTCGGAGTCTAGTGAGATCATTCCAAGGTGTTGACATATGTGAGACACTTCCATTGATTTCATTCAAGGTTTCCTACATGTATTGGTTGCTTGTGGGTTAGTATGTACCTTTGATTCATGAGTTGTACCCTCAGGATAGGAGCTTGTAGGATCCTTTCTCAGTTTACCTGATTTGACTAGTATTGTTAGCTGAGTGAGATTTGATGTTATCTTCCTCACCATGGTGGGAGTGGAACCATGGGTTTCCATGAGGTCGGAGGTTAGTGATTATTTATACCATTTGAGACTTTGAAGTCCATATTTTAGTGTTGGATGATACTTGTTGTAGGTACTTCCTATCTTATCTTCTTGGAGACTTATTCTTGTTCTTGTACTTTCTTTATTTTAGTACTTTGTATTTAATTGTAACTACTTACTATGAATTATGTTGTGGATGTAGATGATATATCTACCTTAATATGAGATGTAATTATGATGTAATATGTAGTTGAGCTGGGGGATAAATGTAATTGATAAATGTAATTATATTTGCATAGTTTCTATGTCAAGGAACCCTTAAGATGTGTAATCTAATATGAAGATTATGTTTATGTTTATGTACTTTTGGACTTATGTTTACTTCTGCGTGTTTATTCATTACTATTTGTAAACAATTAAGAAAAAAAGGTTTCCTACAAACTATTAACTTATTTTAAAGGTTAAGATCTCTTGTGTTCCCTGGTAGGGCATTACATAAATCAGGGCTTGTCACCCTAATATATGAATGATAAAGAAGGAATCCCAAATTTCTTGAATCAGATAGTGGAAAGGAAGGACTCAAGTAGGATCTTGGTGCTATCTCTGCAACAACAACCATCAAGAATTTGAGGGAATGCTAGACCTATGAAGCTAGATGAAGTTGATGCCTAGTATCGACATGCTTCCATCAAAAGATGAGTATATGTGCACACATATACATATATGGAAGATAGTGCAAATAATGGAAGGGGTCAAGACATCATGTGCACCTCACTAGGCGAGTAACTATGAATTTGAGCCTAGTCATACATACAGATCACAAACACATATGTAAGCATCTAGTGTACAATATATTATCAATCAAATATCTAGAGAAGGGTTAGATTAGATAATATAATCCATCATGTTCTAGACTAGTCCCCTAATCAAATTAATAATAAAATATGTGATGATAACTATGCATGTAATCCATAGGTGAACAATAACATACATCATAATCATAGCATATAAAGAATCTAATTGTTAAGGAGATCATGAAATTATATTACATTCATTTATCAATGAGAACATAAGCATCAAAGCATAATAATCAACTAATTATTAATAAGGAGTTGCTCACATTAGTAAACATATAGATCCATCAAGTGACCACATAAAACATAAGAATAAGATGAATAGTTGTGAATGAATCTACCTAAAAATACTTAGGGTTGGAGAGGTATTACATTATGCAAGGTAAATCTATTATTTTCTTTCCTTTATTACAAACTCATTTCATTTCTAAGGTTGATTACTAAACATGGGTTTAACCATGGAAAACCACTTTCCACAACCTTTTCACCCCATTTTTATGTTTGCAAGAATAGGTTATAGAGTCATCGGATCAAATCTAGGCATATCAAGAATAGTTGGAAGATTTGTTAAAAATTCAACTAAAAACATGGGGACCACATCATCATTTTCATCATGTGTCGGGAACACATCATTATAACTATCATGTTCACAGACACATTTCCATTTCATCATGTCCCTACCATTATGAGCTTAGGTTTCTACAGTAGGTCAGTTTCATCTTCTAGTTTATGTTTCTATTAGTTCCAACTCATTGTCTATCAATTACAAGTCTATTTTTAGGATCTTTTTAACTTGACTTTCATAATTAATCATTTACATTACTACATCTCTTCATTCTCATTTCATTAATTTCTAATTATCCCCATTTAGTCCTTGAGTCACCTCTTGAGCCTATTGCAGGCATCTTCCTTCCTAGATGTGAAATTAAAGAAAATAGGAGGATCTCTACATATTACATTTGATTTCTCCTTATTTTATTATGTACAATTACAAATCCAACTAATGAAAAATTATGCTCAATTGAGGACAACAATGATAGGCTTAAAAAATTTGCCAATGTGTAATCAATGAGTAATCTTGATTGCAGAAGTAGAAACAGTTTGACCTATCAATCAAGGTTGCATCGATGCCTAGTACATTCAACCAATGCAACCTTCCATGTCAAGTGTAATCACTCATGCATATAAAATGGATGAAGAACATATACAAACAATTGTAGCTATCAAAAGGGAATTTTAGTAGTGTAATCATTCTTATGTACTTGGTTATTATGATACCATGCCAATCGTTCTATTCATCATTTACATTGTAACAATAATTATCCATCTATTTATTTGCATTAACTAATGACATCATAGTATAAATAACATCATAATAATCCACTTAATAATAACTATGTGTTTCAAGATACCTTAACTAGAATTTTAATTTCAAGCATAATTAGTTCATTATACCTCCATGCATGGGTCTAGAATCATATTACCTTCTTTCCATGACAAGGTCAGAGTGACACTACAATGTGAGTGTAATTATTTTGGTTGTAGATGAATAGGTTATTTGCAATTGTTATGTAGTAAAGATGATGCAACTAAAAATAACAAAGAAAAAGAAAGAAAAAATCAAATAGGTTATGTTTCTACGTATCTTCACTTTTATCCATTGTAGTAATCTCTTCTTATTCATCCACTAATGAATTATTCTGAAATGACCTTATAGATACTACTCTACCTAAATTTATTACAATAGTTTTCATATGTAGTGGAATGTGTACTAAATAAGAACTCTTTTAATTAAACTGTCTAATAACATCATAGGTTGATCTAATGTCACAAATCATACCTTCACACTTTTCACTCAACATATATCACTCCATTGGAAAAAATAAAAACCTGGATCACCATCAAAAACTCTTATATTTCACATCTCATGGTATTTATTTTGTTTATACAATTTGAGGAGATTTTTCCTTTTTGTTTTCAATTCACTTGTCTTGAGCAAGATATAATCCATGGTTTATTTCTTGACAATGTTTTTACCATTAAAAAAGTTATATGCATCCACTTCAAATAGGTTTCTTTGATTGTGTGAAATTCAAAAAAAAATTCAAAAAATTAAAAGACACAAATAGGTTCTCCATTCCACTTACCCCACTCTATCATTTTACAATAACATGTTCTCTATATCTACTATTGTTGAAAACACTATTTTTCAATGTACCATTTGCAATCAAGACATTCCATATATACATATTGCCATTGTCTCAAATGCATGATAATGACGTAGAAAAAGAATCTATGATGTATTTTTTAAAAAGACACATTCAGTAAAGTGCATCATCGGTTCTAGAAAACATCCTATGAAAAACATTTGAAAATAAAATAGTAATAGTATTTTCTCTATGAGTGTTTTATGTTTAAGGACTTTCACATTGGACTAGAACGGAGTTGTTTTCAATTTACAACAAAATGAGTATAGAAATAATTTTACTATTTTAAAATGCTTATTGCTTATTATATAGAAAAATAATATAGTTTCAACCTTTTGTGCATGTATATTTTCTACTATTTTTGACATTGTGCATGTCATGCATTGCTTCATTAGACTAAATTATATTACATTACACACACACATATGCATACATATGCATATGTATATGTGTGTATACATACATACATACATATTGTATACATATATACATCCATACATACATACATACATACATACATGTGTCTATGTGCATGTACATATACAACATAAAATTACATATTTATTCTATTTTAACTTATCTTTTTTATATTAAAACACAAATATTTTATATTATATATTAATGATGACAATAATAACTAGAAACCTCAATTTAATGTTAGAATCTTATTGACAAATTGACAAGACTTCCATTCATGTTTAAAGTGTCTAAAAAATCCTTTGGACTAGAATCTTAAAATATCAAAAGTTTTGAGTAGCTTAGCAAAGATAAATTTTCAATAGTTTAATCAAACGTTTTACTTTAAACTCATTTTTTAAGATTTTAAAATAATCACATTTACCTTTTTTTAACGATTTAAGGTTGATATTAATAAATAAATGATTCTAACATTGCATCCTTGTATTATAGTATACAATATTTTTTAATATATTACTATAAATCGTGTTATTTCAAGATTACTTTAATCTAATTTTATTTACATTAAATTTATTTGTAATGAACAAATATTGAATTTATATAATATATAATATAGATATCTATTAGTACTGATATTACTACTTAATAGTTAATAGGTACCCCTGATCTATGTGACCCCTTTTTATTAATTAATTTCCATGATAAATTTTTCACATAATTATATAAAAAATTAGATCATAGATGTTTATTAGGAAGAAAATGTTGACATGGATAAGAGGTAAGTGCAGAGGCATTGTAAATAAACTGGAATAAAAGATCACATGATATTAACCATATTATACATTGACATAATTTTGAGTTCGTAATAAGAAAGTGTACATACATAAAGTGGTAGGAACTATAGACTAAAGAAAATTTATCTATTAGCTAGGAAAATTTACATGCATAAGGTGAAATTAGTCATAGAAGAAGAGGTGATTATTTAATAAGCTAGGAATAAGATCATATCTTATCTTATAAATATGATCAATTTTCTAGTCATGTGTATATATGTTGAGGGTATCTAGGTATAGTCCACTATTCCCATAGAAGCCCAGAATCTTTCCCTTGCCAGTTGATTTAAAAGAATCTCCAAGTTGAGCGCCAAATGGACCATATTGTGCCTTATTAGTGATGAATGTTAGAGATCTAATTACCTTATGACCTCCATAGATCCCAACAAATCCTTGTATCATTTTCAAGTATTCATCCTCGTCAAAGAGCATCTATAAAAAAAACCACATACATCATTTCTTAGATCAAATTAAAATAAAATAGTCTATCAAATATGTATATTAGAACAATAATAACTTTTAAATACAAATAAGTTAAAATTAAAATAAGTAGGGAAGGGTCCTAGCTCGTTATAGATTAAACAAACAATCTAAACCAAAATTTGAACTAAATTAGTTCTAGAAATAACAAAATAGAGAACCTAGCCTAGATATAAAAAAAAAGTTGCAGCCAACTTAAAACAAACCAAATGAAATGCAATTAATTTTAAACACATACAATATAATAAAACAAAACAAACACCTAGTGAAGATCAGAGTTGGGGCCAAAGAGCAAGCCCAATAGAAAAATATGTGACTTTTAGGATGAAAGAAAATGATATAATTATGTCGAAGGCATTCTCTATATGAAGTCAACAACCCCACTTTTTGAAATCAATAGTTTAGAATTGAGGAGGACGACTCAAGACTGTAGAACTAATCTCAATTGTATAATTTATATTAATTTTTAAAAATGATAAAAAAAAATAAAAAATATATGAATAAAAGGAAAATCTATTTTTCATTATTACCTTCTTTTGATAAGAATATCTTTTATTATTGTCTACTTTATTTAAGATTTTTAACCTTTTTTCCAAAGTTGAAAAAATAACTTTATTTATAATTGTTCTTCTAATAATTAGTTTCTTATTAGATTTTTTAAAAAAAAAATTTGTATCTTAATAAAATTAAAAATGATAATTCAAAGTTATTATAATTAATTAATTCACAATTATTTATCTTACTAAATTTATAAAGTAATTATATTTTGAATTAATATTTTATATTTTATTATTATCTTGTTTTTGATAGAATGTTATCTTCTATTCTTAAAAATCTATTTTTTTAAGTTATTCTAATTCTTCTTGTTCTTCTTTCAAAGAATTACTTTTCATTATGTTAAATTTTTATTAAATAATTCATTTGTGTTCTTATGAAATTACAAATAATAATTAAAAGATATTATAGTAATTATTTAATTTATAAAAAAAAAATTAGTATTAAATTTTTGGTTATTGTAATTATATTTTTATTTTATTTTTATTGATATTGTCACTCTCTTTTTATATATCTCCTCTTCTCTATCCTCTCCCTCTTTCTCTCCCTCTTTACATCTATTTCAATTTCTCTCTTCACACACTAATCTTTGTTTCTACCTCCCTATCTCAATCTTTATATCTCTCTCACTTGAATACAAAGACACACTCCCTATTTCTCCCTCTCTATCTCTCTCCCATACACTCTCCCTCCCTCCCTCTCTCCCATGCATATTGCCCTCTATATCTCTTTCTCTATGTCTATCATTTATCTTCCTATATATCTATATCTCTCATTCTCTTCCAATATATGCCCCCCTTCCTTTCTCTACATACATACATACAAAGATATATATATATATATATATATATATATATATATATATATATATATATATATATATATATATATATATATATATATATAGATATATATATCTATATATATAGATATATATAGATAGATAGATAGATAGATAGATATATATATATATATATATATATATATATATATATATATATATATATATATATATATATATATATATATATATATATATATATATATATATATATATATCTATCTATATATATTGATGAAGGGTGCTCCCCTTAATACCACAAACACATAACAGAAATAGAGAAACAACAACAATATGCAAGAACAGAAAATTGGCTTCTTATTATCTCCACAAATGTGGAATTACAAACTTTCAGAATTACAATATGCAAAGCCACATGGGCATTCCCTTACAATATTCTGTAGGACAAAGCCTCGAACTATTACCCAAATCTACTACCCAGAACTATTCTGAACTGCCTAAGACAATAATACAGCCTTCCTTATATAGGCAATTTTCCACCGCCTGGAAGGTTCCAGAATTTTAGCCAATAAGGCCGACCAAACTTAGAATTATTTTATTTTACATTTTATTACATCATAGTCGGCTCAAGATAACCTTGGAAACCCGAACAGAAATTTTGAATAAAATTATTTTTTGCCATTTCGGGTGGCCCAACTTCCGAAGACCATAAGTCATCACCAGTTGACCCGATCGGCTATTATAACCCCATTTTGGAAACGCCACAAAGCGCTATACAGGCTTGACCCGCGCAAGTGCCCGTCACCCAAATTTTTGACCTCATTCGGGGCCTCTAAAGCCTTCAAAACTGAGTTCAAAGTTTCTGTACCCTACTGCCAATACCGAAAATCTTCAATATCTTCCAATATACACTTGATCTGGTAATGAAACTTTACTGGCAGGCTGATATGACCAAAATGAACCTCCAAGAAAGAAATCAGATCATTCTGAGCACATACGAAAATTACCAAAAATAGTAACTTTCCATAAATAGCAGCTCTGCACAAAATAGCCCTTATTGAATATAAAAACAGAAATATTTTTGGGTGATGCAAGATTTCTCTTACACCCAGGATGCTCCTGCATCAGACACCCAGGGTAATTTGAGAAGTGACCCTATCACGACTCAGGTGTGCAGAGGAAAACCAAAACGGCTAACCTCCTCCTTTGTCAGCCATGATGAATCTTCAACAGGTTGTCCTTTCCACTTGACCAGATATTCTTCATATGTCCTGTTCCTTGTGCTTCTACCAACACGACTGTCCAGTATATCTTCGATCTCCTTAGTGTCTGAACTAGTTGCTGGAATACTCCACTGTGCTGCTGTGATCTCATCTTCAACACCTCCTTCATGATACTTTGTCAGATCTGAAATGTTAAAAATTGGTGAAATATTTAGCTCAGTAGGCAATTCTACCTCATATGTATTTCCTGAATCATGTTTCTTCAGTATCCTACATGGTCCAAACTTCTTCATTTTCAACTTGTTATATGTACCAACTGGAAACCGCTCCTTCCGCAAATGAACCATGACTTCATCACCAACCTGAAATTCCTTATACCTCCTTTTCTCATTTGCCTTAGCCTTATACTGTGTGTTCATCTTGGTAATATGCTTCCTCACCTCTTCATGGATGTTCTTCAAGTGTTCTGCAAAATCTTCAGCTTCAGCACTACTTATTTCTCCTTTATCTATCTTCCTCAATTCAGATGCATTTCTTGGACTACTTCCATATACAATCTGGAATGGTGATTTACCAGTGCTCCTGTTGATAGAATTCCGCCTGTGGTAAAATCAAATCCCATCCTGTTGGCTTATCTCCAACCAAACATCTCAGCAAATTTCCCAAACTCCTATTCACCACCTCTGTCTGTCCATCAGTCTGTGGATGATGTGATGAACTGAACTTCAAATCTATCTTCAACTTCTTCCACAACGTACGCCAGAAATATCCAACAAACTTAGTGTCCCAATCTGAAACTATGGTCTTTGGCAAACCATTAAGTCTCACTACTTCTCTGAAAAACAATTCTGCTACATGAACAGCATCATTAGTCTTCTTGCAGGGAATGAAATGTGCCATCTTCAAAAATCTGTCAACCACTACAAAAATTGAATCATGTCCCCGCTGAGTCCTCGGTAAACCAAGAACAAAGTCCATGCTGATATCCTCCCAAAGCTTCTCTGGTACAGGTAATGGCTGATACAACCCTGTATTCTGCTTCACTCCTTTCACCATCTGACATACTCTACAACTCTGTACAAACTTCTTCACATCTTGCTGCAATTGTGGCCAATAATAATTCTCACTAACCAAACCAAGGGTTTTATCACGACCAAAATGTCTAGCCAATCCTCCACTATGCTTCTCCTTGATGAGATTCTCCCTCATAGAACTTTGTGGAATGCACAACTGACTCCCTCTGAATAGCATATCATCCTGGATGATGAAATCCAACCATTTTGTCCTGTCTAGAGTAACAGGTTCTGCACAAGCTTTCCAAACTTCACCAAAATCAGGATCCTCTGGATACAAAATTCTTGAGTTCCTTGAACCCAACCACTTCAATCTACATTTCTATCAGCAATAGTTGCCTTCTGCTAAGAGCATCTGCAACCCTATTAGACTTTCCACTCCTGTGTTTCAAAACAAATGTATAACTCTGCAAAAACTCAACCCATTTCAAATACCTCTGATTCAATTTTCCTTGACTATTCAAATATTGCAAAGCTTGATGATCAGTATACAAAACAAACTCCTTAGGAAGTTGATAATGTCTCCACTTCTTTAATGCCTGAACTATAGCATAAAATTCCTGATCATAAACAGAATATTTCCTCTTGGCGTCATTTAACTTCTCGCTAAAATAAGCAACAGGTTTACCTTCTTGGCTCATAACAGCTCCTATTGCAGTACCACTAGCATCACAATCTACTTGAAACACCTTATTAAAATCTGGAAGTGCTAAAACAGGTTGTTCTGTAACTTTTCATTTCAATAATGGAAAACTCTTTTCTACCCCATTAGTCCACTTAAACTCTTTTCTATCCCCTCTCATTGTTTCAGTCAAGGGTCCACAAATACTACTAAAATTTCTGATAAACTTTTTGTAAAAGCTAGACAAACCATGAAAAGATCTTACCTCAGTAGCACTCCTTGGAGTAGGCCATTCAAGGATAGTCTGTACCTTCTCTGGGTCCATTTTTAGACCTTCTGCTGAAACTACAAATCCCAAATACACTAACTCTTTCTTCACAAAACTGCACTTCTTCAAATTAATCAACAATTTCTCATCTCTCAACTTTTCAAACACCATACGAATATGCATCATATGTTCCTCCAATGTCTTGCTAAAAATCAAAATATCATCTAGGTAAACAATGACAAACTTACCTAGAAATTCTTTCAGAACCTCGTTCATGAGCCGCATGAAAGTGCTCGGTGCATTGGTTAGCCCAAAAGGCATGACTAACCACTCATATAGTCCTTCCTTTTTCTTGAAGGTAGTCTTCCATTCATCGCCTTCTCTGATCCGAATCTGGTGATATCCACTCTTTAGATCTATCTTTGAGAAATACACAGCTCCACTTAAACAATCCATAATATCATCCATTCGTGGCAATGGAAACCTATACTTGATTGTGATCTTGTTTATTGCTCTAGAATCTGTACACATCCTCTACTCTCCATTCTTCTTTGGTGCTAATACCACTGGTACAGCACAGGGACTCAGACTCTCTTGAATCAACCTTTTCTGCAATAACTCATGTACTTGTCTCTTCAACTCTTCACTTTTTGCTGGTGTCATTCTGTGTGCTGCCTTGTTTGGCAAAATGGCTCCTGAAATCAAATCCATTTGATGACTGATCTTCCTTACCGATGGTAATCCATCAGGTACATTATCAGATACAATATCCTGAAACTCATATAACAAATCTGCAACCTCTACAGGTACATCCTCTGCTTCTTCTTTACCAACTTTTGGAATTAAAGCAAAACACACATGCTCATGCCTCATACCATCTAGGAATTTTCTTCTATCAACAAATGTTATTCTTGCATTACCACATACTTTTTCTTCGATCTCCTTCAATGGCTTTAGCTTATGTCGCACTCCATCCTTTGTCAGGGAATAGGTATTCGCACGGCCATCGTGTACAGCACATCTGTCAAACTACCATGGTCTACCCAATAACATATGACATGCATCCATAGATATGATATCACACAATACCTCATCTTGGTATCCGCCAATCTTGAACTTCACTAGGCATTGTTCATTGACCATGACCTTGTGGTCATCCTGTACCCAGGCAATCCGATATGGATGTGGGTGTTTCTGTCTCTTGAGCTTCAACTTTGTCACCATCTCTTCTGACACTAAATTGTCAGTGCTTCCACTATCAATAATCACATCTCAACATTTACCTTCACACTTGCACCTGGTGCGAAACAGGCTCCTCCTTTGCTCAGGTTCATTCTCACCACTCAACAGGACTCTTCTATTAATCAACGTTTCTCCTCTTTCAGCATCTTCAGAATTTGATGATCTGACATCTTCATCTACATGTGCAACTCTGCCCTGGCCTTCATTTCTCTTGTCTGTTCTGCCTTGGCGCTGAGGACATTCAAATGCCCTATGACCTTCTTCTCCACAGTGAAAACATGTTCCACGGAAGCCACCTCTTCCAGATCCTTGTCCTCTTCCTCTTCCTCTCTGATCTCTATTATTCTAATCCTGGAAGCGATTAGAATTATTTCCTCACTGATTCTGACTGCTACTGGCCTCATCCTTCTTTTTTAGATCTTCATTTCGGCCACCATATGATCGTCCACCAGATCATCCACCGTGACCTCTTCCATTTTGTCTGCTCTCAAACTTCTTGTTCAGCTTTTCCTCTACTTTTAGGGCAAACTGGTATGCCTCTTCAATACTATTCATTCAAACCAGATTCAGCTCCTCCTGAATGCTTGGCCTTAACCCATTAAGGTATCGGGCAACTTTCTCCTTATCAGCTTCTGCATGGCCTATTCTGATGAGAAGTCGATAGAACTCCTCTGTATACTCCTGAACAGATCTTCCTGCTTGCTTCAAACTCTGCATTTTCTTCAGTAGGTCAAGCTCATAATCAATAGGAATGAACTGTCGCTTCAATTTATCCACCATCTGATCCCATCTTGTGATTTTATCTTTCCCTCTTCTATTTTGCTCCAATTGAATTTCTTGCCACCAGATCTTCGCATGACCTTTCAATCTGGCCTTCGCAAATTTGACCCTATCAGGATCTTCAACATCTTCATACTCAAAATATTCCTCACATTCATTGATCCAGTCGATCAATTCCTCTGGGTTAAGATTTCCAGAAAATGTAGGAACCTCAATCTTAGGTCTTTTCCCAATCTTGAAAATCGCCCGAAAAAGTCTTTCTTCCTCCTGGTTCACAATTTCAGCTTCTCCTTCTTGATATTCTTCTTCGGCTTCATCCTCGCTTTCGTCTCTGACATTAAGATTCATTCCTCTATGAATCTCTTCTTGCAATGCTTGCACTTGTCTTTGCAGCTCTCTAACCTCAGGTGTCACAGCACCGGCTCTTCCGCCACGTTCTCTTCGTGGAGGCATTTTTGCGATGCGCGCTGAAACCCTAACCATGGTCCTGGTGCAAACTGCCTCACAGTCGGCGATCTGTTTACACACTCAAGAAAACCTGCTCTGATACCACTTGATGAAGGGTGGTTCCCTTAATACCACAAACACATAACAGAAATAGAGAAACAACAATAATATGCAAGAACAGAAAATTGGCTTCTTATTATCTCCACAAATGTGGAATTACAAACTTTCAAAATTACAATATGAAAAGCCACATGGGCATTCCCTTACAATATTCTGTAGGACAAAGCCTCGAACTATTACCCAGATCTACTACCCAGAACTATTCTGAACTACCTAAGACAATAATACAGCCTTCCTTATATAGGCAATTTTCCACCGCCTAGAAGGTTCCAGAATTTTAGCCAATAAGGCCGACCAAACTTAGAATTATTTTATTTTATATTTTATTACATCATAGTCGGCTCAGGATAACCTTGGAAACCCGAACAGAAATTTTGAAGAAAATTATTTTCTGCCATTTCGGGTGGCCCAACTTCCGAAGACCATAAGTCATCACCAGTTGACCCGATCAGCTATTATAACCCCATTTCGGAAATGTCACGAAGCGCTCTACAGGCTTGATTTGCGCAAGCACCCGTCACCCAAATTTTTGACCTCATCCGGGGCCTCTAAAGCCTTCAAAACTGAGTTCAAAGTTTCTGTACCCTGCTGCCAATACCGAAAATCTTCAATATCTTCCAATATACACTTGATCTGGCAATGAAACTTTACTGGCAGGCTTATATGACCAAAATGAACCTCCAAGAAAGAAATCAGATCATTCTGAGCACATACGAAAATTACCAAAAATAGTAACTTTCCATAAATAGCAGCTCTGCACAAAATAGCCCTTATTGAATATAAAAATAGAAATATTTTTGGGTGATGAAAGATTGCTCTTACACCCAGGATGCTCCTGCATCATATAGATATATATATATATATATATATATATATATATATATATATATATATATATATATATATATATATATATATATATATATATATATATATATATATATATATATATATATATATATATATATATATATATATATATATAACATAACTTCTCCACCTTTCTCTCTATTTTATCCATCTCTACCTCCGTCTCCATTTTTTAAAATATATCTCAATCTCTTTAAACCTTCTTTCTTTTTCTCTTTTGCAACATGATCTTGTTGGTAATAGAAATTGATTATCTTATTGATTTAAAAGTTTTCTTTCAATTATAATTGGATCCTTGTAACTGGATTGATATTTGATTTGAACCTATCACTTCTTTTTTGAAGCCTTTATTGCACAAACAACAAAAAGCTTGTCAATTGACCTCATCTTCAACACAAGTTTATACAAAACATATACCAAAATTCTCCCAATTTACATTCCACACCTCTTTGTGCCAATTACTAATTATTGTTATCTTTTAATTGTTTTATGTTTACATATAAAAATTCTTAAAACTGGGAAAGAAAACTTAATATTTTGAATGCGAGAACTAGAACAGGACAAGATAATCATTGCACTTAAATACCGTGGCTGCTTCGCCTCCCGTCCCACCATGTTGAGCTTTGTCGACATGGGTTTTTGATCTGCAATTGCTATTGCTGCTAGGGTCTCACTACTACTGCACTTAGTTTCTACTTCTTTCATGCACAACCCACAATGGTTAATGTAGAGGGGGACCCAAAATGGGGTTCCCCTTCCTATCCTCACCCCAAGGAGGTGTATCCCACTCTCAATCTTGGTTTAAGAACCTAGCTTAGTAATGTACATCGTACTCTGGTTACTGACTCTTTTGTGGATTCCTTTCTTCGAGGGATGAATTGTTATTCTTATGTTGATAATTTTTTGGGTATTAGTTCACCTAATATGGACAAATCAATCTATGAGATTATGTATGAGGCTAAATATAGGGTTAGTGAGACTATAGTCGACATTCCTAACAAGGTTATGAATGATACAAAGGTGGAGCTAGAACTTTTGATAGTTAGTAAGTTCCTTTCTTTTCACCCTTCTATTGACCAACTAAGGAAATAGGTTTCCTCCAAATAGAAAGTTAAGGGAAATGTTAAAATTAATGACATGTATAATGTTATAATTAAGGGCAATGAAGGAGAGAGTATGTGAATGGAAGGATCTTCTTCCTTGATTGAGAATTTGAATCTACATGTCTATCATGAGAGAGAAAATTGCTTGAATTGGAGATCATCTTTGACTTCAATGATGTTGAAGAATTAGAGACTTTGAGAAACTTGATCTTGGGTTCTTACCATCAAATCTTCAACCCAATTGGTCAATTGCTCTTGATTTCTTAAAAACTTGATATCTTCATTGCAAAATTATAGATCATGAATGTATAATAATGGATGTCAAAATGAGGAGAGATCGGGTTTTTTATACTCAATCCATCATTTTTAGATCAAAAAATAATCCAAGATAACCAAAGGATCAAATTTCTCGCTAATACCTTGACATAGGGCCCCAAGCAAAATTTGGGCCCTAATCCTCTAGGAAAAAATGCCATTGGCATTATGTACTCTAGAGGATGAATCAAGATTTGGGTAGGGTGTCGAGATAGGTGAAAAAATGGAGGGAAAATAATAACATGTTGCTAGGATCAATTATAACAAACATTAAGATCTTGAAATCACCAAAATGGGGTGTAATAGGTCTTAATAAAGAATCTAATTGTGGGTGCTAACTTTTTAGGATGGTACAAAATCATAAAGTTGAGTTTAAAATGATGATTAATGTGTTATTTTTTTTCTTTAGGTCCTTCCCAAAACCTAGTGCACAATAAACTAGCTCCTCACCTACAATTCTTGACCTAGGAGTGGATGCTAACAAGGAATTTATTTCTAAAAGACAAGATGATAATCATATATCTCAAGTGATTTGAGAATCGATTGAAAAGATCAAAGTCAAAGAGACCTATTTTAGTGATAGTATGCATAAATCATACCATGAGATCATCTTGGCTAGGCATGACCTAAGGTCTGAGACTGAAGCTACAAAATAAGATGTCACTGATGAGAATATAATTAGTGAGCTCCAAGAGATTGCATGCATAGAACCTAACATTGTTGTGCCAAAAGATACTCTCAAATGACCAATATATCTAGTATGATGGATATGGATTGAAGCCTCAAGTGAAAGTTCATCTTCTTGCAACAAAACATTAATGAAAAAAATAAATTATTAAAACTAGTTAACAAGATAATAGAAGATCTAGTCTAGGAATTTGTTGATATTGGTTCCTAGATTAGGACAAGTGAAAACATTGGAGATGCTACTGCAGAGGATCTCAAAGAATATTTTGAGAGCCTTATTAACTCTCTATCTAATCCTAAGACTTTTAGAGAAGTATAAAAAAATAAACTAGGTCAGATCAACACCTCATTGACATGTTGTGCAAATCATGCTTAAATGTTTTTTACAAAAAGTGATTCTATCAGGGCCAATAGAGCTTTGTGGGGGTTGAGGTCAAGAATCATAACCATTGTGTGTAGAGAGGAGAAACCAACAATTTCTTAAGTTTTAAGGGATTATAGAACAAAGAAATCACAATAGGCTCCACTTCAACTAATGGGAGCTCCAGCTCAACAGATGGGTGCTTCAACCCAAACATTGGATTTCCATGATTTCTATCCATCCATATCATGCCCTATTTCATTTTTATTTTGAAACACTCTTGGTCTCTAGTGCTTTATTTTTATCTATTTTGTTTAGTTCTAAAAAAGAATCAATTTCACACTCTAGAAATTAGAAATCAAATATTATAAATATGTATTTAACTAAATGAGGAAGGGTAAACAGTTTTTATCTACCTTAAACTTTGACATACAAGCGAGGCTTGATAAAATTTGGATGATTAATTAGATTTGGGTGGAATTTCCAAATATCCATTGTCTTTGTGCATTGGAATTAAACATTGCTTATGTCTTGTGTGGATCTTTAAGTTTATACAATCTCCATGACCTACTCTTTGAAGAAACAAGCTTCATAAGTGATCTTCATATTTTTACAATTTCTATTTAATATTAGAATTTATTAGTATATCTTTTTGTATATTGAAAATAAATCTTTGAGTTAGTGTATACATAGAAATTGTTGGTGTTTTTCAGTGATAAATTCATGAGTTGTAAAAATGTGTTCCATAATTAAAGTTGTTGTTTGAATATTAGTTTTTACATTATTCTAACGGTGATGGGAAAGTGTTAGTACCTTTACTATTTTTTGGTTCAAAGTATATCCAAATTTATATATCTTGACAATTTCCAAACAAAATATTCTTGATCATATGAAGGGAGTTGTACCTTTTTAACAATTTGGAGGTTAAACTATTTTAGAATATTTGCAATTGTTTCTTGATAGCTTGGTCCTTCATTTTAGGCAAACATTACTTTTATTTAAAGTGGCCAATCTATTAACCAACCATTCTAGTACATAGATATTTTTTAATGCTAAATTTAGGATATTTGCATTTAAATGAGGTTAAGAAATCTTAATGTCTTTAATTTTTAGAACCTTGCTTAAGGTCTCAACAACTAACAAAGTAAGATAAATACATGAGGTTGTAGATTATCAATCTTGATCCACCTAAGAGGGTAATAAAAAATAAATCCTTCGCATTGGACAACTAGGCCACAACCATGACCCTAAAATCTAGTTACCTAACATGTGATACCCATTTTTACATATCACCTAACATGTGATATGATGAATCACATGACATGTGATACCTAGTTTTACATATCACCTAACATGTGATATGAGGAATCGTCTAACATGTGATACCAAGTTTTACATATCACCTAACATGTGATATGAGGAATCTCCTAATACATTATACCTAATTTTAAATTTTACCTTAGATCATAATATGGGGAATCATCTTAGATCATGATACCTAGTTTTCACATCACCTTATATTGTTATATGAGGAATCACCTTAGATCGTGATACCTGATTTTTATATCACCTCAGATCATGATACAAGGATATAGTAAATTTGATAATATTTCATTCCCCTTACATATAACCCTACTATGGTATGTGCACAAACATATCAAAATTCTACCAGAACAAATGTACATTACAAGATCGACACCTTGTAACATCAAATACAAGTGTTCATTGTCAAAAATTTATCACCTTTCTCCAATGTTCATGGGAGGGCCCATAAGTCCTAGAGTCACACACATGAAATCCACCTTGACTCATCTCAGAGGGTGGAAACAAGGGCTTTCACCTTAGACTTCTCTCTCAAAGAGAATAATGCAATAACATACAAGGTAATAGATCATAGATATTGAAACTCCTTTTCATCTAAGGCTTCATTCTCCCACATGCCAAGTTTATCTCGAAGGTATAGAATCTTACCTCTAGCAAGAAACTTGGTGAGAATATCAACCATATGTTTTGTAGGGATAATTTAACTTGAATAACATACTTATGCACTATATCTCTTATATAGTTTGCATCACTCTAGGTGAATAGCAGGATATGTAGGAGATAGCATAAAGGCATTTCAACTAGCACACATGAAACTCAATCTCATGATCATAGTCTTCTAGATGCTTCCTTTAAGGTCTTTTAACAACCTCCTCACCTCCTCGTCCAAGGTTTTTTTAGATGAACTATCATACTCCCTCTGAATCTAATATCAACCTTCTATGAGCAAGTCGTGTCTTTAATCTTTAGTATGCATTAAGCTCTTTTCAAGTGAATTCCCAACCATCTATCTAGGAATATCATGAACTAGATATCTGCATAAAACCCTTCTATTTCACATACATGCAATTTCATCATTTGAATTGCAATTCTTTTCCTTTTATAGTTTCCTGGTCACTAGGGAAACCATCTCGATATGGTTTTCTCCCTCTGAATCAATATGACCAAGATCCTTGGAAATTAAATAAGGCATATCCTCTAGATGTTGTACTGACAACCACTAAATCTTTGAGTACTAACATCAATATTTAACCTTCTCATCCAAGGTTTCCTTTGATGGTTCATCAGACTTCTTCTGAATGTGATATCAACCTTTTGACCTTCTCATCCAAGGATACTTCTAATGGATTTTCAAACTCCCTCTGAAGCTAATAGCAACTCTCAACTCAGTTCTATGGAGGCATTAAGTTCTTTCTCCCTTGAATGCAATCTCGTATGCTTCTATATTTTTCCTCAATGCACTTCAAAGAGAGACTACAATAAGTTCATAACAGTAAACTATCTTGAAGGAAAATATCAATAAATAGAAGTATAAAAGATTTACTATCCTGATCTTATGGCATGAATTAATAACTCAAAATTTATAAACATTATTTAAGGATATAAATACTTATCTCTTATTGTCAAATATTAATACCCTCTAGAAATTTCTTCCACCAGCTTGAATTATTAATGTGATCCTCCTGAACCTACATCCAACACTCCCTCTTAGCTAGGGAGGAATCCTTCTTGATAAATTTTAGTTTTTCCTTGTGATGGTAAAACAAACACTCTCTCTTAGATAAGGAGGGTCTTCTCAAATATCTAAGCTATAGAGTAATGTCTGCCATGGGTACTTCCAGAGGGTGGCTCCATCATGGCTGCACCGACGAAAGGAAATGCAAAAAAACACAAGTGTTTATCAAGAAATAACTCATGTAATATCATCATCTTATGATGATGGTCACCATAGATACCCCTAGAGGGTGACTCAATATAGGTGTTTAGTCATGGACTCTCTCACATGACCTCAACCATGGCTATATTTAGTAGTGAGTGATGTTGATCAGGATTAAATTGGGAAAATACTGAAATCTAATTTTTCAAAATTTCCTATGTTTTAGTAAACTATAATTTTGAGGGTCTTCGGTGCATTTTTGGGCATCGTGTAGATTATCAGCAGGAGTGACTATGACTACCTTCCCTCATCCAAAATCCACGCCAAGTAGGATACATATAGATCATAACATGGGCTAGCAGGGTTAGACCAATAATCATAATTATGAATATATGCCAAAAATATGAATCATTACTTTAGCAAGATAAATCTTCTAATCAACCACAAGGGATAAAAAAAATCATTTAAACATGAGCATAAAAGATAATGGTTCTGAGCATATTTTTTGAGGAAAAAATCATAATCTGCAAGTCCCAAAATATATTATCATCTAAATCTAGTAAGGTAAGGAAGAAACATCAAGTCCATAAATTCTAGAATGTTACAATCCTATCCAACTTCAATGTAACAAGTATAACTACTAGAGAGGGTACTACAAGTACAAGGGTTTGGTCATAACCCATCACATAAGTATGGTAAGTCTCGTAGAGATAGTCATGGTCATTCATGTAATCATTGAATAATAGTCATGTCAATCATAATTATAATCAAATAATCAAACCATTGAAGATATCTGTAAACCATATCATTTGTTTATCAATTAAAGTTTAAGTACCCAAGTATCAATACTGACCCTAATTTATCTAAGAGATCATAACCATTGATAAATATTAGCTCATATAAATCTATTAGGTGCCTTCATATCATTAGGACACCATGCAATCATAAGAAGAGATGAGTACACATGCAAGAATATATCGAAAACATTTATCACTACCTAAATGAAAGTGAAAGTATTTATTATAGTTAAGAATGAATTTGTTATTCAACCTTCAAGTAGAAAACTACTATTATCAAAGCTTATAAGTCTCTACAACATTCCCCTCACTTTCAAATGGATATCAAACATGTTAGGGATATCTTAAGACCCCTTTCACCCCCTCATCTGGAAACTATGCCAAGCAGGATACATATAGATCCAAGGACCCCTTGCAACCCATTAGCATATAGTAATGTATGGAAAGGGGTCTTAAGAGGTCCTAGGACACATTAATGTTTCCTTTGACCCCTTAATAACCCTTACAACCCATAATATGTATTTTAAGTGGTTGTAAGGGGTTCTAGGACACATTAATGTTTCCTAGGATTCCTTTGGACCCCTTACCATACACAAATTAATGGTAAGCGGTCCTAACGGGCCTTAAGGGGCCCTAGGAAACATTAATGTTTCATAGGACCCCTTATAAACCATTATAGATCCTAAGAATACAGCTTAGGAGTCCTAAAGGGTTGTAAAGGGTCCTAGGACACATTGATGTGTCCTACGACCCCTTTGGAACCCTTAAGACCCCTTACCATACAAAAATGTATGGTATGGAGTCCTAAAGGGTATGAATGGTTGAGAAGGGGTTTAAGGTACATTAATGTGTCCTAAGATCATTTACGACCCCTTAACATACATCTTAGGGGTCTTAAGGATATTTAAGGGGTCTTCTTATACATTAATGTGTCTTACGACCACTTAATAACCCTTATGACCCTTAAGAAGTAAGGTAAGGGGTCCTAGGATCTCCTAACAACCCTTATAACCCCTACAATCTATGGTAAGGGGTCGTAAGGGGTCATAAGGGGTCCTATGACATATTAATGTGTCTTAGGACCCCTTAAGACCCATTAGGACCCCTCACCATACATTTTTTTATGGTAAGGGGTTGTAAGGGGTCCTAAGATTCATTAATTTGTCCTAGGGTCCCTTACCATACATCTTAGGGGTCATAAGGTTTTTTAAGGTGTCCTAGGACAACTTAAGACCCCTTACCATACATTAGTGTATGATAAGGGGTCATAAGGAGTCCTAGGACACATTAATGTGTTTTATGACCACTTTGGACTCCTTAAAACCCCTTACCATACAAAAATGTATGGTAAGGGGTCTTAAGGGGTCCTGGGGCACATTAATATATAACAACACCCTTTATGACCCCTTACGACCCTTTAGGACCCCTAACAAAACATCTTAGGGCCCCTAAAGGGTCGTAAGGGGTCATAACGGGTCTTAGAACACATTAGTGTGTCCTAGGACCCTTTAATACCTCTTACAACCCCTTACAATATAATAATGTATGGTAAGGGGTCGTAAGGGATCCTATGACACATTAATGTGTCCTAGGACCCCTTAACAACCCTTAAAACCCTAATATGTATGGTAAGGGATTGTAAGGGGTCCTAGAACACATTAATGTATCCTAGGACCTTGCCTTAACAACCCTTACGACCCCTAATATATATCATAAGGGGTGGTAAGGGGTCCTAGGGAACATTAATGTGTCCTATGACCTCTTACCATACACAAATGTATAACCAGGGTTTCTAAGGGGTCTTAAGGGGTCATAGGACCCATTATGACCCCATACAACCCCTTACTCTTTAGGAACCCCTCTCTCTCCTCTCTCACCTTTTCACCCTCTCTTTGTCTCTTTCCCCCTTCTCATGGTCTCACCCTCTCTCACCCTCTCACTTTCTCTCCTAATTCTTTGTTCCTCTACCTGTACCCTTATCACAACCTCACCCTCTATCTCTCCCTTTCTTAACCTTTATCTCTCCCCCTTCTTATCCTATCTCAATCTTTCTCTCTCTTTCTCTCACTCTCTCTTTTTCTTATAAAACATAGGGCGTACACTCTATGTAAGAATAGGAAAATCGGTAAAAAGGGAAAGGACCTTGTGATTCAGGTCCACTTTTTCTATATTTTATCAAGTATTTGCACATTATCCAACAAACATACACTTTTCATGGTGTTGAAGGTCACCAAAAAGTATATTCTATCAATTTTTCACCATCTTTTTGTTCAAAATCAACATCAAAGTGAAAAAGTCAATGATTCTTCACCAATTTATGGACTTGTTATTTTCATAATTTTACTTATTGTAATAGATTTTGTTTACAATTCAAGTTTGAGCTAGAAATAATATGTGTGGAAGATCAAAATTTTTAGAGAATGTGTCAAGGCTCAAAGTTTGAATCGCGAGTCTAGAAGTGGCTACTTGGCTATCGTTAGTCGGTTACTTAATCTAGTGATAATATAAAACTAAATGGGGTTAAAATGAATTAATAAGACAATGGCTCCTCACTCAGGCCTTGAGTGCTAGTATAGGCTAAGGATGGAAGTGGGAGAAGATGCTTTACTATCTAGTAGGATGGTGTGTCTAACATGATCAGTTATCATTGTCTTCATGAGAGGATTTTAGGTTCCACATATGATCACACTTGGAAGAAAGAGTTCAGTCAGATCATTCCAAGGTATTCACATATGTGATGACTCTTCCTTGATTTCATTCTAGGTTTCCTACATGTAGTGGTTGCTTGTGGGTTAGTATGAACCTTTGATTCATGAGTTGTACCCTTGAGATAGGAGCTTCTAGGATCCTTGCTTAGTTTACCTAATTTGATTGGTATTGTTATCCAAATGATATTTGATGTTATCTCCTCAGCATGATGGGAGTGGAACCATAGGTTTCCACGAGGTCACGAGGTATTGATTATTTTACCATTTGAGACTCTGATGTCCCTGTTTCAGTGTTGGATGATCCTTGTTGTAGTTGCCTCATATCTTATCTTCTTGGAGACTTATTCTTGTTCTTGTACTTTCTTTATTGTGTACTTTGTATTCAATTATAACTACATACCCTACAACATGCATAGTGGATGTTGATGATTATGTATACCTTATTATTTAGATGTAATTATGACACTAGTACATTTTACCCTAAATTTCAACCTAAAATTTTGACCATCAAATAAAAATGTTTCGCTGGTCGCATTAGAGAAGGAAAATTTTTGTTTTTTTAAAATACATGCCTATGTTGGTCTCAATTTTGACCAACACGGTATTGGTTGACATTGAGACCAATGCAGGCATAACATAAAGTTAAAAAAAAGGGCTCACTTCATTTTATTATTTCATTTCATGTAGGAGCTTTCACCGTGATGAGGTATTATTGATTGCAGAGTATGGATAAAGGAGCTTTCACCATGACCAGGTATTGAGCGAACAACCATCTATAATTTTCTTAAGATAAATTACATTTTTCTCATGCAAACAATTGTTTGATTATACTATATCAATCATCATAAACAAATTCCCTTCCTAGTATTTTGATGAAATTTAGGAGATTATAATATTACTGATGTTTCTTGAGAGCCCTTTATTGAAAGGGATAAATTAGCATCTCTTAACCCTAGTCATTCCACTATGACTAGGTATTGCTGATTGCAGAGGACAGATAATGTTTTATTTCATTCAATCCTAGACAGGAACCTAAGACAAAACTTGGCCTTATCTTTGTGACCTAAGGTGTATTCTTGATTTCAACATGTAGAGATCGAATGCATACTCTGACCAAAAATAATTCCTAATATGGAATGAGATACAAAATTTAACCTGAGCTAACCTAAGGACCTAGAAGAAGGCTAGGGGTCCCTATTTTCAAAGGGGTGTGTGTGCAAGGCACAACAAAGGGCCCACTTGAGGTAATATATCTTTGATTTCCATTTATGCATATTAGTTAAATGTCTTGATCTCATTGATGCATTTAATGTAGTTGTAGCGTAGCATTCAAATTATTGTAGACATCATCTTGTAGTTTTATTGTTTTCCTTTATTAGCATATCTTAAGTGTTATTGTGAATGCTTTGGTATATTTAGTTTTACTTTACAATTTCATTACTGGTTGTTATCATTTCAAGTTGATTACTTTCTTGTACTTTACCTTACTGCAATGCTTTTTGTAAACTAGGACAACATCCTAGATAGTTTCATAGTGAACATACACTGTAGACCCATTTCAAGTATACACCCTTGTGTAAATGTAACTTGTACTCCATAAAGGGTAGCTCAATTTTAGATAATCCAAGATAGAAGTTGTTAGGTTGACATTTAAATGTAACCTATACTCCAAAAGGGTTGCTCAGTTTTAGATAGTTAATCCCTAAGTATTGAAGTTGTTAGGTTGGCCATGATCACAAGGGGATATAGGGAGCTCTACGCCTTGCATAGAAAGAAATGCCCTTCCATTGCAATTATCATTTGTGGCTCTTAAGAACTTCCTTAGTTGCACAATTTGGCAACCAATCAAATTTCCATATAGATCACTTCCAATTACAATGCATTTTGATCGAAAGACTTAACTCAAGCAAGGCCCTACCATTGAGTAGAATGAACTAATAGCATGTGGCAATGACCAAACAAAGAAACTTCTTTCTAGGTTCCCAACCAACCATTAGATCATGAGATGGATGATTGGTAGAAGTCCATAACAAAAAAACATTGTTCTGGTAGAGAATTTTGTGATATGTTAGATCAAGGTAATTAGTGTTGCACAAATGCTAGTACTTAGCATAATAGATTCCTCCTATACATGGAGAATGGTTCATAGCAAGGTGCATAAAAATGCCCAAAAGGTACCATGTAGTGGAATATCGTTACAGATAATTATGGATAAGAATCAATGTTGAACAATTGGGGTTTGGGTGACAACAGTCTGAAGTTCTCTTTTCTACTAGCCATGTTGTAGAAAGTAGCTTAGCAGAGGGAAAAAAAGGCAATTTCCCACATGAGACAGCAAACTAATTCATTAACAAACTACTATGAGAAGAAACATGGATCAATGAGTTTGACTCAAACGACTACACAGTCAAATCATGATAACAATATCCCTATTTGAAGGTTTTAAATTTCACAATTAACCTAGTTAACTCTACCTTTGATTGATTTCTGCATTAGATCATTTCAATTGTGCCATTATGGTGCAGTTGAGATATTGTTTGGTGACATGAAATGTTAAGTATTGTCACCAATGCAACCATAATATTGCTTTGAGAGTTCCTTTTAAAATAAAGGTCATTGGTAGCAAGTTCAATACTTTTTATTGGCCTGAAAGATATTAGAGTGATGTTACAAGGGTGACAACAACCCTAGTAGCATGAACTAGGCAAGACTATGTCCCAAAAGTTTTGTTGCTTATCACAGTCTAAGCTTTTAATCATGGATGAATGTTATTCTTATTGATCACAAGTTGATTCTCATTTTCTTGACATTAAATGAAGTGTTACAATTCTTCAATGGTCGGTAGGTGTGTAAGGGTTGTATTAATCATATCTTGTAGGTTTGAACTTGAAGAGTAATTAGCAAGCCAAAAAATCCAAACTTGGAGAGTACTAAGGGAAAAATTGAAAACTTGAAAAATGCTATTTTTTTAAAAACATCATGCAAGCTACAATTACAAAATGTATAAAATGAGCTCGGTGGGGGTCTAGGAGTAATGGCCCCAGCAATGTTGAGGTGCAACACCCCTCAAAAGGGTTTTGGGGGCAGCACCCTCGATGGTGGTTACCTAGTGCACCTAGTGCCTCCAACATAGCTAAATCACTACTATTTCAAAATGACAAGTATATTATGCAAGTTGATTAAATATATATATATATATATATATATATATATATATATATATATATATATATATATATATATATATATATATATATATATATATATATATATATATATATATATATATATATATATATATATATATATATATATATATATATATATATAGTTTGTTGTTCTTTTATATGACATGAGAACTACGCAATGAACCTTCTTAAAATGTTGTGTCTGATATATTTGTTTAACAATGCAAAAATGATTTGGTGATGTGCCTGGTATATCAATATGCTTAAACAATCACAACGTGTTGCTATATCTAATATGACAATCTGTGTATGCAACAAAGATAGTGATATTGCTTAGAGCAATGAAGTCACTGTATCTAATCTGAATATATATTCTTGTAACAATAATGGTGTTGTCTCTGATGTTTATTTAGATGCTTGCAACTGGATTTACCAATAAGGCAAGTGCTCGATCTAAGCAGATCCAAGTAGGGTGAATTAGAATAAATAAAAGTCTGAATGATGCTTGAAATGATCATCTTCAATCAATCTATATATCCTCATTATTAAACGGTTGTGGCTTTTTAAACTTCAAATGACATATCCTTTTCCTTTCAAGAGATCACACCTCTTCATAATGATAAATAATCTTAATCATTCTTCTCCTAATCACTGGCCAACACAACTCTTCATCTTTTAATCAATTTGTTAACATCAACACTTAAAGTTAATTTCATGTCTTTAGTCAATCTCCTTATATAATTTGGATCTTATGAGATTGTTTTCTTAATAAATGACAAGTCATAATATTCATGATATGGGTATTATCATCTGTTGTAGACTAATTTGTGTATCCCTATTCTGTTCTTTATAGCAGTCTAGTTTCCTTGTATGATCAGTGGCAATATCCTTATTCCAATCACTAACTAACTCTAGTTTATTTACATCGATATATTTGTATCGATTGCATCCTTCTATGCTTTATGTCAATATTGCTATAATAGATATCCTTTTCAAATCGATTCTCTAATATAGAGGTTGCTATTATACTTATCATATCGATTAGCATTATTATCAATTAATCTTATAGTCGGTGCCATTATATAATTGACTTAACTGTTCTTGCTTATTGCTGATTGATCTCTCTAGTGTTTTACTCATTACTAACTTCATTGATTGATCCTTCATTTATAACCAACTATGGACTTTATCCTCATGCCTTTGTAGGTGTCGATTCTCTGTTACATAACATCATCGACTTGTTGCTAACTTTGAGAGGTCACCAATTATTAGTTGTTGAAGATTATATTATTGATACTTGGTAATATCAATTGTAATTCCCATATCATGAGTGTCAACAAATATATGGATATAGGAGCCACAACATTATTATTCCTCAAATATGGCAGTGCCACAAAATACAATATCAGATATATAGAAAAGTATGACAGACCTAGCAGATATTGGTGAAGTGTTTACCTTTTCAGATACCCTTTTCTGAGCTCTTGAACTCATATCAACCTCAAGTCTTCATCCCTTGACTGGTGAACCTTTCTACTACTGCTTGCTCTCTTTCCTAGGCCTAATTAGCCCCCTTTATCAAAGCAACCCTATACTCCACTACTCTCCAAGACTCTATGACCTTAAACAGTCTTACATTAGGTTTCCAAACCACCAATTTTCTACTATTTTTGGTCACACTACTCACCCAACTTCCAAACCATTAAACCCTTGTTCCTAGGGTCATAAATCTAGGGCTTTGTGGAAAATGCCCTTCTTGGAAACACACACATTCAAATACAATTCAAACACTCTCCAATACATTCCAATAAACATCTCCAACCCTTAATTTCTCTCTCCAATCTTCCAATCACTCCCAACCATCATTTGGTGCCCTCAAAGTGCACCTACTACTATGTGTTCACCAGTCAAACACTATTATTTCGATTTGCACTTTTCCCTACATTTAAGACCATATTTAACACATATAATACACTATGGCATCTCCCACACAAACCACAATTACTATAGAGGTGGGAGTGCCTTCAAATCTTTGGAGAATACAATGGGACTGCTGACTGTACCCTACTAAACAGTGATTGTTCCCACACCAATCAAGACCTTGGTATTACAAATAATCAAAACAAAAAATTTCTTGCATAAATAAGTAAAATTAATGTTTTAAAATGTTCCTATGTGGCCACCAAACAAAAATCACATGCTATTCATTCGAACCAATTTACTATTATAGGGACTATTCCACTGGATAGCAAGTTACCAATTTGTAGAGAATTTAACTTTGTTCCTCCAAAATAAACCTTTCACTTCATTCCATTACATATTAATTATGGTCCCCCTATCCACTCACATGGATCTCTCTAAAATAAGACTCTAACCTTCAAGAAAATGACTTGAACCTTCAAACTACTTCCTAACTGCCTCTATACTAGTCTTACCTAACTATTAACAACATAACATAAGAAAAATGTTGTCAAGTTGACAACAAAGTTGTCAACTCGACCACTCAACCTTTCTATACTAACCTAAAGACTCTTAAAAGGTTTAAAGATAGCCTTGAATAACTTCTTACCTCTACTAACTCCTAACTAATCCTCCTTAAGCCCATTTGGCTTATATTGCCAATGTTGGCAATTTTACAAAATATTGCACTTTTAGTGCCTTTTACATCTTTTAGAGGCTTTGATAGCCTTATTACATATTTTAAGACCCTTAAAACCATATTAAACATTACATCAAATTCAAATGACCCCTATCCCATAAACCTTACACCTTAGCCATTTTGGCCTAGTTGCCAATCTTGGCAATCTATTACATTTTTAAGATTTTATCATTTCTATTACATCCCAATGGCTCAAAGGCCATGGTACATTATAAAATGACTTTACATATCTTCATTAGGCATTGATTTCCCTTGGTACCTTCATGGTCTCCTTCATAGGTCCTGGTGTACCTTATAGTTTCATGTGTCCAATTGGTGCCCCTACACCAAGATGAAAGCATGCAAAAACTCTATAGGTATACGACTTGTGAGTGTACTTCTCATACAAAGTATTACTATTATAGTTTCTTGAACTTAAATATTCTTTCTCCATTAACATCAGGAGGGCATCTAGATTAGGTTTCAAACTTAGGTCGAATTCCTCAATATTTTAGATTAGACATTATTTTGTTCTATAATCCTATCCTTGTGAGATTGATTGACTGAGCATATCAATTTTTTGTCATTTTACTCAAGAAATTGAATGCATATATTTCTTTAGGCTCATCAACATTATTATTAAAGGATATTGTGTATGTCAGCTTTCAAAATTACAAGCACTTAGTTGGTATTGATATAATTTTGAATAGGGGTCCTTATATTACACAAAATTCTCATTAAAAGTTAAAATATACCATTAAAATCTAAATGATAAAGATATTTCATATGATGTTTTTGATATTAAAATGGTTGAGAAAATGGTTGTTCAGTAACGATTTTTATTTGCAGGTTGCAAACAAATCATCCTTCTTCCACCAATGAGTCATTCCATTCAAGAAAGACCATGTTTGACGATATCAACGCACAAAAAAATAGGGAGACAATTGCTAGACTGTGGTCTAACTTAAAAAGAAAAGTTGATGGAAAATGTTATTTTCCTTGCAAAATTTGTAAGGGCTTAAAGACTCAGAGATATCTAATCAAAACAGATGAGGAACATTGTAGGCAACATGGTCATATTGAAGGGGGAAACAAATTTCATCCATTGGTATGTATTTTAATAATTTATAAAATACATAAGACATGATTTAATGATGACAACATGGTCGTGGTTAATATAAGGTCATAATTTTCATATAGGTCAATGTCCTTGAGTTTCATGTTATGGACCATGACAATCTAGAGAATGTGGATTTCCAAATGAGGGAACATGGAGGTGTGAATATAGAAGTAGAAGGTAATGATATCATGGAAGAAGACCACGATGATGAAGAAGATCAAGATGATCACGATGATCAAGATGATGATGATGATGATGATGATGATGTTGATGCAGAGCTTGATGTACCTATAATTGAGAAGGCACACGAGCCCCTATATGAAGGCTCTGAAACAACTCTTCTTGGTGTTGTATTGTTGTTGGTGAACTTGAAGGTTATGAATGGTTTATCCAACGTAGCAATGACATGTATGTTAAGGTATGTCATATTTTTTCATTATTTTAGTTGTAATTCCCTTAAAATTAACATTGGGTGAATCGTGTAGCAATTAATATTCTTTAAATTAAAAAACTATATTTTTGGTCATAGGTTGATAGGTGAGTGTTTTTTACCACCATCAAACATTCTACCTCGCTCGTACCAAGAATTATCTGCCATTATGAAAGATATTGGAATGGACTATCAAACAATACATGCATGTCCAAATGATCATATTATATATCATAAACATGATGAATTTGCAACAGAATGCCCTATTTGTCATATTAGTAGATATCAATCAGATTGAATAACAAAAAAGGTGCTTCACAAGGTTCTTCAGCATATTCTCATTATTCCATGTCTACAATGATTATTCAAGTGCAATAGCTTGGTATAATTTATGGATTACCATGCATGCAATAGAAGTCAAGATGACATTATGCGAATGCCTGCAGATGGTTCAACATTTAAGGAAATAGAGGAAAAATGGCCACAATTTAAAGAAGAACCTCGTAATCTCAAGCTTTCATTGGCAGCAGATGGTGTCAATCCATTTGGAGAGATGAGATCTACTTACTCAGTGTGGCCTATTTTTTTTATCAATAATAACATTCCTCCTTGGTTGTCCATAAAGAGGGAGCACATAATGTTGGCACTGATTGTTCCAGGTATTTTTTGATTTAATGGTCATCTAAATTAATTTATTATTAATAATCTATCAAAATGGTCATAATAATTATGTAATGTTTTTTTTCATTCAACTAGGTAAGTACCAAGTTAAAGATATCAATGTATATATTGAGCCCCTTATCGATGAGTTGATGGTGTTATGGAATGGGGTCACTATGTATGACATCTCTAGGCCAATAAGACAAAGATAATTTTAATTCCATGCAATGCTTGTATGGACAATACATGATGCCCCTGGGCTAACACATTTTTTTGGTATGTTCTCTTCTTAACACCTCTTTTTTGGTATGTTATAGTGCTAACACAAAGTTAACACATTTAATCCAATTATGCACGATCTTGTAGGTCTTCAGAAAAAGGGAAAATTTGCATGTCCAGTTTGTGGTCCAAAGATGAAATCTTGTCATTCAAAAATTTTAAGAAACCAGGTGTTCGACGAGAATAGACACTTTCTCCACAGAAATCATAAGTACCAAATTACTGAAAAACATCTTTTCAATGGGAAAGAAGAGACTACATCAAAGCCACGGAGAATGACACCTCACCTATGGAAGTCGGCATACAATAAAATAAATTGTCAAGGTAGTGTCATTTCATCTGATGGTTTTTGTTTCAAATTTATATTTTGATATTGTGTTTTTTTTACTGATGATGTGATTGATGCTTGTGAAGGTCATCAAGGCATCAATGACCAACTTCCAAAAGGACTAAAAAGTTATCCTACACAATTTACTAGGTTGCCATACTATGAGCAACTCCCAATCGTGCATTTGTTTGATCCTATGCATATTGGAAAGAATGTAACAGAGACATTATGGAAAATATTGGATGGAAGGCGTGACAAAGACCAAATTATCAAAATTTGTAGTGACATTGAAGAATCCAACCATGCAATGAAAAATGGAATTCAATCAAATAACAATGGAGACCAGATTGATACAAGTGACCTTACATGGTTATTGTCAGAATAGCAGAGCAATGCTATAAAAGAAATTATAAAAAAAAAATGATTTCCCACAGGATTTGTTGTGAATATAAATGATCTCATATCAAAGAAAAGTGAATTTGGGCCAGGGATGAAAACACACAATTGGCATATATTTATTAAGGTAATTCATATTATTTTGTATTCACTATATATTTGTATACTGCATGTGGTTTTCATTGCATTCTTTTATAAAATATTGACAAGATCATTTTATAAATATTCCAGTATGTTCTACCTCTATCTCTCCCACACCACTTTGCCAATGGTGTCAAATAAGTTGTATATGATCTTAGAAAATACATGAGGTGGTTGTCATCTAAAGAAATCAATAAAAAATATATAAAATATTGGAAGAGAAAAATTCCTCTTCTTATGTGTGAAATGCATGTGTCTACCTTCAACTTTTTTCAATGCACAAGAACACTACCTCATACATCAAGTTGAGGAGATTGAATTGTGTGGACCTATACCAACTAAGTCAATGTGGATGGCTGAGAGGCACTTGAAATTTTTGAGAGGCTTGGTTTGACAAAGAGCACATCCTGAGGGTTCTATGGTGGAGGGATATATGGTATACCAGACCATGGTATACATTAGTGAATATCTTCCTAAGTTTGCAACAAAGATCCATGTAGATCCTATTTGGGATCCCAACTCCATTAACAAATTAGAAGGGGAGTACTTGATGGGAAAAGGTAGATTGAGGAAAGTGAGAGATAAATCTAAGATGTTATTGTAGTTAATTAATTCTTATAAATCTTCAATATAAGTTATTTATAATTGGTGTTTTTTTTTATACAACTGGTCGAGAGTGGGATGCAATACATTTGTATATTGTGAACAATCTTGATTGGATGATGGTATGGATTGAACGATGTCAACAAAATAGTTGCTCATTAACATAGGAAGGTGTTGCTTCATTGGTTAGAGAAGCTCATTGTAATGGAGATTCCAATGTTATGCCAATGGTAATTGATCTAGCACATGGTTTAAGAGGTGGAGAGGTACATACAAATTTATTAATGATCATGACTTGTATGTTTCGTATCAACTCACGATGCAAATAATTTACACACTTGAAAAATTGCAGGTCAAGCACCACAAAGCTATGTACTATCATGGCCATAAATTTTGCATTAAAAAGTTGGATGACACAAAGAAAAATTGTGATTCTGGGATAAGTGTAGTTTGCGAAGTCACCAATATATCATCTAGAAATGACATACATCCTCAAAAATCTTTAAATCAATACTATGTCATCTTGGATGATATAATTGAGTGTGACTTTAACTCCTTCAAAATAGTTCTATTCATCGTCGAATGGTACAGGCTATGACTGAATCAAAATGATCCAGATAGAACTGTTATTCAACATGATAATGGATTTACAATGATTAATACAAGGTCATTTGAGCCAGTTAGAGATGAGCCCTATGTTCTTCCAAGCCAGTGTGAGCAAGTGTTTTACTTAGAGGTTCCACATAAATAGGGTTGGTCATTTGTTGTTAGACATGATCCAAGAGGAAGGCCGATAAAGTATAATGTTATGGAAGAAGAAGATACTAAAGATGATGAAGATCAAGATGATGATGATGATGATGATGATGATGATGTTGATGAAGATCAAGATGATGATGATGATGATGATGATGATGCTGATGATGATGGTGATGGTGATCATGGTGATGTTGTTGATGGTGATGATGATGGTGATGATGGCGATGATGGCGATGATGATGATGATGATGATGATGATGAAGATGATCAATGACATAATTGAAATGATTACATATTTATTGTGTTCAAATTTTAATGACTACATATTTATTGTGTTCAATTATAATGATTACATATTTATGTATTTCTTTCAATTGTAATGATTACATATTTATTGTTTTCAATTCTAATGATTACAACATATGTGATTTATAATTACCAATGTTTTTCTTACGACACTCAATTAATTGTTGCTGATACATGTATATTTGTGTTTGATTATCACCCTTTCTACAAATAGGCAATTGACTACAGACATTATCACCCCTTCTATTGACGATCTTGCATTCCATATATAAGGTAAATTTGTTCATGTTTACGATGTTGCATATTGTTCATGTTATATTCTAAGTTATTTGTAGCATACGTATCATGTAATTTTTAGCTAACTTAAGATAAATGATTAACATATGCAAGAAATTTGACCCCTTTGGCATGGGTCATGCACAGTGACATGGATCAGCAGGTATAAGTCAATAAATAGACATAATTTTCTTATATTATTCTTGTTTATCACTGAGCACGTATGTTATAAATAGACATATTATATAATCATATAATGTATATATAGACAAAGAAGAACCATACGTATGGGTCATGACTTGATTATTCTATATATATTGATGTGACAATATCTCATTTGATGGATTGCAACAACCACCAAATAGGTACTTGTTAGATCTATCTACATCGAATGAGGGAAATGAGGGAATGCTAGATGAAATTTCTACATGTAGTATGGCTAAAATAGGGAGATCAACTAGAGGTCAAAAGATTAGAAAAAAATTTGATAAACACATGCAATATTTCCTTGCTAATGGGGGGTCATGTTCTTATGATGATGAGACCAAAGGCAACATCAAGGTGCCCTTTTAGTACACACACATTGAGAAAGAATGGGTACCCAATGAGCTACCTCAAATTAACACTAATTTTTGTGTTAATGAGAGGATATATCGCATTGCTCCATCCTCATTACATGGTTTGGGCCTATTTTCCATGGATGGGATAAAGGTATGTTACAACAGAGTTGTTGAATTGTTCAAGTATGTCGGTCCGTGTTACAATTACAATGATTAGATGCGGATTTTTTAATATAAAAAAAGTATGCATAGGTATGCACTATCAGCTAATTATATACAAAGGAAAGAAAATGATCAAAGTAAAAGATTTGCAATGTACATTGATGGGAGACCAAAAGCAACAAGTAATATTGTGGGTTTTATAAATAGTACGCAACCTTCCTCAACTAATAAGCAACCCAATTGCATATTTGAGGCGCGTGAGGGGAATCAAGTTTTTGTATGTGCAATAAAATCAATAAGTGCAAGGGAAGAACTGCTAATAGATTATCATTTAAATTGCATAGATACAAACAAAGTTACTATCATGAGGGTGGTAAGTAATATATAGCATTTTATTAATAATTTTTTTTTTGCTAAGTCTATTGCTTTCAGTTCGCTAAAGTTTTTATATTTAATCTTTGTCACAGGATCATATGGATCCTGCACATAATAGAGGCCATGAGGATGCTCCTCCCACCCATTCTTCAGCAAGGGTAAACCTTATTGAAATTGTACAAATTAGATAGTTGAAAATTTTTATATTATTATGTTATTTTACTTATGGTTTTGGAGCTTTTATGATAGTTTTACTGATATTCCTGTCACAATTTGATGTTCAAGATAAGGGAAAAGCACCCTCAACAATAGAGGCAATAGCTACCCTCTCTGATGATGATCATTTCACAGATTCTCCTAATGTAACAATTATGTTGAAGAAAAAAATGAAACAAATCAATTTAGAAATAATTGGAATTTTGTATGAAACAAATCCAACTAAGGAGATGTTGATAAGGCTATCTGAATTGAAAGCGTTGGCATGTCGGTATCAAGTCAGCAGTACTAAATCTTTAGTTATAACAAAATTTCAATAAAGCTTTATATTTTATACTCTTTTATGTTGTGAAGTAAAATATGTAATATGTGTTCTTGTTGCAGGATTTTATGGAATCTCTAGTACCTAGTCAAGGAAAATGCGGTGAGGCTGGTACTAGCAGACCTTCGGCTACCTCAAGTAAAATAATCCTTTAGTTGACAAGTTACAAGGAATCTTTTCTTTGGAACATTCAAAAACTTCTTAAGTTAACTCTTACTTTTATTATTTCAAAATGTCTTTGCTAACAATGTATTGTTTAGGTCATCAATTGCAAGAGACTCCTCCTAGCCAGGATGTCCATACAAGATTGCCGAGTGCAATTTCGGCCACAAGGGCCATGCAAACATCAACACCTTCATGGTCTATGGTAGCTGGTAAATCTTTGTTTTGCTATATTTGGTTTTGTGTTAATTATGATTTGATAATTTGTACTTTAATCTTGGGTGCATCACATAGCAGATTATTTTTTTTGAGTAGGAGATACACTGGCGGCACCATTTGGTATGCCAGATACAGATCAATCTGCATGTATTGGTGATAATTCACCACCATTTCCTGGATCTACCCGTGTTACTAGCACGGGAGTTATGCAGACGTCATTATTGATTGACAATAATGAATCAATACCTTTAAAATGTCCTAAGATTACAGGTACTTTAAATAATTATTTTTTATATTGTAATATGCATTTACCTATTCATAACAAGTTTTGGATTGATTATCCCATGACATTTTTTGTAGGAAACAATACATTTTATAAGAAGCTTTATGACCTCGCACTGCATATATCCGGGCCCACCATACGTACGAGATGGAACATCATAAGTGAACTAACTTTATCCCACTATTTTTTTTTCATATCATTAATTGGTACAGTATTTTTCCTTTCATTCAGGTCTTTTCTTTTAGTAGCTATATCTAACAATTTTGTGTTTTTCCTTAAAAGGTGGAATTTGCAAGAAAAAAATTAAAAGATTGGCTCATTAAAGATTTAGAGCATGAGTTTGGTAATAATATTTTTGACAAGAAGAAAATTTTAGAAAGAGCTTGCAAACATCTTAAGACTGTGAGGGACGCATATAGAAAGAGTCTCGTCTAGAACCCAAAGTACGAGCGTCCTCCCTTTATTTTAGTGAGGGATTGGAATGAATTCATTTTGGATGCAAAGGAGAAAGCGGATGCTCAAAGAGGAATTTCACCAAGAAATGTGAGAAGGTATGCAATAGTATTAACTACTAGTACAATGTAATAATGCACTAATTAGTGATCTTTATATCTATATCATCTAACATATTTCAAACTTTTCATAGGTTGCAAGACACTTCAATGGCAACAAAGGCCAGGCTGCAAAAGATTGGGCAGCACAGACTTGGCGCTGGAGGATATTCAAAAATTAAAGCACGAATTGTAAGTAGCAGTAAATGAATTGCAGAGAAAAATTATTTATAAAATGCAACTAATTTTGTTTAATCAAAAAATGTGGGGCTCTAATTTTAATTTAGAGGCCTTGGAAGAACACAAAAAAATTGCCTTCAAGGAAGGCTATCAAGCCATGGCTGAACACCTATGGTAAGCTTCAACTAACCCAACCGAAGAGTCTCCTACATCATGAGCACAGGTAAATATGCCAAAAAATATATTAGAAATTGAATACTTGAGCAACAATCAATTTGATAATAATGTGCATGACAATGCAATGCAGCCTCTTAATCATGACACAGATCATATGCCACATCATGAAGCCCCTGATGTGCATTGTACTATCTAAGGATGTGCTTATTTTCTATTTAAAACTAATTATGTTAAGACTAATCACCATGTAGATCATGTGGCACATTCAGGTAAAGAAAATCTATATTTTGTTCTTTTAAATTAATTTTTTGATTTATAGTTCTTTTACTTACATAAATATTTGTAATTCACTAACATAAAATGGTGTGAATTTAACTCATGAAGTAGTTGTTAATGGAGCGGACCCCCCTTTGGCGCAGCGGCCTCGTGTTCCTGAACAGATGAGGAGGAGATTCTTCTAGTTTCAAGCGATTGTTGAAGTTGAAATTGAGACCAATACTATAGTCAAAATTTCAACCAATAAGAAATATGTACAGAAATCAACGAAAAAAGAGTGACGAAAGTTTTAGTCATGGATTCAACCAATTATTGTCAAAAATTCGACTAATTCTCGTTGAAATTTAAGGTAAAATTTACTAGTGTGATGTAATATGTAGTTAAGTTAGGGGATAAATGTAATTATATTTGCATAGTTTCTATGTCAAGAAACCCTTGAGATGTGTAATCTAATATGAATATTATGTTTATATTTATGTACTTTTGGACTTTATGTTTTACTTCCACTTGTTTATTCATTATTTTTTGTAAACACTTAAGAAAAAAAAGTATTATGAAAACTTATTAACTTATTTTAGGTTAATATCTCTTGGGATCCCTGGTGGGGCATTACATAAATTAGGGCTTGTCACCCTGATAGATGAATGATAAAGAAGGAATCAAAAATTTATTAAATCAGATAATGGAAAGGAATGACTCAAGTAGGGATCTTGGTGCTATCTTCGCAATAATTACCATCGATAATTTGAGGGAATGGTCAGACCTGTGAAGCTAGATGAATTCCATGCCTTGTAACAACATGCTTGTATCAAAAAGAGAGTATATGTGCACACATATACATATATGGAAGACAATACAAACAATGGAAGGGGTCAAGACATCATGTGCACCTCACTAGGTGAGTAACTATGACTTTCCCCTAGTTATACACACAAATCACAAACACATATGTAAGCATCTAGTGTACAAGATCTATTATCAATCAAATATAGAAATAGGGTTAGATCAGATAATATAAGGCATCATGTTCTAGACTAGTCCCCTAATCAAAATTAATAATAAAATACGTGATGATAACCATACATGTAATCATAGGTGAACAATAAACATACATCATAATCATAGCATATAAAGAATCTAATTGTTAAGGAGATCATGAAATCATATTAAATTCATTTATCAATGAGAACATAAGCATCAAAGCATAATAATCAACTAATTATTGATAAGGAGTTCCTCACATTAGTAAACATATAGGTCCATCAAGTTACCACATAACACATAAGAATAAGATGAATACTTGTGAAGGAATCTACCTGAAAATACTTAGGGTTGAGGAGGTATTAGATTATACAAGGTAAATCTATTATTTTCTTTCCTAAATATACAAACTCATTTCATTTCTAAGGTTGATTCCTAAACATGGGTTTGACCATGGAAAACCACATTCCACAACCTTTTCACCCATTTTTATGTTTGCAAGAATAGGTTATTGAGTCATCGAATCAGATCTAGGCCTATCAAGAATAGTTGGAAGATTTGTTAAAAAAATCAATTGAAAACATGGGGAACACGTCATCATTTTCATCATGTCTCGGGAACACATCATTATAACTATCATCTCCCAAGAACATATTTCCATTTCCATCATGTCCCTACCATTCTGAGCTCAAATTTCTACCATAGGTTAGTTTCATCTTCTAGTTTATGTTTTTGTTAGTTCCAGCACATTGTCTATCAGTTACAGTCTATTTTTAGCATCTTTTTAACTTGACTTTCATATTAATCATTTACATTACTACATCTCTTCATTCTCATTTCATCAATTACATATTTTAGAGAGGGAATAATTATCCCCATTTAGTGCTTGAGTCACCTCTTAAGCCTACTGGGGTCATCTTCCTTCGTAGATGTTAAATTAAAGAAAATTGGAGTGATCTCTACATATTACATTTGATTTCTCCTTATTTTATAATGTAGAATTACAAATCCAACTAATGAAAAATTACACTCAACTTACGGAAACAAGGATAGGCTTAAGAAAATTTTGCCAATGTGTAATCACTAAATAATCTTGGTTGGGGAAGTAGGAACATTTAGACCTATGAAACAAGGTTTCATCGATGCCTAGTACGTGCAACCAATGCAACCTTCCATGTCAAGTGTAATCACTCATGCATATAAAATGGATGAAGAACATATATGAACAATTGTAGCTATCAAAATGGAATTGTAGCAGTGTTATCATTCTTATGTACTTGGTTATTGTGATACCACATCAATCATTCTATTCATCATTTACATTGTAACAATAATTATCTCATCTATTTATTCGCATTAAATAATGACATCATAGCATCAATAACATCATAATAATCCACTTAATACTAACATATATATGTTTTGAGATACCTTAACTAGAATTTTAATTTCAAGCATAATTAGTTCATTATACCTCCATGCATGGGTCTAGAATCATATTACCTTCTTTCCATGACAAGGTCAGAGTGACACTACAATGTGAGTGTAATTATTTTTGGTTGTAGATGAATAGGTTATTTGCAATTGTTACATAGTAAAGATGATGAAACTAAAAATAACAAAGAAAAAGAAAGAAAAAATCAAATAGGTTATGTTTCTACGATCTTCACTTTTCTCCATTGTAGTAATCTCTTCTTATCCATCCACTAATGAATTATTCTTAAATGACCTTATAGATACTACTCTACTTAACTTTATTACAACAGTTTTCATAGATAGTGGAATGTGTACCAAATAAGAACACTTTTAATTAAATTGTCTAATAACATCATAGGTTGATCTAATGTCACAAATCATACCTTCACACTTTTCACTCGACATATATCACTCCAATGGAAAAAATAAAAACCTAGATCACCATCATAAACTCTTATATTACACATCTCATGTTATTTATTTTGTTTATACACTTGAGGAGATTTTCCTTTTTGTTTTCAATTCACTTGTCTTGAGCAAGATATAATGCAAGTTATATGCATCCACATAAAATAGGTTTCTTTGATTGTGTGAAATTCACAAACATTTGAAAAATTAAAAGACACAAATAGGTTCTCCATTCCACTTATCCCACTCTATCATTTTACAATAACATGTTCTCTATATCTACTATGGTTGAAAACAATATTTTTTAATGTACCATTTGCAATCAAGACATTCCACATATACATATTGTCATTGTCTCAAATGCATGATAATGACATAGAAAAAGAATCTATGATGTGTTTTTTAAAAAGACACATTTAATAAAGTGCTTCATGGGTTCTAGAAAACATCCTCTGAAAAACATTTGAAAAATAAAACATTAATAGTATTTTCTCTATGAGTGTTTTATGTTTAAGGACATTTCACATTGGACTAGAATGAACTTGTTTTCGATTTACAACAAAATGAGTATAAAAATAATTTTACTATTTTAAAATGCTTATTGCTTATTATATAGAGAAATAATATAGCTTCAAGCTTTTGTGCATGTATATTTTCTACTATTTTTGACATTCTGCATGTCATGCATTGCTTCATTAGACTAAATTATATTACATTACACACACACATATACATACATATGCATATGTATATGTGTGTATACATACATACATACATAAATATATATATACATACATACATACATGTGTCTATGTGCATGTACATATACAACATAAATTACATATTTATTCTATTTTAACTTATCTTTTTAATATTAAAACACAAATATTTTATATTATATATTAATGATTACAATAATAACTAGAAACCTCATTTAATGTTCCAATCTTATGACAAATTGACAAGACTTCCATTCATGTTTAAAGTGTTTAAAAAATCCTTTGGACTAGAATCTTAAAATATCAAAAGTTTTGAGTAGCTTAGCAAAGATAAATTTTCAATAGTTTAATCAAACTTTTTACTTTAAATCATTTTTTAAGATTTTAAAATACTCACATTTACTTTTTTTTAATGATTTAATGTTGATATTAATAAATAAATGATTCTAACATTGCATCCTTGTATTATAGTATACAATATTTTTTAATATATTACTATAAATCTTGTTATTTCAAGATTACTTTATTCTAATTTTATTTACATTAAATTTATTTATAATGAATAAATATTGAATTTATATAATATATATTATAGATATCTATTATTACTGATATTACTACTTAATAGTTAATAGGTACCCCTGATTTATGCGACCCCTTTTTATTAATTAATTTCCATGATAAATTTTTCACATAATTATTTAAAAAATTAGATCATAGATGTTTATTAGGAAGAAAATGTTGACATGGATAAGAGGTAAGTGCATAGGTACTATAAATAAACTGGATTAAAGATCACATGATATTAACCATATTATACATTGACACAATTTTGAGTTCGTAATAAGAAAGTGTACATAGATAAAGTGGTAGGCATTATAGACTAAAGAAAATTTATATATTAGCTAGGAAAATTTACATGCATAGGGTGAAATTAGTCATAGAAGAAGAGGCGATTATTTAATTAGCTAGGAAAAGATCATATCTTATCTTATAAATATGATCAATTTTCTAGTCATGTGTATATATGTTGAGGGTATCTAGGTATAGTCCACTTTTTCCCATAGAAGCCGAGAATCTTTCCCTTGCGACTTGATCTAAAAGAATCTCCAAGTTGAGCGCCAAATGGACCATATTGCACCTTATTAGTGATGAATGTTAGAGAGCTAATTACCTTATGACCTCCATAGATCCCAACAAATCCTTGTATCATTTTCAAGTATTCATCCACGTCAAAGAGCATCTATAAAGAAAACCACATACATAATTTCTTAGATCAAATTAAAATAAAATAGTCTATCAGATATGTATATTAGAACAATAATAACTTTTAAATGCAAATAAGTTAAAATTAAAATAAGTAGGGAAGGGTCCTAGCTCGTAATAGATTAAACAAACAATCTAAACCAAAACTGAACTAAATTAGTTCTAGAAATAACAAAATAGAGAACCTAGCCTACATATAAAAAAAAACTTGGAGCCAACTTAAAACAAACCAAATGAAATGCAATTAATTTTAAACACATACAATATAATAAAATTAATGAAGTGTGCTCCCCTTAATACCACAAACACATAACAGAAATAGAGAAACAACAACAATAATATGCAAGAACAGAAAATTGGCTTCTTATTATCTCCACAAATGTGGAATTACAAACTTTCAGAATTACAATATGCAAAGCCACATGGGCATTCCCTTACAATATTCTGTAGGACAAAGCCTTGAATCAATACCTAGATCTACTACCCCGAACTGCCCTAGACAATACTACGGGCCTTCTTTATATTGGCAATTTCCACCACCCGAGAAGGTTCTAGAAATTTATCCCTTAGGGCCGACCAAACTTAGAATTATTTTATTTTACAATTTATTACATCAAAGTCGGCTCAAAATGACTTTTGAAACCCAAATAAAAATTTTGAAGGAAAATTATTTTCTGCCAATTCAGGTGACCCAACTTCTGAAGACCATAATTCATCGCCAGTTGACCTGATTGACTATTATAACCCCATTCTGGAAATGCCACGAAGCACTCTACAGGCTTGACTCACACAAGTGCTTGTCACCCAAATTTTTGATCTCATTTGGGGCCTCTAAAGCCTTCAAAATTGAGTTCAAAGTTTCTGTATCCTACTGCCAATACCAAAAATCTTCAATATCTTCAAAACTAGACCTGATCTAGCCATGAAACTTTACCGGCAGGCTGATATGACTAAGATGAACCTCCACATGTGAAATCAAAACATTCTGAGATCGAATGACCAACTTACTAAAAATAGAAAGTTTCCATAAATAGCAGCCCTACACAAGATAGCCCTTATTGAATTCAAAAATAGAAATATTTTCGGGTGATGCAAGATTTCTCTTACACCCAGGATGCTCCTGCATCAGACACCCAGGATAATTTGAGAAGTGACACTGTCACGTCTTAGGTGTGCAGAGGAAAACCAAGATGGTTAACCTCCTCCTTTGTCAACCATGATGAATCTTCAACAGGTCATCCTTTCCACTTGACCAAATATTCTTCATATGTCCTGTTCCTTGTGCTTCTACCAACACGACTGTCCAGTATGTCTTCAATCTCCTTGGTATCTGAACTACTTGCTGGAATACTCCACTATGCCACTATGATCTCATCTTCAACACTTCCTTCATGATACTCTATCAAATTTGAAATGTTAAACACTGGTGAAATATTCAGCTCATTAGGCAATTCTACCTCATATGCATTTCTTGAATCATGCTTCTTCAGTATCTTACATGGTCCAAACTTTTTTATTTTTAGCTTGTTATATGTACCAACTGGAAACAGCTCTTTCTGCAAATGAACCATGACTTCATCCCCAACCTAAAATTCCTTATGCCTCCTTTTCTCATCTACCTTAGCCTTATACTATGTGTTCATCTTGGTAATGTGCTTCCTCACCTCCCCATGGATGTTCTTCAAATGTTCTGCAAAATCCTAAGCTTCAGCACTACTTATTTCTCTTTCATCTATCTTTCTCAATTCAGATGCATTTCTTGGACTATTTCCATATACAATCTAGAATGGTGATTTACCAGTGCTCCTATTGACATAATTATTGTATGCAAATTTTGCCTGTGGTAAAATCAAATCCCATCCTGTTGGCTTGTCTCCAACCAAACATCTTAGTAAATTTCCCAAACTTCTATTCACCACCTCTATTTGTCCATCAGTCTGTGGATGATGTGATGAACTAAACTTCAAATCTGTCTTCAACTTTTTCCACAATGTCCACTAGAAATATCCAACAAACTTAGTATCTCGATCTGAAACTATGGTCTTTGGAAAACCATGTAGTCTCACCATTTCTCTAAAAAACAATTCTACTACATGAACAACATCATTAGTCTTCTTGCAGGGAATGAAATGTGCCATCTTTGAAAATCTGTCAACCACCACAAAAATTGAATCGTGTCCCCACTGAGTCTTCGGTAAACCAAGAACAAAGTCCATACTGATATCCTCCCAAGGCTTCTCTGGTATAGGTAATGGCTGATATAACCCTATATTCTGCTTCACTCCTTTCACCAACTGACATACTCTACAACTCTATACAAACTTATTCACATCTTGCTGTAACTGTGGCCAATAATAATTCTCACCAACCAAAGCAAGAGTTTTATCACGACCAAAATGTCTAGCCAATCCTCCACTATACTTCTCTTTGATGAGATTCTCCCTCATAGAACTTCATGGAATGCACAACTGACTCCCTCTGAATAGCATATCATCCTGGATGATGAAATCCATCCATTTCATCCTGTCTAGAGTAATAGGTTTTGTACAAGCTTTCCAAGCTTCACCAAAATCAGGATCCTCTGGATACAAATTCTTGAGTTCCTTGAACCCAACCACTTCAATCTGCATTTCTATCAGCAATAGTTGCCTTCTGCTAAGAGCATCCACAACTTTATTAGACTTTCCACTCCTGTGTTTCAAAAAAAATGTATAACTCTGCAAAAACTCAACCCATTTCAAATGCCTCCGATTCAACTTTCCTTGACTATTCAAATATTGCAAAGCTTAATGATTAGTATACAAAACAAACTCCTTAGGAAGTAGATAATGTCTCCACTTCTTTAATGCCTAAACTATAGCATAAAATTCCTGATCATAAATAGAATACTTCCTCTTGGCATCATTTAACTTCTCACTAAAATAAGCAACAGGTTTACCTTCTTGGCTCATAACAGCTCCAATTGCAGTACCACTAGCATCACAATCTACTTGAAACACCTTATTAAAATCTGGAAGTGCTAAAATAGGTTGTTCTGTAACTTTTTGTTTCAACAATTGAAAACTATTTTTTGCCCCATTAGTCCACTTAAACTCTTTTCTATCCCCTCTCATTGTTTTAGTCAAGGGTCCACAAATACTGCTAAAATTTCTGATAAACTTTCTGTAAAAGCTAGCCAAACCATGAAAAAATCTTACCTCAGTAGCACTCCTTAGAGTAGGCCATTCAAGGATTGCATGTACTTTCTTTGGGTCCATTTTTAGACCTTTTGCTGAAACTACAAATCCCAAATACACTAATTCTTTCTTCACAAAACTGCACTTCTTCAAATTAATCAACAATTTCTCATCTCTCAACTTCTCAAATGCCATACAAATATGCATCATATGCTCTTACAATTTCTTACTAAAGATCAAAATATCATCTAGGTACACAATGACAAACTTACCCAGAAATTCTTTCAAAACCTTGTTCATAAGCCGCATGAAAGTGCTCGGTGCATTGGTTAGCCCAAAAGGCATGACTAACCACTCATATAGTCCTTCCTTTGTCTTGAAGGTAGTATTGCATTCATCTCCTTCTCTAATCTGAATCTGGTGATATCCACTCTTCAGATCTATTTTTGAAAAATACACAGCTCCACTCAAACAATCCATAATATCATCCATTCATGGCAATGAAAACTTATACTTGATTGTGATCTTGTTTATTACTCTAGAATCTATACACATCCTCCATTCTCCATTATTATTTGGTGCTAATACCACTGGTACAGCACAGGGACTCAGACTCTCTCAAATCAACCCCTTCTGCAACAACTCATGTACTTGTCTGTTCAACTCTTCACTTTCTACTGGTGTCATTCTGTGTGCTACCTTGTTTGGAAAACTGGCTCCTGGAATCAAATCCATCTAATGACTGATCTTCCTTACCGATGGTAATCCATCAGGTACATTATCAGATACAATATCCTGAAACTCATTCAACAAATCTGCAACCTCTATAGGTACATCCTCTACTTCCTCTTTACCAACTTTTGGAATTAAAGCAAAACACACATGCTCATGCTTCATACCATCTAGGAATTTTCTTCCATCAACAAAAGTTATTCTTGCATTACCACATACTTTTTCTTCTATCTCCTTCAATGGCTTTAACTTATGTCACACTCCATCCTTTGTCAGGGAATAGGTATTCGCACGACCATTATGTACAACATATCTGTCAAACTGCCATGGTCTACCCAATAACATATGACATGCATCCATAGATATTATATCACATAGTACCTCATCTTGGTACCCATAGATCTTGAACTTTACTAGGCACTGTTCACTAACCAAGACCTTGTGGTCATCCTGCACCCAGGCAATCCGATATGGATGTGGGTGTTTTTGTGTCTTGAGCTTCAACTTTGTCACCATCTTTTTCTGAAACTAAATTTTAAGTGCTTCCACTATCAATAATCACATCACAACATTTACCCTCACACTTGAATCTAGTGCGAAACATGATCCTCCTTTGTTTAGGTTCATTCTCACCACTCAGCAAGACTCTTCTATTTATTAGCATTTCTCCTCTTTCAGCATCTTCAAAATTTGATGATCTGGCATCTTCATCTACATGTGCAACTCTGGCCTAGCCTTCATTACTTCTATCTATCCTTCCTTGGTGTTAAGGACATTCAAATGCCCTATGACCTTCTTCTCCACAATGAAAACATGTTCCACGGAGCCTCCTCTTCTAGATCCTTGTCCTCTTCCTCTTCCTCTCTGATCTCTATTACTCTGATCTTGGAAGCGATTGGAATTATTTCCTCTCTGATTCTAGCTGCTACTAGCCTCATCCTTCTTTTTCGGATCTTCATTTTGGCCACCATATGACTGTCCACCAGATCTTCCACCATGACCTCTTCCATTTTGTCTACTCTCAAACTTCTTGTTCAACTTTTCCTCTACTTTTAGGGAAAACTAGTATGCCTCCTCAATACTGTTCATTCAAACCAGATTTAACTTCTCTTGAATGCTTGGCCTTAACCCATTAAGGTATCTAGAAACTTTCTCCTTATCAGCTTCTGCATGGCCTATTTTGATGAAGAGTCGATAGAACTCCTCTATATACTCCTGAACAAATCTTCTTGCTTGCTTCAAACTTTGCATTTTCTTTAGTAGGTCAAGCTCATAATCAACAAGAATGAACTGTTGCTTCAATTTATCCACCATCCGATCCCATCTTGTGATTTTATCTTTCCCTCTTCTATTTCACTCCAATTGAATTTCTTGCCACCAGATCTTCGCATGACCTTTCAGTCTGGCCTTCGTAAATTTCACCCTATCAAGATCCTCAACATCTTCATACTCAAAATATTCCTCACATTCATTGATCCAGTCAATCAATTCCTCTGGGTTAAGATTTCCAGAAAATGTAGGAACCTCAATCTTAGGTCTTTTCCCAATCTTGGAAATGGCCAGAAAAAGTCTTTCTTCCTCCTGGTTCACAATTTCAGCTTCTCCTTCTTGATATTCTTCTTCGGCTTCATCCTCGCTTTTGTCTCTGACATTAAGATTCATTCCTCTATGAATCTCTTCTTACAATGTTTGCACTTGTCTCTGCAGCTCTCTAACCTTAGGTGTCACAACACCAGCTCTTCTGCCACATTCTCTTCGTGGAGGCATTTTCACACTTCTCGCTGAAACCCTAACCATGGTCTTGGTGCAAACTGCCTCACAGTCGGTGATCTATTTACACACTCAGGAACTCCTACTCTGATACCACTTGATGAAGGGTTCTCCCCTTAATACCATAAACACATAACAGAAATAGAGAAACAACAACAATAATATGCATGAACAGAAAATTATCTTCTTATTATCTCCACAAATGTGGAATTACAAACTTTCAGAATTACAATATGCAAAGCCACATGGGCATTCCCTTACAATATTCTATAGGACAAAGCCTCGAATCAATACCTAGATCTACTACCCCAAACTACCCTAGACAATACTATGGGCCTTCTTTATATAGGCAATTTTCACCGCCCGAGAAGGTTCTAGAAATTTAGCCCTTAGGGCCGACCAAACTTATAATTATTTTATTTTACAATTTATTACATCAAAGTCGGCTCAAAATGACTTTTGAAACCCAAACAGAAATTTTGAAGGAAAATTATTTTCTGCCAATTCAGGTAACCCAACTTCCGAAAATCATAAGTCATCACCAATTGACCCGATTGACTATTATAACCCCATTCTGGAAATGCCACAAAGTGCTCTACAAGCTTGACTAGCGCAAGTGCCTGTCACCCAAATTTATGATCTCATCCAGGGCCTCTAAAGCCTTCAAAACTAAGTTCGAAGTTTTTGTATCCTGCTGCCAATACCAAAAATCTTCAATATCTTCAAAACTACACCTGATCTAGCCATGAAACTTTACCGGCAGGTTAATACGACTGAGATGAACCTCCACATGTGAAATCAGAACATTCTGAGATTGTATGACCAACTTACTAAAAATAGCAAGTTTCCATAAATAGTAGCCCTACACAAGATAGCCCTTATTGAGTTCAAAAATAGAAATATTTTTGGGTCATGCAAGATTGCTCTTACACTCAGGATGCTCTTGCATCAAAAACAAAACAAACACCTAGTGAAGATCAGAGTTGGGGCTAAAGAGCAAGCCCAATAGAAAAATATGTGACTTCTAGGATGAAAGAAAATGATATAATTATGTCGAAGGCATTCTCAATATGAAGTCAACAACCCACTTTTTGAAATCAATAGTTTAGAATTGAGGAGGAGGACTCAAGACTGTAGAACTAATCTCAATTGTATAATTTATATTAATTTTCAAAAATGATAAAAAAATAAAAATATATATGAATAAAAGGAAAATATATATTTCATTATTACCTTCTTTTGATAAGAATATCTTTTATTATTGTCTACTTTATTTAATATTTTTAACCTTTTTTTCAAAGTTGAAAAAATAACTTTATTCTAATTGTTCTTCTAATAATTAGTTTCTTATTAGATTTTTAAAAAAAATTATTTGTATCTTAATAAAATTAAAAATGATAATTCAAAGTTATTATAATTAATTTAATTCATAAATATTTATCTTACTAAATTTATAAAGTAATTATATTTTAAATTAATATTTTATATTTTATTATTATCTTATTTTTGATAGAATGTTATCTTCTGTTCTTAAAATATTCTATTTTTTTCAATTATTCTAATTCTTCTTGTTCTTCTAATTCTTCTTGTTCTTCTTCTAAGAATTACTTTTCATTATGTTAAAATTTTATTAAATAATCATTTATCTTCTTATGAAATTACAAATAATAATTAAAAGATATTATATTAATTATTTAATTTATAAAAAAAAATTAGTATTAAATTTTTCGTCACTATAATTATATTTTTATTTTTATTTCATTGATATTATCACTCTCTTTTTATATATCTCCTCTTCTCTATCCTCTCCCTCTTTCTCTCCCTCTTTATATCTATTTCCATTTCTCTCTCTCTCACACTAATCTTTGTTTCTACCTCCTTGTCTCAATCTTTATATCTCTCTCACTTGAATACAAAGACACACTCCCTATTTCTCCCTCTCTATCTCTCTCCCATACACTCTCTCCCTCCCTCCCTCTCTCCCATGCATATTGCCCTCTATATCTCTTTCTCTAAGTCTATCATTTATCTTCCTATATATCTATATCTCTCATTCTCTTCCAATATATGCCCCCCTCCCTTTCTCTACATACATACATACATACATACATACATACATACATACATACATACATACATACATACATACATACATACATACATATATATATATATATATATATATATATATATATATATATATATATATATATATATATATATATATATATATATATATATATATATATATATATATATATATATATATATATATCTATATCTATATCTATATATATAAAATAACTTCTCCACTTTTCTCTCTATTTTTTCCATCTCTACCTCCATCTCCATTTTTTTCAATATATCTCAATCTCTTTAAATCTTGTTTCTTTTGCTCTTTTGCAACATGATCTTGTTGGTAATAGAAATTGATTATTTTATTGATTTAAAAGTTTTCTTTCAGTTATAATTGGATCCTTGTAACTGGATTGATATTTGATTTGAACCTATCACTTCATTTTTGAGGCCTTTATTGCACAAACAACAAAAAGCTTGTCAATTGACCTCATCTTCAACACAAGTTTATACAAAACATATACCAAAATTCTCCCAATTTACATTCCACACCTCTTTGTGCCAATTACTAATTATTGTTATCTTTTAATTGTTTTATGTTTACATATAAGAATTCTTAAAACTGGGAAAGAAAACTTAATATTTTGAATGCGAGAACTAGAACAGGACAAGATAATCGTTGCATTTAAATACCGTGGCTACTTCGCCTCCCGTCCCTCCATGTTGAGCTGTGTCGACAACCTTACCAGTGTCAACACGATATGAAACCTTAATGGCATCGATAACATGTCCATGTCTTAATGTGATGCTACACACAATCATCATAATTCAATACGAGTAAATTAAAAATAGATAAGATTTTCAAACAATAAATTGAAAGAAATGCAAGAATTGAAACAAAAACATGATGATTTGTTATGAGATTTCATGCATTTATAAGCTCATTCGACATGCTGTTTACAGCTTTTATTTATAATATTCTCTGTAATCCTTTATTGCTTCATACGATAATAAAAAAGAACAAGAGATAAAGGCAAATAAGCAACCATTTTATAGTGGGTAATTTATTGGCTTCGAACTACAATTCCAAATTATGAGTGGTGTGGGAACCCAACGGAAGGTTGGAATTATAGAAGAGCCTGGAGTGAATAATCTCTTGAAAACTATACGGTGATAGATTTGATTCGTAATGGATAAGAGTCGATAAGAATCGAACTATTCTTATATAATTTGATTCTAATTCATTAGTTTGATTCTTATTCGTTATGGAAAATTTGATTCTTATTTCTTATGGATAGGCTGATCCAATACCATAGATTCTATAATTTGATTCAATGCAATATAATTTTATCTATTGATTGATTTGATTTTCTTCAAATAACATAAACTCATTAGGTACTCTTAATAAACTAGCACTTCACAAATGTCTAGTGTTCCTATTACTACATTTATTATCCCTTAAATTTCACCAATAGCTCACTTAGTCTCCTCGTTTAATTTTAGGATGATGGATAACAGTATAGGTGAGCGGGTAATCAAATTAGTATATGGTGCATAAATGACAATTTAAGAATCTAGATCCTCTTGTGGAATTCATAAAACACTTCAAATCCTATAATTGAGATGTAATTAATGATGTCAATTGATATTAGTCTAGCTAAGTGAATGTAATCATAGAAAAGTTCATGAGAGACAAAATTAAATTCATTGGAAAGATAATGGATATGAACCATGGAAGAATATATAATTGGACTACAATGAAGTGAAGTAGTACTAGGATATGTAGCACATGAATTATGATGAGAAAGGGGCATGAATGAAGGAGACAAAAGCAAAGAGTATGTATCTTGAACTTCGAGATTCTATTTATGAATTGCATAATAATGTCTTCTTTTTTTACTTTACACTCTAAAATTTTATTTTTTTCGTCAACTTCCATGGGATGATCAATTCTATATCAATCTAACTAAATTAGTATGAAATATCAAAATCAAACACCAAAAATCATAATTATCATTCTAAATTTTTAAAACATGAAAATATTAGTTTATATTATCAAATTTAATCTAAATATATGCAATTTGATTCTTCTACAAATTGACAAAGCAAGAAAAGGTAGTGATATCTTTAAAAAATGATTGATGTTATGTCGACACCATGAAAAGTATGTTTTATTTCAAATAAGACACATTGCATGGTAAAAATATGTTTTATTTCAAATAAGACACATTGCATGGTAAAAATAAAGCACATGAGTCCAAAGTCACAAAATCCACATATCTTTCTATCCTTTCTTTTAATTCCAAATATCTTGAGAATGTTATAACATATTTCTATATATACCTAATTTGGATATTATGAGAAAGAGGAAGCGAGAGGGGAGGGGGTGACCATGATGAGCCAAAAAATATATTAAAAAAAATATTCACTTGGAAAAAAAATGTGAAATCATCATTTTACTTTTCACTTAGGTCAAATATATTCTTCTTTGGTAAAAACCAAAGCAAAGAAAATATCTATTATAAATAAATATTTGTTTCTTAAAGCCTAGAGTGGATAATGTAGTCAAAAAATGATATCGATTATTTGAAGGTATTTAAGGAAATCAATATTATATATAGTGCAATTTTATATATTGTATATTAATATAGAATAAAATATTATAATAATATATATATAAATATTATATATGATAATAATCATACATACATATAGTAAATTGTTTTTTATTAAATATCGGTTGTGAAATCTCTTCCTACATTGGACTAATAGAAGCTCCTTAAAGAAAATACATTAGAAATTACCCATATAAGACCAAGAGTCACAATTAAAAATTCCACCGTACATGCCCCTATGGGTAATTAAACTTGGGTCTCCACAACATGATAACCAAGTGTTTTAATCAAGTTCAACCCCTTGGGCATATAAAATATCATAATAATATTATTGTTTAATATTACATTTTTTGACCCATAACAAGGTTTAAGGGAGCCATAACGTATGTAATAATAAAATAAACTAATTAAAAGTGCATGCTATAAGAACAGGGATACATAAAATAGTATAAAAGAGCCACCTATAAAGAATAAAACCTTTAAATAACATCTCACACCATCACTGCTCTAGGAGTTGGTTATGATTTCAACCAATAAGCCAAGAATCCTCTACAAGAACACTCACAAAAAGAAGATCAAACAAGATAATTAGCACAACCTAATTATTATGTATTGATTGTAAAATATGAATTATTAAAAAATGGCATTAACGTTTGGCATGGTTACAATGCATAGATGAGTTTATTTTATAGAAAGCACTAGCCCTAGAAATAGAGAAAAGATAACTAGAGCTAGACAATTAAACTAGAGATAAGCTAGAAAAGATTAGGCTAAATTAGGCTCAACTAAAGCTAAACTAAGTGAACTTAAGCTAATCATGCATGTGCAATATTTTTCTCAATTATACATGATAATATTCATGAGCATGTGCACAATTATGAAAAATAACAATACAAAATGTGCATGATGCAATAACTATATGTATGTTTAATATATGCATTCTCTTACACCCCTCTTTAGTGAGACTTAGGGAGAAGTAGAAACATATAAGCATGAAATAAAAAATGTAGGAGTGAATCAGTTCTAAAAAATAAGGTCCAATCACATACCCATGTACAAACCAATATTGCTCTCACAAATGAAGAAAAGAAGAAAAATCTAGTGGGATTAAATTCCTCTCCAAAAGAGATAAAATATAATAAATGTAGTAGTGGAAGAAGAAAATAAGGAAGGCTCAATGTAACCCTCAGGGACTTCTTTTGTCATATTAGTACAATGAATACCCCCCCCATAAGAGAGAGATAATAAGGATAGAAATACCCTTAGTTAAGATGTAGCTTTAGTGCTAATGATGAATACCTAAAGATAGTTAATGATCCACTACCTGCCAAAAAACTATGCCCTTAGGAAGAAAGAAATCTACTAGAATATGTCTAGTTGAATACAAATATATGTTAGCATAATCAATGCAGTGATGGTAAGTTATTTTTGAAGTTGTCATGATACAAATTTGATGGTATGATAATCGGTTATTGGGTTGTCATTAATGTCAAGTGTTGACCTAGTGTTCCTAGTATGTTGCTAAGTATAAGTATGATTATCAAGGTGTTGCGATGAGTTTCAGTTGTAGAAATCCAATTGAGAGACTTGTGATGTCTCTGAATGCCAAATGCATGACCGATATTGTTGATTTAGACTCATAAGTAAGCTATGATCAGATGAAGGTTAATAGTGCAACTGCTAGAATAGTTGGTGGTAGGCGATAGATGATTTTATTGGTTTTTCAAATCTATGATGAGCTATGTGCCGTGGTCATGGGAGAAGGTTGTTGATAGTACATGTAGAAGCTATGGTTGTGACCATTAGTAATTTGAGTGACCAGTGTGCAGGATAGGTGATCTATGAGAAGAGATAGAGTTGTTAACAGGTTAAAGTATTTATGTTCTTGAGTGAAAGTTGATAAATCTTTGATCGGTAATTGGTGTTGAGGTTGTGGTGGAACTAGTTGAGTCAGTCATGATTTGGTGTGGTGTCTTTATTTTTTGAGGTGATGATCTAACATCACATTGCTCAATGCTATCATATGGAGAAGATTCCAAAGGAAGCATGTGTTTGGTCAAAACATGTTTGACCCCTTGACACAAAAGTCTATGTAAATCATTGTATTGGCTGACCCGGTCTTGTAAAACAAATTTGTACATAGAATTTTGTTTTGTGACACATTGGATTTGAGCGAGATATTTAAAATTTAAACCTATTTAGATTTAGGGCTTGATTAGGGCAATGGACTTAATAGTTTAGTATATAATGGATAAAGTTGAAAGTTAAGGGTGTTGATCATATGTTGGGAAAGTGTAGTTGTAAAGTGGGAGTTGCCATCAATCTAGGACAAAGTTAAGTGTATTGTGAAGAGATTGTGTGCTTCAATGGATCTGATCGAGCAGAGGTAGTGCTATTCTATAGATCATTCTTTTTGTTGTTCCCTAATAGTTGCAGTAGTCAAAATAACTTAACCAAATGGATCCTAGTAGGTCCTTATTGTAAATCCTTTAACAAGGTGACACATTATCTTATGTTTAAAGTCCTCTAACAAGGCTACTCTTGATAGGGTAAAGGTCCTCACAAGCATAAGGTAAATCCCTTAGTCACGTAGCACCCGATAGTGTTGTTATAAACTCCTAATAGGGTTAATCTCCTCATAGGGAATACTTTAAAAGAGTGCATCATTTAGTGGGTACTAATTCCCACTATGGTTTTCTCCCGAATTGGGTTTCCATGAGATAAATCTTCGTGTCAAATGTTTCATTGTTATGTGGATGTGATTTTAGTTATGATTTTCATTTTGTACTATTAAGTTAATCTTGTGAATGTTTTTGTGAAGTTTAAGAGGTTAAAAAGTTGCATAATTGGTAGATTCCCGATTCACTCCCCCTCTGAGTAATATGATCTTAGGAATAAAAATATAATGATTAAAAAATACATAAACTAACACTTTCTTACTTAGGGATGGTTTTTTGATCTACAATTGCTATTGCTACTAGGGTCTCACTACTACTGCACTTAGTTTCTACTTCTTTCATCCACAACCCGCAATGGTTAATGTAGAGGGGGACCCAAAATGGGGTTCCCCTTCCTGTCCTCACCCCAAGGAGGTTTATCCCACTCTCAATCTTGGTTTAGGAACCTAGCTTAGTAATGTACATCATACTGTGGTTATTGACTCTTTTGTGGATTCCTTTCTTCGAGGGATGAATTGTTATTCTTATGTTGATAATTTTTTGGGTATTAGTTCACCTAATATGGACAAATAAATCTATGAGATTATGTATGAGGCTAAATATAGGGTTAGTGAGACTATAGTCGACATTCCTAACAAGGTTATGAATGATACAAAGCTGGAGCTGGAACTTTCGATAGTTAGTAAGTTCCTTTCTTTTCGCCCTTCTATTGACCAACTAAGGAAATAGGTTTCCTCCAAATAGAAAGTTAAGGGAAATGTTAAAATTAATGACATGTATAATGTTATAATTAAGGGCAATGAAGGAGAGAGTATGTGAATGGCAGGATCTTCTTGCTTGATTGAGAATTTGAATCTGCATGTTTGTCATGAGAGAGAAACTTGCTTCAATTGGAGATCACCTTTGAGTTAAATGATGTTGAAGAATTAGAGACTTTGAGAAACTCGATCTTGGGTTCTTACCATCAAATCTTGAACCCAATTGGTCAATTGCTCTTGATTTCTTGAAAACTTGATATCTTCATTGCAAAATTATAGATCATGAATGTATAATAATGGATGTCAAAATGAGGAGAGATCAAGTTTTTTATACTCAATCCATCATTTTTAGATCAAAAAATAATTCAAGATAACCAAATGATCAAATTTCTCACTAATACCTTGACATAGGGCCCCAAGCCAAATTTGGGCCCTAATCCTCTAGGAAAAAATGCCATTGGTATTATGTACTCTAGAGGATGAGCCAAGATTTGGGCAGGATGTCGAGATAGGTGAAAAAATGGAGGGAAAATAATAACATGTTGCTAGGATCAATTATAACAGACATTAAGATCTTGAAATACCAAAATGGGGTGTAATAGGTCTTAATAAAGAATCTAATCATGGGTACTAACTTTTTAGGATGGTACAAAATCATAAAGTTGAGTTAAAAATGATGATTAATGTGTTATTTTATTGCTTTAGGTCCTTCCCAAAACCTAGTACACAATAAACTAGTTCCTCACCTACAGTTCTTGACCTTGGAGTGGATGCTAACAAGGAATTTATTTCTAAAAGACAAGATGATAATCATATATCTCAAGTGATATGAGGTTTGATTGAAAAGATAAAAGTCAAAGAGATCTATTTTAGTGATAGTATGCATAAATCATACCATGAGATCATCTTGGCTAGGCATGACCTGAGGTCTGAGACTGAAGCTACAAAATAAGATGTCACCGATGAGAATATAATTAGTGAGCTCCAAGAGATTGCATGCATAGAACCTAACACTGTTGTGGCCAAAAGATACTCTCAAATGACCAAGATAGCTAGTATGATGGATATGGATTGAAGCCTCAAGTGAAAGTTCATCTTCTTGCAACAAAACATTAATGAAAAAAATAAATTATTAAAACAAGTTAACAAGATAATAGAAGATCTAGTCTAGGAATTTGTTGATATTGGTTTCTAGATTAGGACAAGTGAAAACATTGGAGATGCCACCGGAGAGGATCTCAAAGAATATTTTGAGAGCCTTATTAACTCTCTATCTGATACTAAGACTTTTAGAGAAGTATAAGAAAATAAACTAGCTCAGATCAACACCTCATTGACATGGTGTGCAAATCATGCTAAAATGTTTTTTACAAAAAGTGATTCTATCAGGGCCGATAGAGCTTTGTGGGGGTTGATGTCAAGAATCATAACCATTGTGTGTAGAGAGGATAAACCAACAATTTCTTAAGTTTTAAGGGATTATAGAACCAAGAAAGCACAATAGGCTCCACTTCAACTAATGGGAGCTCCAGCTCAACAGATGGGTGCTTCAACCCAAACATTAGATTTCCATGATTTCTATCTACGACGTCATGCCCTATTTCATTTTTATTTTGAAAGACTCTTGGTCTCTAGTGCTTTATTTTTATCTATTTTGTTTAGTTCTAAAAAAGAATCAATATCACACTCTAGAAATTAGAAATCAAATATTATAAATATGTATTTAACTAAATGAGGAAGGGTAAAAAAATTTTATCTACCTTATACTTTGACATACAAGCGATGCTCGATAAAATTTGGATGATTAATTAGATTTGGGTGGAATTTCCAAATATCCATTGTCTTTGTGCATTGGAATTAAACATTGCTTATGTCTTGTGTGGATCTTTAAGTTTATACAATCTCCATGACCTACTCTTTGAAGAAACAAGATCTTCATGAGTGATCTTCATATTTTTACAATTCCTATTTAATATTAGAATTTATTAGTATATCTTTTTGTATATTGAAAATAAATCTTTGAGTTAGTGTATACATAGAAATTGTTGGTGTTTTTCAATGATAAATTTATGAGTTGGAAAAATTTGTTCCATAATTAAAGTTGTTGTTTGAAGATTAGTTTTTACATTATTCTAACGGTGATGGGAAAGGGTTAGTACCTTTACTATTTTTTGGTTCAAAGTATATCCAAATTTATATATCTTGACAATTTCCAAACAAAATATTCTTGATCATATGAAGGGATTTGTACCTTTTTAACAATTTGGAGGTTAAACTATTTTAGAATATTTGCAATTCTTTCTTGGTAGCTTGGTCCTTCATTTTAGGCAAAGATTACTTTTATTTAAAGTGGCCAATCTATTAACCAACCATTCTAGTACATAGATATTTTTTAATTCTAAATTTAGGATATTTGCATTTAAATGAGGTTAAGAAATCTTAATGTCTTTAATTTTTAGAACCTTTCTTAAGGTCTCAACAACTAACAAAGTAAGATAAATACATGAGGTCGTAGATTATCAATTTTGATCCTCCTAAGAGGGTAATAAAAAATAAATCCTTCACATTGGACAACTAGGCCCAAAGCATGACCCTAAAATCTAGTTACCTAACATGTGATACCCATTTTTACATATCACCTAACATGTGATATGATAAATCACCTGACATGTGATACCCAGTTTTACATATCACCTAACATGTGATACCAAGTTTTACATATCACCTAACATGTGATATGAGGAATCACCTAATACATTATACCTGATTTTACATTTTACCTTAGATCATAATATGCGGAATCATCTTAGATCATGATACCTAGTTTTCACATCACCTTACATCGTTATATGAGGAATCACCTTAGACCATGATACCTGATTTTTATATCACTTTAGATCATGATACAAGGATATAGTAAATTTGATAATATTGCATTCCCCTTACATATAACCCTACTATGGTATGTGCAAAAACATATCAAAATTCTACCATAACAAATGTACATTACAAGATCGACACCTTGTAACATCAAATACAAGTGTTCATTGTCAAAAACTCATCACCTTTCTCCAATGTTCCTTGGAGGGCCCATAAGTCCTAGAGTCACACACATGAAATCCACCTTGACTCATCTCAGAGGGTGGAAACAAGGGCTTTCACCTTAGACTTCTCTCTCAAAGAGAAGAATGCAATAACATACAAGATAATAGATCATAGATATTGAAACTCCTTTCATCTAAGGCTTCATTCTCCCACATGCCAAGTTTATCTCAAAGGTATAGAACCTTACCTCTAGCAAGAAACTTGGTGAGAATATCAACCATATGTTCTATAGCGATAATTTAACTTGAATAACATACTTATGCACTATATCTCTTATATAGTTTGCATCACTCTAGGTGAACCACAAGATATGTAGGAGATAGCATAAAGGCATTTTAGCTAGCACACATGAGACTCAATCTCATGATCATAGTCTTCTAGATTCTTCCTTTAAGATCTTTTAACAACCTCCTCACCTCCTCGTCCAAGGTTGTTTTAGATGAACTATCATACTCCCTCTAAATCTAATATCAACCTTCTACGAGCACATCATGTCTTTATTCTTTAGTATGCATTAAGATCTTTTCAAGTGAATTCCCAATCATCTATCTAGGAATATCATGAACTAGATATCTGCATAAAACCCTTCTATTTCACATACATGGAATTTCATCATTTGAATCGCAATTCTTTTCCTTTTATAGTTTCCTGTCACTAGGGAAACCATCTCGATATGGTTTTCTCCCTCTGAATCAATATGACCAAGATCCTTGGAAATTAAAGAAGACATATCCTCTAGATGTTGTACTGACAACCTCTAAATCTTTGATTACTAACATCAATATTTAACCTTCTCATCCAAGGTTTCCTCTGATGGCTCATCAGACCTCTTCTGAATGTGATATCAACCTTTTGACCTTCTCATCCAAGGATACTTCTAATGGATTTTCAAACTCCCTCTGAAGCTACTAGCAACTCTCAACTTAGTTCCATGGAGACATTAAGTTCTTTCTCCCTTGAATGCAATCTTGTATGCTTCTAGATCTTTCCTCAATGCACTTCAAAGAGAGATTACAATAAGTTCATAAAAGTAAACTATCTTGAAGAAAAATATCAATAAATAGAAGTATAAAAGATTTACTATCCTGATCTTATGGCATGAATTAATGACTCAAAATTTATAAACATTATTCAAGGATATAAATACTTATCTCTTATTGTCAAATATTAATACCCTCTAGAAATTTCTTCCACCAGCTTGAATTATTAATGTGATCCTCCTGAACCTACATCCAACACTCCCTCTTAGCTAGGGAGGAATCCTTCTTGATAAATTTTAGTTTGTCCTTGTGATGGTAAAACAAACACTCTCTCTTAGATAAGGAGGGTCTTCTCAAATATCTAAGCTATAGAGTAATGTCTGCTATGGGTACTTCCAGAGGGTGGCTCCATCATGGCTGTACCGATGAAAGGAAATGCAAAAAAACACAATTGTTTATCAAGAAATAACTCATGTAATATCATCATCTTATGATGATGGTCACCATAGATACCCCTAGAGGGTGATTCAATATAGGTGTTTAGTCAGGGACTCTCTCACATGACCTCCACCATGGCTATATTTAGTAGTGAGTGATGTTGATCAGGATTAAATTGGGAAAATACTGAAATCTAATTTTTCAAAATTTCCTATGTTTTAGTAAACTGTAATTTAGAGGGTCTTCGGTGCATTTCTGGGCATCGTGTAGATTATCAACAGGAGTGACTATGACTACCTTCCCTCATCCGAAAATGATGCCAAGCAAGATACATATAGATCATAACATGGGCTAGTAGGGTTAAACCAATAATCATAATTATGAATATATGCAAAAAATATGAATCATTACTTTAGCAAGATAAATCTTCTAATCAACCACAAGGGATAAACAAAATCATTTAAACATGATTATAAAAGATAATGGTCTTGAGCATATTATATGAGGAAAAAATCATAATTTGCAAGTCCCAAAATATATTATCATCTAAATCTAGTAACGTAAGGAAGAAACATCAAGTCCATAAATTCTAGAATGTTACAATCCTATCCAACTTCAATGTAACAAGTATAACTACTAGAGAGGGTACTACAAGTACAAGGGTTTGGTCATAACCCATCACATATTTATGGTTAGTCTCATAGAGATAGTCATGGTCATTCATGTAATCATTGAATAATAGTCATGTCAATCATAATTATAATCAAATAATCAAACCATTGAAGATATCTGTAAACCATATCATTTGTTTATCAATTAAAGTTTAAGTACCCAAGTATCAATACTGACCCTAATTTATCTAAGAGATCATAACCATTGATAAATATTAGCTCATATAAATCTATTAGGTGCCTTCATATCATCAGGACACCATGAAATCATAAGAAGAGATGAGTACACATGCAAGAATATATCGAAAACATTTATCACTACCTAAATGAAAGTGAAAGTATTTATTATAGTTAAGAATGAATTTTTTATTCAACCTTCAAGTAGAAAACTACTATTATCAAAGCTTATAAGTCTCTACAACATTTCCCTAACTTTCAAATGGATATCAAACATGTTATGGATATCTTAATACCCCTTTCACCCCCTCATCTAGAAAATATGCCAAGTAGGATACATATAGATCCGAGGACCCCTTGCAACCCATTATCATATAGTAATGTATGGAAAGGGGTCTTAAGAGGTCCTAGGACACATTAATGTTTCCTTTGACCCCTTAATAACCCTTACAACCCATAATATGTATTTTAATTGGTTGTAAGGGGTTCTAGGACACATTAATGTTTCCTAAGATTCCTTTGGACCCCTTACCATACACAAATGTATGGTAAGGGGTCCTAATGGGCCTTAAGGGGCCCTAGGAAACATTAATGTGTCATAGGACCCCTTATGACCCCTCATGACCCTTTATAGATCCTAAGAATGCATCTTAGGAGTCCTAAAGGGTTGTAAAGGGTCCTAGGACACATTGATGTGTCCTACAACCCCTTTGGACCCCTTAAGACCCCTTACCATAAAAAAATGTATGGTAAGGAGTCCTAAAGGGCCTCTAGGGTTCATAAGGGGTTTAAGGTACAATAATGTGTCCTAAGATCATTTACGACCCCTTAAAATATGTCTTAGGGGTCTTAAGGATATTTAAGGCATCTTCTTACACATTAATGTGTCCTAGGACCCCTTAATAACCATTATGACCCTTAAGAAGTAAGGTATGTGGTCCTAGGTGATCCTAACAACCCTTATAACCCCTACAATCTATGGTAAGGGGTCGTAAGGGGTCATAAGGGGTCCTATGAAACATTAATTTGTCTTAGGACCCCTTAAGACCCATTAGGACCCCTCACCATACATTTATTTATGGTAAGGGGTTGTAAGGGGTCCTAAGACTCATTAATTTGTCCTAGGGCCCCTTACCATACATCTCAGGGGTCATAAGGTTTCTTAAGGGGTCCTAGGACACCTTAAGACCCCTTACCATACATTAGTGTATGATAAGGGGTCATAAGGAGTCCTAGTACACATTAATGTGTTTTATGACTACTTTGGACTCCTTAAAACCCCTTTACCATATGAAAATGTATGGTAAGGGGTCTTAAGGGGTCTTGGGGCATATTAATATGTAACAACACACTTTATGACCCCTTACGACCCTTTAGAACCCATAAGAATACATCTTAGGGGTCCTAAAGGGTCATAACAGGTCATAACGGGTCTCACAACATGTTAATGTGTCCTAGGACCCTTTAATACCTCTTACAACCCTTTACAATATACTAATGTATGGTAAGGGGTCATAATCGGTCCTAGGACACATTAATGTTTCCTAGGACCCCTTAACAACCCTTACAACCCTAATATGTATGGTAAGGGGTCATAAGGGGTCCTAGAACACATTAATGTATCCTAGGACCTGGCCTTAACAACCCTTATGACCCCTAATATATATCATAAGGCATGGTAAGGGGTCCTAGGGAACATTAATGTGTCCTATGACCCCTTACCATACACAAATGTATAACCAAGGTTTCTAAGGGGTCTTAAGGGGTCATAGAACCTATTATGACCCCTTACAACCCCTTACTCTTTAGTAATTCATCTCTCTCCTCTCTCACCTTTTCACCCTCTCTCACCCTCTCACTTTCTCTCCTAATTTTTTATTCCTTTACCTGTACCCTTATCGCAACCTCACCCTCTATCTCTCCCTTTCTTAACCTTTATCTCTCCCCCTTCTTACCCTATCTCAATCTTTCTCTCTCTTTCTCTCACTCTCTCTTTTTCTTATAAAACATAGGGCGTACACTCTATGTAAGAATAGGAAAATCGGTAAAAAGGGAAAGGACCTTGTGATTCAAGTCCACTTTTTCTATATTTTGTCTAGTATTTGCACATTATCCAACAAACATACACTTTTCATGGTGTTGAAGGTCACCAAAAAGTATATTCTATCAATTTTTCACCATCTTTTTGTTCAAAATCAACATCAAAGTGAAAAAGTCAATGATTCTTCACCAATTTATGGACTTGTTATTTTCATAATTTTACTTATTGTAATAGATTGTGTTTACAATTCAAGTTTGAGCTAGAAATAATATGTGTGGAAGCTCAAAATTTTTAGAGAATGTGTGAAGGCTCAAAGTTTGAATTGAGAGTCCAGAAGTGGCTACTTGGCTATCCTTAGTAGGTTACTTAATCTAGTGATAATATAAAACTAAATGGGGTTAAAATGAATTAATAAGACAATGGCTCCTCACCCGGGCCTTGAGTGCTAGTATAGGCTAAGGATGGAAGTGGGAGAAGATGCTTTCCGGTCTATTAGGATGGTGTGTCTAACATGATCAGTTATCATTGTCTTCATGAGAGGATTTTAGGTTCCACATATGATCACACTTGGAAGAATGAGTCCAATTAGATCATTCCAAGGTATTCACATATGTGATGACACTTCCTTGATTTCATTCTAGGTTTCCTACATGTAGTGGTTTCTTGTGGGTTAGTATGAACCTTTGATTCATGAGTTGTACCCTTGAGATAGGAGCTTCTAGGATCCTTGCTTAGTTTACCTAATTTGATTGGTATTGTTATCCAAATGATATTTGATGTTATCTCCTCATCATGATGGAAGTGGAACCATAGGTTTCCACAAGGTCATGAGGTATTGATTCTTTTACCATTTGAGACTCTGATGTCCCTGTTTCAGTGTTGGATGATCCTTGTTGCAGTTGCCTCATATCTTATCTTCTTGGAGACTTATTATTGTTCTTGTACTTTGTTTATTTTCTACTTTGTATTTAATTGTAACTACATACCCTACGACATGCATAGTGCATGTTGATGATTATGTATACCTTATTATTTAGATGTAATTATGACACTAGTACATTTTACCCTAAATTTTGACCTAACATTTTGACCATCAAATAAAAATGTTTAGCTAGTCACATTAGAGAAGGAAATTTTTTATTTTTTTTTAAATACATGCCTGCGTTGGTCTCAATTTAAACCAACATGGTACTAGTTGACATTGAGACCAACGTGGGCATAACATAAAGTTAAAAAAAAGGGCTCACTTCATTTATTATTTCATTTCACGCAGGAGCTTTCACCGCGACCAGGTATTGTTGATTGCAGAGGATGGATAAAGGAGCTTTCACCATGACAAGGTATTGAGCAAACAACGATCTGTAATTTTCTTAAGATAAATTACATTTTCTCATGCAAACAATTGTTTGATTATACTATATCAATCATCGTAAACAAATTCCCTTCCCAGTATTTTCACGAAGTTTAGGAGATTATAATATTACTGATGTTTCTTGAGAGCCCTTTATTGAAAGGGATAAATTAGCATCTCTTAACCCTAATCATTCCACTGTGACCAGGTATTGCTGATTACAGAGCAGAGATAATGTTTTATTTCATTCGATCCTAGATGGGAACCTAAGACAAAACGTGGCCTTATCTTTGTGACCTAAGGTGTATTCCTAATTTCAACATGTAGAGATCGAATGCAGACTCTAACCGAAAATAATTCCTAATATGGAATGAGATACAAAATTTAACCTGAGCTAACGTAAGGACCTAGAAGAAGGCTAGGGGTCCCTATTTTCAAAGGGGTGTGTGTGCAAGGCACAGCAAAGGGCCCACTTGAGGTAATATATCTTTGAGTTCCATTTATGCATATTAGTTAAATGTCTTGATCTCATTGATGCATTTAATGTAGTTGTAGCGTAGCATTCAGATTATTGTAGACATCATCTTGTAGTTTTGTTGTTTTCTTTTATTAGCATATCTTAAGTGTTATTGTGAATGATTTGGTATATTTAGTTTTACTTTACAATTTCATTACTGGTTGTTATCATTTCAAGTTGATTAATTTCTTGTACTTTACCTTACTGCAATGTTTTTTGTAAAGTAGGACAACATCCTAGATAGTTTCATAGTGAGTATACACTGTAGACCCATTTCAAGTATACACCCTTGGGTAAATGTAACTTGTACTCCATAAAGGGTAGCTCAATTTTAGATAATCCAGCATAGAAGTTGTTAGGTTGACATTTAAATGTAACCTATACTCCAAAAGGGTTGCTCAGTTTTAGATAGTTAATCCCTAAGTATGGAAGTTGTTAGGTTGGCCATGATCACAAGGGGATATAGGGAGTTGTACACCTTGCATAGAAAGCAATGCCCTTCCATTGCAATTATCATTTGTGGCTCTTAAGAACTTCCTTAGTTGCACAATTTGGCAACCAATCAAATTTCCATATAGATAACTTCCAATTACAATGCATTTTGATTGAAATACATAACTCAAGCAAGGCCCTAGCATTGAACAATCACAAGGTGCTTCTATATCTGATATAAAAATCTGTGTATGCAACAAAGATGGTGATATTGCTTAGAGCAATGAAGTCGTTGTATCTAATGTGAATATATATTCTTGCAACAATAATGATGCTATCTCTGATGTTTATTTAGATGTCTACAACTGGATTTGCCAATAAGGCAAGTGCTCGATCTGAGAAAATCCAAGTAGGGTGAATTAGAATAAATAAAAGTCTAAATGATGCTTGAAATGATCATCTTCAATCAATCTATATATCCTCATTATTAAATAGTTGTGGCTTTTTAAACTTTGAATGACATATCCTTTTCCTTTCAAGAGATCACACCTCTTCATAATGATAACTGATCTTAATCATTCTTCTCCTAATCACTGGCCAACACAACTCTTCATCTTTTAATCAATTTGTTAACATCAACACTTAAAGTTAATTTCATGTCTTTAGTCAATCTCCTTATATAATTTGGATCTTATGAAATTGTTTTCTTAATAAATGACAAGTCATAATATTCATGATATGGGTATTATCATCTATTGTAGACTGATTTGTGTATCCCTATTTTGCTCTTTATAGCAATCTGGTTTCCTTGTATGATCGGTGGCAATATCCTTACTCCAATCACTAACTGGCTTTGGTTTATTTACATCGATATATTTGTATCAATTGCATCCTTCTATGCTTTATGTCAATATTGCTATAATCGATATCCTTTTCAAATTGATTCTCTGATATAGAGGTTGTTATTATACTTATCATATTGATTAGCATTATTATTGATTAATCTTGTAGTCAGTGCCATTATATAATTGACTTAACTGTTCTTGCTTATTGTTGATTGATCTCTCTAGTGTTGTAACCATTACTAACTTCATTGATTGATCCTTCATTTATAACTGATTATGGACTTTATCATCATGCCTTTGCAAGTGTCGATTCTCTATTACATAACATTGTCGACTTGTTGCTGACTTTGAGAGGTCACCAATTATTAGTTGTTGAAGATTATATTATTGATACTTGGTAATATCAATTTTAATTCCCATATCATGAGTGCCAACAAATATATGGATATAGGAGCAACAACATTATTATTCCTCAAATATGGCAATGCCACAAAATAGAATATCAGATATAGAAAAGTATGAAAAACCCAGTAGATATTGGTAAAGTGTTTACCTTTTTAGATACCCTTTTCTAAGCTCTTGAACTCATATCAACCTCAAGTCTTCATCCCTTGACTAGTGAACCTTTCTACTGTTGCTTGCTCTCTTTCCTAGGCCTAATTAGCCCCCTTTATCAAAGCAAACCTATACTCCACTACTCTCCAAGAATCTATGACCTTAAACAATCTTATATTAGGTTTCCAAACCACCAATTTTCTACTTTTTTTGGTCACACTACTCACCCAACTTCCAAACCATTAAACCCTTGTTCCTAGGGCCATAAATCTAGGGCTTTGTGGCAAATTCCCTTCCTAGAAACACACACATTCAAATAAAATTCAAACACTCTCCAATACATTCCAATAAACATCTCAAACCCTTAATTACTCTCTCCGATCTTCCAATCACTCCTAGCCATCATTTGGTTCCCTCAAAGTGCACCTACTGCTATGTGTTCACCAGTCAAACACTATTATTTCACTTTGCACTTTTCCCTACATTTAAGACCATATTTAACACATATAATACACTATGGCATCTCCCACCCCAACCATGGTTACTACAGAGGTGGGAGTGCCTTCACATCTTTGGAGAATACAATGGGACTGCTGACTGTACCTTGCTAAACAGTGACTATTCCCACACTAGTCAAGACCTTGGTATTACAAACAATCAAAATAGAAAATTTCTTGCATAAATAATTAAAATTAATGTTTTAAAATGTTCTTATGTTGCCACCAAACAAAAATCACATGCTATTCATTCGAACCAATTTACTGTTATAGGGACTGTTCCACTGGACAGCAAGTTACCAATTTGCAGAGAATTTAACTTTGTTCCTCCAAAATAAACCTTTCACTTCATGCCATTACATATTCATTATGGTCCCCCTATACACTCACATGGATCTCTCTAAAATAAGACTCTAACCTTCAAGAAAATGACTTGAACCTTCAAACTACTTCCTAACTGCCTCTATACCAGTCTTAACTGACTATTAACACCATAACATAAGAAAAATGTTGTCAAGTTGACAACAAAGTTGTCAACTCGACCACTGAACCTTTCTATACTAACCTAAAGACTCTTAAAAGGTTTAAAGACAACCTTGAATAAATTCTTGCCTCTACTAACTCCTAACTAATCCTCCTTAAGCCCATTTGGCTTATATTGCCAATGTTGGCAATTTTACAAAATATTGCACTTTTAGTGTCTTTTACATCTTTTAGAGGCTTTGATAGCCTTATTACATATTTTAAGACCCTTAAAACCATATTTAACATTACATCAAATTCAAATGACCCCTATCCCATAAACCTTACACCTTAGCCATTTTGGCCTAGTTGCCAATCTTGGCAATCTATTACATTTTTAAGATTTTATTATTTCTATTACATCCCAATGGCTCAAAGGCCATGGTACATTATCAAATGACATACATATCTTCATTAGGCATTGATTTCCCTTGGTACCTTCATGGTCTCCTTCATAGGTCCTAGTGTACCTTGTAGTTTCATGTGTCCACTTGGTGCCCCTACACCAAGATGAAAGCATGCAAAAACTCTATAGGTATACGACTTGTGAGTGTACTCATACAAAGTATTACTATTATAGTTTCCTGAACTTAAATATGCTTTCTTCATTAACATCAGGAGGGAAGCTAGATTAGGTTTCAAACTTAGGTTGAATTCTTCAATATTTTAGATTAGACATTATTTTGTTCTATAATCCTATCCTTGTGAGATTGATTGACTGAGCATGTCAATTTTTTGTCATTTTACTCAAGAAATTGAATGCATATATTTCTTTAGGCTCATCAACATTATTATTAAAGGATATTGTGTATGTCAGCTTTCAAAATTACTAGCACTTAGTTGGTATTGACATAATTTTGAATAGGGGTCCTTATATTACACAAAATTCTCATTAAAAGTTAAAATATACCATTAAAATCTAAATGATAAAGATATTTCATATGATGTTTTCGATATTAAAATGGTTGAGAAAATGGTTGTTCAGTAACAATTTTTATCTGCAGGTTGCAAACAAATCATCCTTCTTCTACCAATGAGTCATTCCATTCAAGAAAGACCATGTCTGATGATATCAACGCACAAAAAAATAGGGAGACAATTGCTAGATTGTGGTCTAATGTAAAAAGAAAAGATGATGGAAAATGTTATTGTCCTTGCAAAATTTGTAAGGGCTTAAAGACTCGAAGATATCTAATCAAAATAGATGAGGAACATTGTAGGCAACATGGTCACATTGAAGGGGGAAATGAATTTCATCCATTGGTATGTATTTTAATAATTTATAAAATACATAAGACATGATTTGATGATGACAACATGGTCATGGTTAATATAAGGTCATCATTTTCATATAGGTCAATGTCCCTGAGTTTCATGTTATGGACCATGACAATCTAGAGAATGTGGATTTCCAAATGAGGGAACATGGAGGTGTGATTATAGAAGTAGAAGTTAATGATATCATGGAAGAAGACCACGATGATGAAGAAGATCAAGATGAACACGATGATCAAGATGATGATGATGGTGATGATGTTGATGCAAAGCTTGATGTACCTATACTTGAGAAGTCACACGAGCCCCTATATGAGGGCTCTGAAACAACTCTTCTTGGTGTTATATTGTTGTTGTTGAACTTGAAGGTTATGAATGGTTTATCCAACGTAGCAATGACACGTATGTTAAGGTATGTCATCTTTTTTCATTATTTTAGTTGTAATTCCCTTACAATTAACATTGGGTGAATCATGTAGCAATTAATATTCTTTAAATTAACAAATTATATTTTTGGTCATAGGTTGATAGGTGAGTGTTTTTTACCACCATCAAACACTCTACCTCGCTCGTACTAAGAATTATCTGCCATTATGAAAGATATTGGAATGGAGTATGAAAAAATACATGCATGTTCAAATGATCATATTATATATCATAAACAAGATGAATTTGCAACAAAATGCCCTATTTGTCATATTAGTAGATATCAATCAGATCGAATAACAAAAAAGGTGCCTCGCAAGGTTCTTTGGCATATTCTCATTACTCCATGTCTGCAATGATTATTCAAGTGCAATAGCTTGGCATAATTTATGGATTACCATGCATGCAATAGAAGTCAAGATGACATTATGCAAATGCCTGCAGATGGTTCAACATTTAAGGAAATAGAGGAAAAATGGCCACACTTTAAAGAAGAACCTCGTAATCTCAAGCTTTCATTGGCAGCGGATGGTGTCAATCCATTTGGAGAGATGAGATCTACTTACTCAATGTGGCCTATTTTTTTTATCAACAATAACATTCATCATTGGTTGTCCATAAAGAGGGAGCACATAATGTTGGCACTAATTGTTCCAGGTATTTTTTGATTTAATGGTCATCTAAATTAATTTATTATTAATAATCCATCAAAATGGTCATAATAATTATGTAATATTTGTGTTCATTCAACTAGGTAAGTACCAAGTTAAAGATATCAATGTATATATTGAGCCCCTTATCGACGAGTTGATGGTGTTATGGAATGGGGTCACTATGTATGACATCTCTAGGCCAATAGGACAAGGACAATTTTAATTTCATGCAATGCTTGTATGGACAATACATGATGCCCCTGGGCTAACACATTTTTTTGGTATGTTCTCTTCTTAACACCTCTTTTTTGGTATGTTATAGTGCTAACACAAAGTTAACACATTTAATCCAATTATACAAGATCTTGTAGGTCTTCAGACAAAGGGAAAATTTGAATGTCCAATTTGCGGTCCAAAGATGAAATCTCATCATTCAAAAAGTTTAAGAAAGTAGGTGTTCGATGAGAATAGACACTTTCTCCACAGAAATCATAAGTACTGAATTACTGAAAAATATCTTTTCAATGGGAAAGAAGAGACTACATCAAAGCCACGGAGAATGACACCTCGCCTATGGAAGTCAGCATACAATAAAATAAATCATCGAGGTAATTTCATTCCATCTGATGGTTTTTGTTTCAAATTTATATTTTGATATTGTGTTTTGTTTACTGATGATGTAATTGATGCTTGTGAAGGTCGTCAAGGCATCAATGACCAACTTCCAAAAGGACTAAAAAGTTATCCTACGTAATTTACTAGGTTGCCATACTACGAGAAACTCCCAATCATGCATTTATTTGATCCTATGCATATTGGAAAGAATGTAACAAAGACATTATGGAAAATATTGGATGGAAGGCGTGACAAAGACCAAATTGTCAAAATTTGTAGTGACATTGAAGAATCCAACCATGCAATGAAAAATGTCATTCAATCAAATAACAATGGAGACCAGATTGATACAAGTGCCCTTACATGGTTATTGTTGGAGTAGCAGAGCAGTGCTATAAAGGAAATTATAAAAAAAATATGATTTCCCATAGGATTTACTGCGAACATAAATGATCTCATATCAAAGAAAAGTGAATTTGGGCCAGGGATGAAAACACACAATTGGCATATATTTATTAAGGTAATTCATATTATTTTGTATTCACTATATATTTGTATATTGCATGTGGTTTTCATTGCATTCTTTTATAAAATATTGACAAGATCATTTTACAAATATTCCAATACATTCTACCTCTATCTCTCCCACACCACTTCACCAACGGTGTCAAATAAGTTATATATGATCTTGTAAAATACATGAGGTGGTTGTCATCTAAAGAAATCAATAAAGAATATATAAAATATTGGAAGAGAAAAATTCCTCTTCTTATGTGTGAAATGCATAAGTGTCTACCTTCAACTTTTTTCAATGCACAAGGACACTACCTCATACATCAAGTTGAGGAGATTGAATTGTGTGGACCTGTACCAATTAAGTCAATGTGGATGGCTAAGAGGCACTTGAAATTTTTGAAAGGCTTGGTTCAACAAAGAGCACATCCTAAGGGTTCTATGGTGGAGGGATATATGGTATACCAGACCATGGTGTACATTAGTGAATATCTTCTTAAGTTTGCAACAAAGATCCATGTAGATCGTATTTGGGATCCCAACTCCATTAACAAATTTGAAGGGGAGTACTTGATGGGCAAAGGTAGATTGAGGAAAGTGAAAGATAAATCTAAGATGTTATTGTAGTTAATTAATTCTTATAAATCTTCAATATAAGTTATTTATAATTGGTGTTTTTTTTTTGATACAACTGGTCGAGAGTGGGATGCAATACATTTGTATATTATGAACAATCTTGATTGGATGATGGTATGGATTGAATGATGTCAACAAAATGGTTTCTCGTTAACATGGGAAGGTGTTGCTTAATTGGTTAGAGAAGCTCATCGTAATGGAGATTCCAATGTTATGCCAATGGTAATTGATCTAGCACATGGTTTAAGAGGTGGAGAGGTACATAAAAATTTATTAATGATCATGACTCGTATGTTTCATATCAACTCATGATGCAAATAATTTACACACTTGAAAAATTGTAGGTCAAGCACCACAAAGCTATGTACTATCATGGCCATAAATTTTGTATAAAAAAGTTGGATGACACAAAGAAAACTTGTGATTCTGGGATAAGTGTAGTTTGTGAGGTCACCAATATATCATCTAGAAATGACATACATCCTCAAAAATATTAAAATCAATACTATGGCATCTTGGATGATATAATTGAGTGCAACTTTAACTCCTTCAAAATAGTTCTATTCGTCATCAAATGGTACAGGCTACGACTGAATCAAAATGATCTAGATAGAACTTTTATTCAACATGATAATGGATTTACAATGATTGATACAAGGTTGTTTGAGTTAGTTGGAGATGAGCCCTATGTTCTTCCAAGCCAGTGTGAGCAAGTGTTTTACTCAGAAGTTCCACATAAATGGGGTTGGTCATTTTTTGTTAGACATGATCCAAGAGGAAGGCTGATAAAGTTTAATGTTATGGAATAAGAAGATACTGAAGATGATGAACAAGTAGATGATGAAGATCAAGATGATGATGATGATGATGATGATGATGATGATGCTGATGATGATGCTGATGGTGATCATGGTGATGTTGTTGATGGTGATGATGATGGTGATGATGGCGATGATGGCAATGATGATGATGATGATGATGATGATGATGAAGATGATCAATGACATAATTGAAATGATTACATATTTATTATGTTCAAATTGTAATGATTACATATTTATTGTGTTCAATTCTAATGATTACATATTTATGTATTGCTTTCAATTGTAATGATTACATATTTATTGTGTTCAATTCTAATGATTACAACATATGTGATTTATAATTACCAATATTTTTCTTATGATGCTTAATTAATTGCTGCTGATACATGTATATTTGTGTTTGATTATCACCCTTTTTGCAAACAGGCAATTGACTACAAACATCATCACCCCTTCTGTTGACGATCTTGCATTCCATATATAAGGTAAATTTGTTCATGTTTACGATGTTGCATATTGTTCATGTTATCTTCTAAGTTATTTGTAGTAGACATATCATGTAATTTTTAGCTAACCTAAGATAAATGATTAACATATGCAGGAAATTTTACCCCTTTGGCATGGATTGTGCACAGTGACATGGATCAGCAAGTATAAGTCAATAAATAGACATAATTTTCTTATATTCTTCTTGTTTATCACTGAGCACGTATGTTATAAATAGACATATTATATAATCATATAATGTATATATAGACAAAGAAGAATCATACATATGGGTCACGACTTGATTATTCTATATATATTGACATGACAATATCTCATTTGATGGATTGCAGCACCCACCAAATAGGTACTTGTCAGATCTATCTACATCGAATGAGGGAAATGAGGGAATGCTAGATGAAAGTTCTACATGTAGTACGGCTAAAATAGGGAGATCAACTAGAGGTCAAAAGATTAGAAAAATATTTTATAAACACATGCAATATTTCCTTGCTAATGGGGGGTCATGTTCTTATGATGATGAGACCAAAGGTGACATCAAGGTGCCCTTTCAGTACACACACATTAAAAAAGAATGGGTACCCAATGAGCTACCTCCAATTAACACTGATTTTTGTGTTAATGAGAGGATATATTGCATTGTTCCATCCTCATTACATGGTTTGGGCCTATTTTCCATGGATGGGATAAAGGTATGTTACAATAGAGTTGTTGAATTGTTCAAGTATGTCAGTCTGTGTTACAATTACAATGATTGGTTGCGAATTGTTTAATATAAAAAAAGTATGCGTAGGTATGCACTATCAGCTAATTATATACAAAGGAAAGAAAATGATCAAAGTAAAAGATTTGCAATGTACATTGATAGGAGACCAAAAGCCACAGGTAATATTGCAGGTTTTATAAATAGTACGTGACCTTCCTCAACTAATAAGCAACCCAATTGCATTTTGAGGCACGTGAGGGGAATCAAGTTTTTGTATGTGCAATAAAATCAATAAGTGCAGGGGAAGAACTGCTAATAGATTATCATTTAAATCACATAGATACAAAAAAATTTACTATCATGAGGGTGGTAAGTACTATATAGCATTTTATTAATAATTTTTTTTTTGCTAAGTCTATTGCTTTCAATTCGCTAAAGTTTTTATATTTAATCTTTGTCACAGGATGATATGGATCCTGCACATGATAGAGGCCATGAGGATGCTCCTCCCACCCATTCTTTAGCAAGGGTAAACCTTATTGAAATTATACAAATTAGATAGTTGAAAAATTTTATATTATTATGTTATTTTATTTATGGTTTTGGAGTTTTTATGATAGTTTTACTGATATTCCTGTCACAATTTGATATTCAGGATAAGGGAAAAGCACCCTCAACAATAGAGGCAATAGCTACCCTCTCTGATGATGATCATTTTGTAGATTCGCCTATTGTAACAATTATGTTGAAGAAAAAAATGAAACAAATCAATTTAGAAATAATTAGAATTTTGTATAAAACAAATCCAACTGAGGAGATGCTGATGAGGCTATCTGAATTGAAAGCACTCGCACGTCAGTATCAAGTAAGCAGTACTAAATCTTTAGTTATAACAAATTTTTAATAAAGGTTTATATTTTATACTCTTTTATGTTGTGAAGTAAAATATGTAATATGTGTTCTTGTTGCAGGATTTTATGGAATCTCTAGTACCTGGTCAAGGAAAATGCGATGAGGCCAGTACTAGCAAACCTTCGGTTGCCTCAGGTAAAATAATCCTTTAGTTGACAAGTTACAAGAAATTTTTTCTTTGGAACATTCAAAAACTTCTTAAGTTAACTCTTACTTTTATTATTTCAAAATTTCTTTGCTAACAATGTATTGTTCAGGTCATCAATTGCAGGAGACTCCTCCTAGCCAAGACGTCCATACAAGATTGCCAATTGTAATGTCGGCCACAAGGGCCATGCAAACATCAACACCTTCATGGTCTATGGTAGCTGGTAAATCTTTGGCTTGCTATATTTGGTTTTGTGTTAATTATGATTTGATAATTTGTACTTTAATCTTGGGTGCATCACATAGTGGATTATTTGTTTGGAGTAGGAGATACACTAGCGGCACCATTTGGTATGCCAGATATAGATCAATCTGCATGTATTAGTGATAATTCACCACCATTTCCTAGATCTACCCGTGTTACTAGCACGGGAGTTATGCAGACGTCATTTTTGATTGACAATAATGAATCAATCCCTTTAAAATGTCCTAAGATTCCAGGTACTTTAAATAATTATTTTTTATATTGTAATATGCATTTACCTATTCATAACAAGTTTTGGATTGATTATCCCATGACATTTTTTGCAGGAAACAATACATTTTATAAGAAGCTTTATGACCTCGCACTGCATATATTCGGGCCCACCATACGTACAAGGTGGAACATCATAAGTGAACTAACTTTATCCCGCTATTTTTTTTTCATATCATTAATTGGTATAGTATTTTTCCTTTCATTTGGGTCTTTTCTTTTAGTAGCTATATCTAACAATTTTGTGTTTTTTCTTAAAAGGTGGAATTTGCAAGAAAAAAAATTAAAAGATCAACTCATTAAAGATTTAGAGCATGAGTTTGGTAATAATATTTTTGACGAGAAGAAAATTTTAGAAAGAGCTTACAAACATCTTAAGACTGTGAAGGACACATATAGAAAGAGTCTCGTCCAGAACCCAAAGTATGAGCATCCTCCCTTTATTTCAGTGAGGGATTGGAATGAATTCATTTTGGATGCAAAGGAGAAAACGGATGCTCAAAGAGGAATTTCACCAAAAAATGTGAGAAGGTAAGCAATAGTATTAACTACTAGTACAATGTAATAATGCACTAATTAGTGATCTTTATATCTATATCATCTAACATATTTCAAACTTTTCATAGGTTGCAGGACACTTCAATGGCAACAAAGGCCAGGCTGCAAAAGATTGGGCAGCACAGACTTGGCACCGGAGGATATTCAAAAATTAAAGCACGAATTGTAAGTAGCAGTAAGTGAATTGCAGAGAAAAATTATTTATAAAATGCAAATAATTTTGTTTAATCAAAAAATGCAGGGCTCTAATTTTAATTTAGAGGCCATGGAAGAACACAAAAAAATTGCCTTCAAGGAAGGCTATCAAGCCATGGCTGAACGCCTATGGCAAGCTTCCACTGACCCAACCGAAGAGTCTCCTACATCATGAGCATAGGTAAATATGCCAAAAAATATATTAGAAATTGAATACTTGAGCAACAATCAATTTGATAATAATGTGCATGACAATGCAATGCAGTCTCTTAATCGTGACACAGATCATATGCCGCATCATGAAGCTCCTGATGTGCCATGTACTGTCTAAGGACATGCTCATTTTCTATTTAAAACTAATTATGTAATTATTAATACAATTTAACATCTTAAATTGAACTTGGTGTAACATTTTTGTGTATATTTTAGAGGATACAGAATCATGTCATGTTGAACGAGTGTCAAAGGATGTTCAGACTGATCACCATGTAGATCATGTGGCACATTCAGGTAAAGAAAACCTATGTTTTGTTCCTTTAAATTAATTTTTTGATTTATAGTTCTTTTACTTACATAAATACTTGTAATTCACAAATATAAAATGGTGTGAATTTAACTCATGAAGTAGTTGTTATTGCAGTGGACCCCCCTTTGGTGCAACGGCCTCGTGTTCCTGAACAGATGAGGAGGAGATTCTTCTAGTTTCAAGCGATTGCTGCAATTAAAATTGAGACCAATACTATAGTTGAAATTTTCACCAATAAGAAATATGTAGAGAAATCAACGAAAAAAGAGTGACGAAAGTTTTAGTCATGGATTCGACCAATTATTGTCAAAAATTTGACTAATTCTCGTCGAAATTTAAGGTAAAATTTACTAGTGTGATGTAATATGTAGTTAAGTTAGGGGATAAATGTAATTATATTTGCATAGTTTCTATGTCAAGAAACCCTTGAGATGTGTAATCTAATATGAATATTATGTTTATGTTTATGTACTTTTGGACTTTATGTTTTACTTCCACTTGTTTATTCATTATTTTTTGTAAACACTTAAGAAAAAAAAGTATTATGAAAACTTATTAACTTATTTTAGGTTAATATCTCTTGGGATCCCTAGTGGGGCATTACATAAATTAGGGCTTGTCACCCTGATAGATGAATGATAAAGAAGGAATCCCAAATTTATTGAATCAAGTAATGGAAAGGAATGACTCAAGTAGGGATCTTGGTGCTATCTTTGCAACAATTACCATTGATAATTTGAGGGAATGGTCAGACCTGTGAAGCTAGATGAATTTCATGCCTTGTAACAACATGCTTGTATCAAAAAGAGAGTATATGTGCACACATATACATATATGGAAGACAATACAAACAATCGAAGGGGTCAAGACATCATGTGCACCTCACTAGGTGAGTAACTATGACTTTCCCCTAGTTATACACAAAAATCACAAACACATATGTAAGCATCCAGTGTACAAGATCTATTATCAATCAAATATAGAAAAAGGGTTAGATGAGATAATATAATCCATCATGTTCTAGACCAGTCCCCTAATCAAAATTAATAATAAAATACGTGATGATAACCATACATGTAATCATAAGTGAACAATAAACATACATCATAATCATAGCATATAAAGAATCTAATTGTTAAGGAGATCATGAAATCATATTACATTCATTTATTAATGAGAACATAAGCATCAAAGCATAATAATCAGCTAATTATTGATAAGGAGTTCCTCACATTAGTAAACATATAGGTCCATCAAGTTACCACATAACACATAAGAATAAGATGAATACTTATGAAGGAATCTACCTAAAAATACTTAGGGTTGGAGAGGTATTAGATTATGCAAGGTAAATCTATTATTTTCTTTCCTAAATATACAAACTCATTTCATTTCTAAGGTTGATTCCCAAATGGGGGTTTGACCATGGAAAACCACATTCCACAACCTTTTCACCCATTTTTATATTTGCAAGAATAGGTTATTGAGTCATCAGATCAGATCTACGCCTATCAAGAATAGTTGGAAGATTTGTTAAAAAAATCAATTGAAAACATGGGGAACACGTCATCATTTTCATCATGTCCCGAGAACACATCGTTATAACTATCATGTCCCAAGAACATATTTCCATTTCCATCATGTCCCTACCATTCTGAGCTCAGATTTCTACCGTAGGTTAGTTTCATCTTCTAGTTTATGTTTCTATTAGTTCCAGCTCATTGTCTATCAGTTACAGTCTATTTTTAGCATCTTTTTAACTTGACTTTCATATTAATCATTTACATTACTACATCTCTTCATTCTCATTTCATCAATTACATATTTTAGAGAGGGAATAATTATCCCCATTTAGTGCTTGAGTCACCTCTTAAGCCTATTGGGGGCATCTTCCTTCCTAGATGTTAAATTAAAGAAAATTGGAGTGATCTCTACATATCACATTTGATTTTTCCTTATTTTATAATGTAGAATTACAAATCCGACTAATGAAAAATTAAACTCAACTTAGGGCAACAAGGATAGGCTTAAGAAAATTTTTCCAATGTGTAATCACTAAATAATCTTGGTTGGGGAAGTAGGAACATTTAGACTTATGAAACAAGGTTTCATCAATGACTAGTACGTGCAACCAATGCAACCTTCCATGTCAAGTGTAATCACTCATGCATATAAAATGGATGAAGAACATATATGAACAATTGTAGCTATCAAAAGGGAATTGTAGCAGCGTTATCATTCTTATGTACTTGGTTATTGTGATACCACGTCAATCATTCTATTCATCATTTACATTGTAACAATAATTATCTCATCTATTTATTCGCATTAAATAATGACATCATAGCATCAATAACATCATAATAATCCACTTAATACTAACATATATATGTTTCAAGATACCTTAACTATAATTTTAATTTCAAGCATAATTAGTTCATTATACCTCCATGCATGGGTCTAGAATCATATTACCTTCTTTCCATGACAAGGTCAGAGTGACACTACAATGTGAGTGTAATTATTTTTGGTTGTAGATGAATAGGTTATTTGCAATTGTTACATAGTAAAGATGATGAAACTAAAAATAACAAAGAAAAAGAAAGAAAAAATCAAATAGGTTATGTTTCTACGATCTTCGCTTTTATCCATTGTAGTAATCTCTTCTTATTCATCCACTAATGAATTATTCTTAAATGACCTTATAGATACTACTCTACTTAACTTTATTACAACAGTTTTCATAGATAGTGGAATGTGTACTAAATAAGAACTCTTTTAATTAAATTGTCTAATAACATCATAGGTTGATCTAATGTCACAAATCATACCTTCACACTTTTCACTCAACATATATCACTCCATTGGAAAAAATAAAAACCTAGATCACCGTCATAAACTCTTATATTACACATCTCATGTTATTTATTTTGTTTATACACTTGAGGAGATTTTCCTTTTTGTTTTCAATTCACTTGTCTTGAGCAAGATATAATGCAAGTTATATGCATCCACTTCAAATAGGTTTCTTTGATTGTGTGAAATTCACAAACATTTGAAAAATTAAAAGACACAAATAGGTTCTGCATTCCACTTATCCCACTCTATCATTTTATAATAACATGTTCTCTATATCTACTATTGTTGAAAACAATATTTTTCAATGTACCATTTGCAATCAAGACATTCCATATATACATATTGTCATAGTCTCAAATGCATGATAACGACATAGAAAAAAAATCTATGACGTATTTTTTAAAAAGACACATTTAATAAAGTGCTTCATTGGTTCTAGAAAACATCCTATGAAAAACATTTGAAAAATAAAACAATAATAGTATTTGCTCTATGAGTTTTTTATGTTTAAGGACATTTCACATTGGACTAGAATGAAGTTGTTTTCGATTTACAACAAAATGAGTATAAAAATAATTTTACTATTTTAAAATGCTTATTGCTTATTATATAGAGAAATATTATAGTTTCAAGCTTTTGTGCATGTATATTTTCTACTATTTTTGACATTGTGCATGTCATGCATTGCTTCATTAGACTAAATTATATTACATTACACACACACATATACATACATATGCATATGTATATGTGTGTATACATACATACATATGTATACATACATCCATATATATATATACATACATACATACATGTGTTTATGTGCATGTACATATACAACATTAATTACACATTTATTCTATTTTAACTTATCTTTTTTATATTAAAACACAAATATTTTATATTATATATTAACGATTACAATAATAACTAGAAACCTCATTTAATGTTCCAATCTTATGACAAATTGACAAGACTTCCATTCATGTTTAAAGTATTTAAAAAATCCTTTGGACTAGAATCTTAAAATATCAAAGTTTTGAGTAGCTTAGCAAAGATAAATTTTGAATAGTTTAATCAAACTTTTTACTTTAAATCATTTTTTAAGATTTTAAAATAATCACATTTACTTTTTTTTAATGATTTAATGTTGATATTAATAAATAAATGATTCTAACATTGCATCCTTGTATTATAGTATACAATATTTTTTAATATATTACTATAAATCTTGTTATTTCAAGATTACTTTATTCTAATTCTATTTATAATGAATAAATATTGAATTTATATAATATATAATATAGATATCTATTATTACTGATATTACTACTTAATAGTTAATAGGTACCCCTGATTTATGCGACCCCTTTTTATTAATTAATTTTCGTGATAAATTTTTCACATAATTATTTAAAAAATTAGATCATAGATGTTTATTAGTAAGAAAATGTTGACATGGATAAGAGGTAAGTGCATAGGTACTATAAATAAACTGGATAAAAGATCACATGATATTAACCATATTATACATTGACACAATTTTGAGTTCGTAATAAGAAAGTGTACATAGATAAAGTGGTAGGCACTATAGACTAAAGAAAATTTATCTATTAGCTAGGAAAATTTACATGCATAAGGTGAAATTAGTCATAGAAGAAAAGGTGATTATTTAATTAGCTAGGAAAAGATCATATCTTATCTTATAAATATGATCAATTTTCTAGTCATGTGTATATATGTTGAGGGTATGTAGGTATAGTCCACTTTTCCCATAGAAGCCAAGAATCTTTCCCTTGCCACTTGATTTAAAAGAATCTCCAAGTTGAGTGCCAAATGGACCATATTGTGCCTTATTAGTGATGAATGTCAGAGATCTAATTACCTTATGACCTCCATAGATCCCAACAAATCCTTGTATCATTTTCAAGTATTCATCCACGTCAAAGAGCATCTATAAAGAAAACCACATACATAATTTCTTAGATCAAATTAAAATAAAATAGTCTATCAGATATGTATATTAGAACAATAATAACTTTTAAATGCAAATAAGTTAAAATTAAAATAAGTAGGGAAGGGTCCTAGCTCATTATAGATGAAACAAACAATCTAAACCAAAACTGAACTAAATTAGTTCTAGAAATAACAAAATAGAGAACCTAGCCTAGATTTAAAAAAAAAGTTGGAGCCAACTTAAAACAAACCAAATGAAATGCAATTAATTTTAAACACATACAATATAATAAAACAAAACAAACACCTAGTGAAGATCAGAGTTGGGGCTAAAGAGCAAGCCCAATAGAAAAATATTTGACTTCTAGGATGAAAGAAAATGATATAATTATGTCGAAGGCATTCTCTATATGAAGTCAACAACCCACTTTTTGAAATCAATAGTTTAGAATTGAGGAGGAGGACTCAAGACTGTAGAACTAATCTCAATTGTATAATTTATATTAATTTTTAAAAATGATAAAAAAACAAAAAATATATGAATAAAAGGAAAATATATTTTTCATTATTACCTTCTTTTGATAAGAATATATTTTATTATTGTCTACTTTATTTAATATTTTTAACCTTTTTTTCAAAAGTTGAAAAAATAACTTTATTCTAATTGTTCTTCTAATAATTAGTTTCTTATTAGATTTTTTAAAAAAATTATTTGTATCTTGATAAAATTAAAAATGATAATTCAAAATTATTATAATTAATTTAATTCATAAATATTTATCTTACTAAATTCATAAAGTAATTATATTTTAAATTAATATTTTATATTTTATTATTATCTTGTTTTTGATAGAATGTTATCTTCTGTTCTTAAAATATTCTATTTTTTTAAGTTATTCTAATTCTTCTTGTTCTTCTTCTGAGAATTACTTTTCATTATGTTAAAATTTTATTAAATAATCATTTGTCTTCTTATGAAATTACAAATAATAATTAAAAGATATTATATTAATTATTTAATTTATAAAACAAAAATTACTATTAAATTTTTCGTCACTGTACTTATATTTTTATTTTTATTTTATTGATATTATCACTCTCTTTTTATATATCTCCTCTTCTCTATCCTCTCCCTCTTTCTATCCCTCTTTATATCTATTTCCATTTCTCTCTCACACACACTAATCTTTGTTTCTACCTCCCTATCTCAATCTTTATATCTCTCTCACTTGAATACAAAGACACACTCCCTATTTTTCCCTCTCTCTCTCTCTCCCATACACTCTCTCCCTCCCTCCCTCTCTCCCATGCATATTGCCCTCTATATCTCTTTCTCTATGTCTATCATTTATCTTCCTATATATCTATATCTCTCATTCTCTTCCAATATATGCCCGCCTCCCTTTCTCTACATACATACATACATATATATATATATATATATATATATATATATATATATATATATATATATATATATATATATATATATATATATATATATATATATATATATATATATATATATATATAGATATATATATAATATATATATATCTATATATATATATATATATATATATATATATATATATATATATATATATATATATATATATATATATATATATATATATATATATATATATATATATATATATCTATATATATATATATATATCTATAGATAGATATATAGATATATATATATATATATATATATATATATATATATATATATATAATAACTTCTCCACATTTCTCTCTATTTTTTCCATCTCTACCTCAATCTCCAATTTTTTATTTAGATTGAGTAAGTTAAAGAGATAAAGGCAAATAAGAAACCATTTTATAGTGGGTAATTTATTGGCTTCGAACTACAATTTTAAATTTTGAGTGGTGTGGGAACCCAATGGAAGGTTGGAATTATAGAAGAGCCAGGAGTGAATAATCTCTTGAAAACTATACGGTGATAGATTTGATTCGTAATGGATAAGAGTTGATAAGAATCGAACTATTCTTATATAATTTGATACTAATTCATTAGTTTGATTCTTATTCATTATGGAAAATTTGATTCTTATTCGTTATGGATAGGCTGATCCAATACCATAGATTCTATAATTTGATTCAATGCAATATAATTTTATCTATTGATTGATTTAATTTTCTTCAAATAACATAAACTCTTTAGGTACTCTTAATAAACTAGCACTTCACAAATGTCTAGTGTTCCTATTACTACATTTATTACCCCTTAAATTTCACCAATAGCTCACTTAGTCTCCTCGTTTAATTTTAGGATGATGGATAATAGTATAGGTGAGTGGGTAATCAAATTAGTATATAGTGCATCAATGACAATTTAAGAATCTAGATCCTCTTGTAGAATTCATAAAACACTTCAAATCCTATAGTTGAGATGTAATTAATGATGTCAATTGATATTAGTCTAGCTAAGTGAATGTAATCATAGAAAAGTTCATGAGAGACAAAATTAAATTCATTGGAAAGATAATGGATATGAACCATGGAAGAATATATAATTGGACTGCAATGAAGTGAATTAGTACTAGGATATGTAGCACATGAATTATGATGAGAAAGGGGCATGAATGAAGGAGACAAAGGCAAAGAGTATGTATCTTTAACTTCGAGATTCAATTTATGAATTGCATAATAATGGCATCATTAGCATGTCCATGTCTTAATGTTATATATTATAATAATCATACATACATACATATAGTAAATTATTTTTATTAAATATCAATTGAAAAATATCTTCCTACATTGGACGAAGAGAAGCTTCTTAAAGAAAATACATTAGAAATCACCCATATAAGACCAAGAGTCACAATTAAAAATTCTACCTTACATGCCCCTATGGGTAATTAAACTTGGATCTCCCCAACATGATAACCAAATGTTTTAATCAAGTTCAACCCCTTGGGCATATAAAATATCATAATAATATTATTGTTTAATTTTTTATTTTTTCACCCATAACAAGGTTTAAGGGAGTCATAACCTATGTAATAATAAAATAAACTAATTAAAAGTGCATGCTCTAAGAATAGGGATCCATAAAATAGTATAAAAGAGCCACTATAAAGGATAAAACCTTTAAAGAACATCTCACATCATCACTTCTCTAGGAGTTGGTTATGATTTGAACTGATAAGCCAAGAATTGTCTACAAGAACACTCACAAAAAGAAGATCAAGATAATTAGCACATCCTAAGTATTGTGTATTGATTGTAAAACATAAACTATTAAAAAATGGCATTGACATTTAGCATGGTTACAATGCATAGATGAGTTTATTTTATAGAAAGCACTAGGCCTAGAAATAGAGGAAACATAACTAGAGCTAGACAATTAAGCTAGAGATAAGCTAGAAAAGACTAGGCTAAGTTAGGCTCAACTAAAGCTCAACTAAGTGAACTTAAGCTCTTCATGCATGTGCAATATTTTTCTCAATTATGCATTATAATATTCTTGAGCATGTGCACAATTATGAAATATAACAATAGCAAATGTGCATGATGCTATAACTATATGTATGTTCAATATATGCATACTCTTACACCCCCCTTTAGTGATACTTAGGGAGAAGAAGAAACCCCTAAGAATAAAATAAAAAATGTAGGAGTGAATCGGTCTAAAAAACAAGGTCCAATCACATACCCATGTACAAACCAACATTTCTCTCACAAACGAAGAAAAGAAGAAAAATCTAGTGGGATAAAATTCCTCTCCTAAAGAGATAAAATACAATAAATGTAGTAGTGCAAGAAGAAAATAAGAAAGACTTAATGTAACCTTGAGGGACTTCTTTTGTCATATTAGTACAATGAATATCCCCTCATAAGAGAGAGAAAATTAGGATAGAAATCCCCTTAATTAAGATGTAGCTTTAGTGCCAATGATGAATACCTAAAGATAGTTAATGATCCACTACTTGCCAAAAAAATATGCCCTTAGGAAGAAACAAATCTACTAGAATATGTCTAGTTGAATACAAATATATGTTAGCATAATTAATGCAATGATGGTAAGTGATTTTTTAAGTTGTCATGATATAGATTTGATTTCATGATGATCAATTATTGGGTTTTCATTGATGTCTAGTGTTGACCTAGTGTTCCTAGTATGTTGCTAAGTATAAGTATGATGATCAAGGTGTTGCGAAGAGTTTCAGTTGTAGAAATCCAATTGAGAAACTTGGGGATGTCTTTGAATGCCAAATGGATGACCACTATTGTTGGTGTAGACTGGTAAGTAAGTTATGATTAGATGAAGTTTAATAGTGCAACTGCTAGAATAGTTAGTGGTAGGCGATGGATGATTTTATTGGTTTGTCAAATCTATGATGAGTTATGTGGCGCAGTCATAGGAAAAGGTTGTTGACAATATGTAGAAGTTATGGTTGCAACCACAACTAATTTGAGTGACCGATGTGTAGGATAGGTGAATGGTGAGAAGAGATAGAGTTGTTAACAGGTTAAAGTATTTATGTTCTTGAGTGAAAGTTCATAAATCTTTGATCGGTGATTGGTGTTGAGGTTGCGATAGAAACAGTTGAGTCAGTCATGATCTAGTGTGGCATCTTCATTATTGGAGGTGATGATCTGATATCACATTGTTTGATGCTAGCATGTGGAGAAGATTCTAGAGGAAGCATGTGTTTGGTCAAAACATGTTTGACCCCTTGACACAAACTTCTATGTAGATCATTGTATTGGACAATGTGGTCTTGTAAAATTGTTTTGTACTTTGAATTTTGTTTCGTGGCACATTGGATCTAAGTGAGATATTTAAAATTCAAATCTATTTTAGATTTAGGGCTTGATTAGGGAAGTGGACTTAATAGTTTAGTATATAATGGATAAAGTTGAAAGTTAAGGGTATTGATCATGTGTTGGGAAAGTGTAGTTGCAAAGTTGGAGTTGTGATCACTCTAGGATAGAGTTAAGTGTATTGTGAAGAGATTATGTGCTTAAGTGGATTTGATTGAGCAGAGGTAGTGTTATTCTATAGATCATTCTTTCTATTGTTCCCTAATAGTTGTAGTAGTCAAAATACCTTAACTAGATGGATCCTAATAGGTCCTTATTGTAAATCTTTTAACAAGGTAACACATTAGCTTGTGTCTAAAGTCCTCTAACAAGGCTACTCTTGATAGGGTAAAGCTCCTAACAAGCGTAAGGTAAATCCCTTAGTCAAGTAGCACCCAATAGTATTTTTATAAACTCCTATTAGGGTTAAGCTCCTCACAGGGCATACTTCAAAAGGGTACATCATTTAGTGGGTACTAATTCCCACCATGGTGTTCTCCCAAATTGGGTTTCCATAAGATAAATCTCTGTGTCAAATGTTTCATGTTATGTGGATGTACTTATAGTTATGATTTTCAGTTTCTACTATTAAGTTAATCTTGTGAATGTTTTTGTGAAATTTAAGAGGTTAAAATGTTGCATAATTGGTAGATTATCAATTCACCCCCCTCTCAGTAATATGATCTTAGAAATAAAAATATAATGATTAAAAAATACATAAACTAACACTTTCTTACCTAGGGACAGTTTTTTTTATCTACTACTCCTATTGTTGCTAGGGTTTCACTACTACTGCACTTAGTTTCTACTTCCTTCATGCACAACCCACAATGTGTAATGTGGAGGGGGACCCAAAATGGGGTTCCCCTTCCTATCTGCACCCCAAGGAGGTGGATCCCAATCTCAATCTTGGTTTAGGAACTTGGATTCCTAATGTACATTGTACTATGGTTCCTGACTCTTTTGTGGATTCCTTTCTTTGAGGGATGAATTGTTATTCTTATGTTGATAAGTTTTTGGGTGTTAGTTCACCTAATATGGGCAACTCAATCTCTAAGATTATGTACGAGGCTATCTATAGGGTTAGTGAGACTATAGTCCACATCCCTAACAAGGTTATGAATAGTACAATGGTGGAGCTGGAAGTTTCTCTAGTCAGAAAGTTTCTTTCTTTTTACCCTTCTATTGACCAACTAAGGAAATAGGTTTCCTCCCAATAGAAAGTTAAGGGAAATGTTAAAAGTAATGACATGTATAATTTTATAATTAAGGGCAATGAAGGAGAGAGAATGTGAATGGAAGGATGTTCTTGCTTGATTGAAAATTTAAATCTACATGTTCATCATGGGAGAGAAACTTGCTTGGATTGGAGAAGATCACCTTTGACTTAAATGATGTTGAAGAATTAGAGACTTTGAGAAACTTGATCTTGGATGCTTACCATCAAATCTTGACCCCAATTTCTCAATTGCTCTTGATTTCTTGAAAACTTGATATCTTGATTGTAAAATTGTAGATCATGAATATATAATAATGGATGTCAAAATGAGGAGAGATAAGGTTTTTTTATACTCAATCCATCATTTTGAGATTCAAAAATAATCCAAGCTAACCAAAGGATCAAATTTCTTGCTAATACCTTGACATAGGGCCCCAACCCAAGTTTAGGCCCTAATCCTCTAGGACAAAATGCCATTGGCATTATGTACCCTAGAGGATGAGCCAAGATTTGGGTAGGGTGTCGAGATAGGTGAAAAAACATAGGGAAAAGAATAACATGTTGCTAGGATCAATTATAATGCACATTCAAATCTTGAAATCACCAAAATGGGGTGTAATAGGTATTAATAAAGAATCCAATCATGGGTGCTAACTTTTTAGGATGGTACAAAATCATAAAGTTGAGTTAAAAATGATGATTAATGTATTATTTGATTGCTTTAGGTCCTTCCTTAAACCTAGTGCACAATAAACTAGTTCCTCACCTACTGTTCTTTACCTTGGAGTGGATGCTAACAAGGAATTGATTTCTAAAAGCCAAGAAGATAATCATATTTCTCAATTGATTTGAAGGTGGATTCAAAAGATTAAAGTCAAAGAGACCTATTTTAGTGATAGTATGCATAAATCATACCATGAGATCATCTTGGATAGGCATGACCTAAGGTCTGAGACTAAAGCTACAAAATAAGATGTCACCCATGAGAAAATAATTAGTGAGCTCCAAGAGATTGCAAGCATAGAACCCAACACTGTTGTGGCCAAAAGATACTCTCAGATGACCAAGAAAACTAGTATGATGGACATGGATTGAAGCCTCAAGCGGAAGTGAATCTTCTTGCAACAAAACATTAATGAACAAAATAAATTATTAAAACAAGTTAACAAGATAATAGAAGATCTAGTCTAGGAATTTGTTGATATTGGTTTCCAAATTAGGAGAAGTGACAACATTGGAGATGCCACCACAGAGGAGCTCAAAGAAGATATTGAGATCCTTATTAACTCTCTATCTAATCCTAAGACTTTTAGAGAAGTATAAAAAAATAAACTATCTCAAATCAACACCTCATTGACATGGTGTGCAAATCATGCTGAAAAAAATTCTACCAAAAGTGATTCTATCAGGTCCGATAGAGCTTTGTGGGGGTTGAGGTCAAGAATCATAACCATTACATGTAGACAAGAGAAACCAACAATTGCTTAATTTTTAAGGGATTATAGAACCAAGAAAGCACAATAGGCTCCACTTCAACTAATGGGAGCTCCAGCTCAACAGATGGGTGCTTCAACCCAAACATTAGATTTCCATGATTTATATCCATCCATGTCATGGCCTATTTCATTTTTATTTTGAAAGACTCTTGGTCTCTTGTCCTTTATTTATATCTATTTTATTTAGTTCTAAAAAAGAATCAATTTCACACTCTAGCATTTAGAAATCAAATATTATAAATATGTATTTAACTAAATGAGGAAGGGTCAACATTTGTTATCTACCTTATACTTTGACATACAAGTGAGGCTCGATAAAATTTGGATGATCAATTAGATTTGGCTGGGATTTCCAAATATCCATTGTCTTTGTGCCTTGGAATTAAACATTGCTTAAATGTCTTGTGTGAACCTTTAAGTTTATACAATCTCCATGACCTACTCTTTGAAGAAACAAGAAGAAACAAGATCTTCATAAGTGATCTTCATATTTTTACAATTTCTATTTAGTATTAGAATTTATTAGTATATCTTTCTGTATATTGAAAATAAATGTTTGAGTTAGTGTATACATAGAAATTGTTGGTGTTTTTCAATGATAAATTCATGAGTTGTAAAAATTTGTTGCATAATTAAAGTTATTGTCTGGAGATTAGTTTTTACATTATTCTAATGGTGATGGGAAAGTGTTAGTACCTTTACAATTTTTAGGTTCAAAGTATATCCAGATTTATATATCTTGACAATTTTCAAACAAAAGATTCTTGATCATATGAAGGGAGTTGTACCTTTATAAAAAATTGGAGGTTAAACTATTTTAGAATATTTTCAATTGTTGCTTGATAGCTTGGTCCTTCATTTTAGGCAAAGAGTACTTTTATTTAAAGTGGCCAATCTACTAACCAACCATTACATAAATATTTGTTAATGCTAAATTTAGGATATTTGCATTTAAATGAGGTTAAGAAACCTTAATGTCTTTAATTTTTAGAGCCTCACTTAAGGTCTCAACAACTAAGGAAGTAATAAAAATACATGAGGTTGTAGATTATCAATCTTGATCCACCTAAGAGAGTAATAAAAAATAAAACCTTCACATTGGACAACTAGGCCCAAAGCATGACCCTAAAATTTAGTTACCAACATTTCAAATTTTTTCTTAGTTCTCTTTTGCATATTGATAGATTTGAAGTAGGGGAAAAAAGCTCCTATATAAACAATCCTATACATGGTTACATAAATAACTTATTTTCCTATGTATAGAAGGTAAGCTCTCCTTGGTTAAACAAAGAAGTTACCAAAGTGTTCTAATATAAATTATTCATTGTTTAAATCTTTTACCATTTCATCATTGGGGTCCATAGTTTTAGTATTTGGACTCCTTGTTACTCTCATTCATTGTTAACAAATATTACACATTCTAGAATTTATGACCGCTCCTCTAAGACTAAAACTATTTTGTAAGACCTTCCATCACAAGTTCTCTTTTTAAAACCAATTTCATCAACTCCTAAGCTATCCAATCACTTGGCCATAGCTTCAATCAAGTAGGTGAGCACTAGGTAAGTATTATGTTGCTGCTTATAGAAGCAAAGCCTAAACAACAATCCTCACTGAGCTTTACAATACTCTAAACAAAAAGAAACCATATAAATTACTACATGAGAGGAAAGAAAAGATATAAAGTTCAAAAAATAAAATATTAACCATAACTAAGGATACAACTTAGTGACAAGTGCACATAACAAGATTTATAAGCATATGGATCCATAAATAAAGAATAAACAATAAAGAAAGAAAGATACAAATCTATAGAGGTGACTCTTTATCTCCCCTAAGCATCAACTCTCTCCTTCTTCAAACCTCACTAATCTTAAGTCTTATTTTTAGTATTAACTCTAATTTAATTTTTTTTATTTTGTAAAGTTGTATTAGTTTCATTTTAATAGCAATATGTTAACATCTAGGGTTGGCTAGAATTATAGGCTCAAAAGTCTTGCTACATCAATACACTATTTTAATCTAAAATATGGTTATGTACATAAGGGTTGTATTAGCTTTGTTAACAATAGAAACATTGCCGAACAAACTAGATTGTTGAAGATATAGTGTTGATAAAGATATAAATAAATTTAGACCTAATATTTCTCTTTTATTGATGCTTTTCTTTTATGTGTATGTGTATTCTAAATAAATGGTGCAAAGTTAAATTTAATAAACAAATTATAAATTGATTGATTTTTTATTGTTATGAATTATTAGGTACGATTTTTCTTAAGATGCGGTTTGAAAATGGATAGTAGTAAAAACAATATCAAAGAAAATATGAATGATCATAAACAAGAGAAATGAATAATAGATAGATACATAAAGATCAAACAAGTTCACACACATCAATGTTTTTAAAATATATATATATTGATAGAAGATCATCATTTTGATTGACACTCATAATTTAGATTTAAATATTACATAATGATGATGGTCATAATCTATTGAGCAGACCAACATGAAACATCTGACTAATTATCATAAATAGATAAGATGAATGGAAGACTAACCTACTAGAATTGGTAAACCACCCCACTATTCACCAGAACCATAACCTCCACTTTATTCAAGTGGAGGTGGGTGAGAACTACAAGAAATAGGTTCTCCCCTACCATTCTAAGGTGTTGAAGAGGCCCTACTACTTCAGCTTATTATAAGGGGGTAAGGAGGTTATATCCTAGATGGGCTTAATTACATCCATGACTCACCAAGAGACCACATGAATAGATAAACATTTAATGATCCACATAATTCGACTAGACAGAAGTTGGATTGACAGCAATTGGAGTGTAGACCTTATGTTTACCATCACTCCACGTAACTGAGCCAAACACAAACGTAGAAGCCGCCTTCTTCACTGTGAATTTTACTGCGAAAGAAATCTTCTGTCCTGCTTTGTTAAAGTAAAGCTTTTTGGGAACAACTTCAACATCAACTCCCGGGGGAGCCTGAACAACTGCTTGGTAAACAGAATATTCGGCTGTACAGCTTGTGAGAGTCCTGAGAACTGTTACTTGTCCCTTGAGGTTTGCCACTCCTATGGATGGGTAGTTCAAGTTAAATGCAGGAGGTGGATTTGAAACGCATTTTGTGGCATAGCCTGTCAAATTTTTAAGCTGAGCAGGTGTGGCTCCATTGCTGCACAGGAAGTTGATCACATCTTTCACATTGTAGTCATAAAGGAGCCCTGGGTTTAAGGCCGCCACAGGATCAATATGCCCTGATCCATAATCGAACGGTCCTGTGGAGTTCCCTAATGGGCTTCTCAAAATGGGATTATTGTTCTTGTCCACCACTGATGCTGCTCCACTAAAAAAAATAGTTAATCTTTGATTTATATATGAATACAAAATGTTTGTTTGTGAATGAAAATTAGTAGCATTTAATTTGACGTGTTTGTAATAAATAAAAAAAAGAAAATTGTTATTCCATAGATTTGTGATTGATGAGTCACCTGTTGTCATGATAGCAGATTTAATTGCTGCAGGGTTCCATGTGGGATTCTGAGATTTAATCAGAGCCGCTACACCAGATACGTGTGGGCAGGACATTGATGTGCCTGAAATTATATTAAAATCCACTGCTCGACCACCTGCCTCGCTTGTTGCTACAGGTGACCATGCTGCCAATATGTTCAGTCCTGGTGCCGTAATGTCTGGCTGGTATCCATTTATACCAATACATTAGCTTCAAAATATATGGTTGGTATTTTGGATTATAAAAGGACTTTTTCTTTTATATAATTGCAGTTTATAATGTTTTCATTCTTGGAATATTAAGTAATTTCTTTCATTTGAGTAGTTTAGCTTTTTAGTTTTTGTTTTTTTTTATGATAAGATTTTAGAATTTTTTTCATGTATGTAAGACAATTATAATTAGTTCTATCATTATCAGTTAATGTAATCTTTAATAACATTTGATTTAACAACAAAGTTTATATTGTAGATATTTAAATGGTGCTGAGTTCAAATCTTTTCCAAAATCAAACAAAAAATATAGAAAATTTATGATATTTGATCAATAAATTCATGTAATCTCTTGAATTAATAGAACAATTTATCTTTAGTGCAATATTAAAAAGAACTAAACTCAGAAGAAAAAATATAAATATGAATGACTCACTTTGATGATGTCTGGAGTTATAACATTGGGACCCAAAGAAGAAAATACAGCCATCTCAGGGCCTGGATCAATGCGACTGAAGGCCGTTGAGGTTTGTGTGATGTATGCTGTGGGGTATCTGACCATTGAAATCAAAAGATCAGTGCATATCATTAGGGCAATTTAGAGAAAGAGTCGGATCATGATGAAGGCATTTCTCAATAAAAGTAAGGGAAGCAAACACAGAATAGATTGTGAATTAATTACTTTTCTGAGAGCAAGTATGCCATAAGGCGTTGCCCTTCCTCCAGTCCTATTTCTGTTCCAGGTATCACAAATTGGAAAGCAACATCCTTTGCAATGGGATCGATCACTACGATACCCACTCCTCCAGCTTGTCGTACAACATCGCTCTTTAGAGTTCTATTATCCACTGGGCTAGAAATTGTGCACACCACTATCTTTCCCTTAACTTTTGCAGGATCAAGTGTGTTCTCCAGGCAAAAACTGTTAATCACAGAATGAAATAGATTGTGGTCAAATGACGATTGTTAATTTTATTAAAATCCTTTTTACAAACTTATAATAAGAACTACACATTTGTAAAATCTACTTTGTAAATAAATTCACTTGTCTGAATAAAAGATAAAGTGAAAATAGTCTTTTATCAATATTTTGGTAGGTACATTACAGATGTGATTTAAGAATTTGATCTACCCCTCTTGGACCAGGTGTTGGTTAAGCTTCATACATTTGTATGGTTTTTTTCTAATTTTTTGTGAATTTTCATGAAGAACAAATACTGAAAGTATATTTTCCATTCTTTCAAATTTGATTAAAGATGCATTTTGTATAAAATCTAACAATGTCCCTTCTTCAATATTTAAATTATTATATATAATGAATGTGCAAAGTCTGTAACCCATTATTATAGTTCTCATATCTTACCCTGCATTGGCCTGAGTAATACCAGGGGCAGCAGAACTGCTTCCGGCTACAACACCAGTCAATGTGTCTAGCTTGAGAGGATTTACTGCTTCTCCCTGTAAGTAGCAATTGAAATCTCTGTGTTATCAGTTCAGATCTAATATAAAAGTTGGTTTTTTTGGGTTAAAGAATTAAACTACCTACCGTCAAGACCATTTTGTTTCCCAGAACTACATTGGTGGGTAATTTTCTGTCAGTGGAGGAGGCCCCAACTGTGAAAATCCAGGGAGCCACATTGGCGGCGGTTGCAGGTAATCCATCGTTTCCAGCAGAAGCCGAAACAAGGATGCCATTACTGAATGCATGAAAAGATCCTAGTGCTATTGACTCGGTAAAGAAGCTATCTGAAGTAGACCCAACTGAGATTGATATTATATCAACTCCATCGTTAGTGGCATCATCGAAGGCAGCAAGCAAATCTGCATCGTTGCATGAATTGAACCAACAAGCTTTGTAAATGGAGAGCCGAGCACCAGGAGCTCCTCCCATGGCGGTGCCTCGTGCAATGCCAAGTTCATCTGCGTATTGCACAACTGCTCCTGCTGCAGTGGACGAAGTGTGGCTTCCATGCCCATCTGCATCACGTGGAGAACGAAAGAACTTCATTCCAAAAGATTCCAGTGGCCCATTTTCTGCCTCGAATCCCTTGAAGTAGAAACGTGCACCGATCAGTTTCCTGCATTAGTTTTCCAGCTTCTAGTCAGCTTTAATTTTGAGTTTTTTAAAGTAACAGTAAGTTTTAAATGTTAAGTTTGTATTTAAGAAAAAATACGACCCAAAATCTTTTAAGAAAAAATCTTAGCAGGAAATTGAATTAACCAGTATAAACCACAACCAACAAACTGCTCAAAACATAGAACATAAAAACCAATGGCAAAAAGACAGCAAAAAACCAGGACAAGCAGGGGAGCCCAAACAAGATTCTTCAAAGTATCAGCAACTTCCGCCTCGAACTTCGAAGTGGCTCATGTTGAATGCTACCTTCTTCAGCTCCTGTATGTCTTGTAAAATCTTATCTGCCTTCCTGTCTTGGTCTCTATCTTTGTTCATATAGAGATCCACAATCAAGTTATCTTGATACAAGTTTCCCATCATATAGTTCATACTATACTAATGTGTAAGTTACTTCATACACAACTTATGTATTGATGTATTTTAGAGTCTGGATAACCATTTTCTATTTAGGACTTTTATATAATAAGACAATTGTAATTTATTTTTTTTCAGTTAATCTGATATTTGATCATGTGATAAAAAGCTCTTATATAATACATTTGAATCATAGAACAAATATTTGATTTACAATTTTACATAGAACAAATATTTGATTTACAATTTTATATTTCTTTGAGTTTCCATATAATTTATATTTCACCTGTTACAATTATAGGCGCTGAACTGTTCCCCAGTCTGGCATATTCCCTTGAAACGTCTTGGAGTTGGTGGCATGCCCTTATCACTAAAGCTCTTTGATTCTGGCCAAACACCTGCAATGTTACATTGTTTTCTGTAAGAAAATACATTATCATGCCAACTAAATGGAAGATTCGTAGTTTGCTTTATAAGAAATTTCAAACCAGGTTATTCTCAGTTTACCGGTATCAATGACTCCTACAATAACATCTGCCTGAGCTTTCGTATAATCTTGTGCACCGTTGGTAGCCCCAGAGTATATCTTATTTATGCCCAGAAAATCCCAGGAATGCGTTGTGTGCACTCTCCATGTTTTGCTTTCAAAGACTGAAACTACCTCATCCATTTCTGCAGCCATTACAACAGTTAAACAAATATTTCATCTAGAAGATCTCAAATTTACATCTATGTGAGCTTCCTTCCTTACCTGATAGAGCAGTAGCTTCATCTGGAGTCAGCAATGCAGAAAATCCTCTGAAGCTTTTTGTGTAATGATGAATTACACTTCCATTTACTCCTCCTCTGTTCAAAGGCAATGCACAATAAACACAATATGCACATGAGCTATATTCATAGCTTAAATTAATATATGGTGTATATTTAGCTTAAATTAATATATGGTGTATATTTTTTTTGTAGTATAGTTAGGTGCCTCTTTTAAGAAGTAGGGGTAGGTGTTTCATATGTTGATCCAAAAACAAATGGCTGATATCATAGACTATAAAAGAACTTTTTTTTTTCTTATTGATAGGTATCAAGGTAAGCAGCTAGTGGAAAGAGGGATTGACTTCAGAAAATTACTAATCAGTCAAAAAAATGCTACAGTCTTAATGGGCCCTTGGTCTGTTGGTGAACTTGACAGGTTCTTAAAGAACCCACTAGAAATCAAGTCTTGTTGGGTGGAATGCTCCTACATCATAAAGAATTAAGCTGGGATTGTGTCGTAGACACATTTTCCAGTTCAGATACCATTCAGTCCTTGGCTTATAACCAAAAAAAATTTGTCTAAGATTGGTATCAAATAATTAAAAAAAGCTTTATGAATAAAAAATCTTCCATAAAAATGCTACATTAGATTATGTTATACCTTGTAGACCTTAGTTTCGAAAGGAGGTCATGATTTGATGAAATTGTGGCTTCTGCATTTGGATGGGAGTTGTCCCCCATGTACACGATGTAATGCTGCAATTCAAGCCATTAACTGTGAGTATTTCTGCAGTCTTGATCTACATTATAAACCTAAACATGAAGTATCATATATGGTTGGCTGGTCTAACCTGACTACATGAAATATTGTGCCACAAATCTAAAACTTGAGGATTTGCGAAAGGCTTGCTAGCTTACCTTGACTTCATGATTTGACGTTGTAGCATGAATAGTGAAAGAAGAGCAGAAAAGAATTAAGACCACCAGCTGCTGTAAAACCAACATGTTTACAGGTCTTGACATGATCTCCAAATGCTTTTGCACAATATAATTCAATCTAAAGCCTTTATTTATAGAGAAAAAAAAGTTACACAATCTCACTGCTGTTACCACGATAAGCTCTAGGCACACACCCGAATTGCCGGCCTAACTCGGCTGGGAATAAGATCAAGATGCATAAATTTACGAACTCCATGGCCTGCACTTTTTTAAGCATCCTTTTATCATTATTTTTTTCTGAGTGAATATTAAATTTTGCAAGAACCAACCTCCTGATTGAAACGACAATGATTATGCATCGGTATTTGATTAAATATGTAGTCTTCTCATTTCTACTACTTATAAGTCTCCCTATTTAAAATCCGTCAAGCCGGCAAATTATGTTTTTAACCCACTTCGGTATATGCTTATTATCGAAGAACCCTATTGTGACTGTTACGCCATTCGTTAAGTGTTATAGATGCTTGGGAGGGTGGTTATTCTGCAAACAAAACATTAGTACACAAATTTATTTTCACATATCATGATCGATTTTTATAAAATTATTATTGGTTTGATCTTTGTAATTGACTTTTATAATGTTTTTGAAATAAAAGAGGGGTGAAAATTTATTCAATTAGAATGAAGTACAAAGCACAGACATCAAATAGCCTTATCCAAATCTACTAAGTGATCTAACTGTTGAGACAAGCCGAGATGTAATTGACGACTATCTACAATATTCCAATTTTGCATGTGATCAGAAACCCATTTGACCAGCCAATACTCGCAGGACCTGGTTTCCCCGAGAAGACCCATTTGTGTTGATTTTTAAAATATCCTACGGAGGAAGACTCCACCTCCTCACTCTATTCATCTTCTAAAGGGGGTGTTTGCATCTATTTCTCATGAGCTTGCCTTGTGGAGGAGGAATATGGAGGCAGTTATAGAAAATAACATCACTAGGATCCACAGCCTCCATCAAGACACATTTTGCTGAAATAGTTTCTCCCAAAGAATGGAGAATTTTCCACCACAAGTGGTGAACCCCCAAAGACACAACTTGAAAAATCCAATGATTTCTCTCCAACCAGCTATGCCAAAAAAAAAAAAAGGGCCAAGACTCCAAGCAACTTGAAGAAAAAAGGTCTTGAGAGGAGCCTTGCCCATCGAACAAAGAACTCAACCAAAGAAGAGACATGCCAACAAGCTTGATTCCACACACCCCACCAAAAGCCCAAATATGTATAGTGAAGGAACACTGGGAAAAGAGATGAGAGATAGTTTCTTCACTATTACGACACAACACACACATTGAGGGGTCTTGAAATCCACGCTTGCATAAATCATCCCAAGTAAGACACTGATTGTGGACCACATGCCACATGAAAAAATTACAATTAGGCCATGAGAACTTTTACCAAACTTGTTTCCACCAAGGAACCTGAATGTCCCCAAAAGATTTTCACACCAGCTCAATATAACCTGCAACAACAATAAACTTTCCAAACAAATCATTGCTTGCCCAAGCTAGAACATCATTCCCAATTAAGGAAGTGCACTTCTGAGACTCCAAAATCTAAGCCAACACCTACCTATCTTCCTCAAATCCTCTGGGAAGCCATTCAGAAGGATGTTTCCAAGGAGAATGGACTGCCAACCCACAAATATGGGCAATCTTATAATGGTCAACAGTAACCCAACTAGCATCATTAAAGACATCACAAAGGGCTATGAGTAGGGTATGTGCAAGATCATGAGGGGCCAAACTATGCCCTTAAGTGGCAATGAAAAATCAGCAAATCAGGTTTAGTCAACTTGACGTGAAAATTTCAACTAGCTATCAACCTAATATCAAAAAGTTGTAAGAATAGAATCTGTAGAAAATTGAATGTAATTTCTAAACTACTAGGCCTTCTTTGAAAAAAAAATAGTATGATTGGTGAAAAGTATAGATTTCAATGCAGCAATACAAAAATTTTAGGAAAAAAATAAGAAGTAGGTGTATGTCTGACCACCTTAATCATAATCAAATGATAATATTTTATTATAAGATTTTATATATAAGCAGTAGACTCATGCCTGGATGTGACGCATATTTTTTTGTAATTTTATTTCAAAAAAAAATTAATTATGAATTTTTTTCTACAACATTTTTCAGAATAAAAAAAATCCCGTGTCTAACCACCTTAACTCATTCAAAACTTTACAAAATTCAATTTTTTTTTCCTTATAGTAGGCGAAGCATAGAATGTAACGCATTTTTCAGATTTCAAAAATGTTATACCGTCTGAAAGTTATAGTCATTTTTCAATCAGTATATAAATCAGCACTTTAGAGGTAACTCAATTAGAAAATAACTAATAATTACTTACCAAATTCAAAATTTGACAGCAATTATATTGATAGAAAGTTGATAATCTCCTTAAGATACCCTTTTCATTTCATCAAATTCAGGTGAAAAAAAAGTCGTCAGCTACATGGTCAAAGTCTAGAACTCAAAGAAACAGGGGAAAAACACATTTTTGAGACATTTCAATAGTTGACCATGTAGGCTTGGTGCACAAAGCAATACCGAGCCTAATCAAGTACCTGATATTTTCATGTACCCAATATTTTCAGGTACCCGAAGGCCGGTAGAATTTTGATTTTTCACTTTTCCCTCCCCTTTCTCCCTCCCATTTCTCCATCCTATATTAGATTAGATTATATATTATATATCAAAAAACTAAAAAAAAATTAGATACATATTAGATTATATATTATATATATTAAATATTACATAATATTAATTATATATTAAATATTATATAATATACATTTTTTTTTTATATTATAAATTGAGAGTTCAAAAGAGTACATCAAAAAGGAGGGAAGCAGAGCCTCAACCAGCTAGAAGGAGAGCAGCAATGAAGGAGAACCACCAAAGAGAAGAACTATCCGAGAAACATATACAGCCGAGAAGCAATAGAGTACAAGAGAACCAGAAGAGCAACCAAAAAAGGAATAGTCCTACGGGTAAACATCTTCAAATTTGTTGACCCAGGATGTCCAACCAAGGGGTCCCTCCATCCAGATAGCCTTTTTCTGTTTCAGCAGTTGATGAAAGACCTGAAGGTTATCAACAGAGGGGTTTTTGCTGTTTTGGATCTCCTGCATGAGCTTGGCAAGGGCTTCATCAAACGCCATCTGGTTGTCCAGCACACTAGCTAAATCATAACCATTCTGCATCTCATATATAAACATTGTAGCCCGACCATCACACAAAAATCTGAGCAACTTCCTTTTTTCTAGGTTGAGCACGCAGCAGACCTATGAGGCAATTTTAAAATAAATGAGATTTCTATGAAATCCAGTAAGAGATCTGGTAAAACCTTGGAACTTAGAATCATTTCTAAATTTCCATATATGCCAAAGGATGAAAGATGAGAGAACCTGCCAAAATAAGTTAGTATCTTTTCTAAGGCCATCAATAAACCAGTAATAATATCCAAAGTATATTATTATTTAATATATATTAATATTAAATGTTACATTATATATCGTATATTACATATTATTTTATATGTATATAATATATATTAATATGTATTTTACAACTATGTACGAAAGGTTGGAGGATTGCAAAAAAATCATTGATGGCCATTGAAAGAAGCAAAGTAAATCAATCAGCGATTTAAAAATTCATGGGCGGCCATTGAGGAAGAGAGAGAGTGAGAAGGTGGCAGGGGCTGAGAGAGGAAGAGAGAGAGTGAGAGGGTGAGAAGGATAGAGAGAGAGAGAGGGGGGTGGGGGAAGGGGAGAGAGAAGGAGAAGGAGAGAGACAAGGGGAAGCGAAGAGAGAGAGAGAGGGGGGGATGGGGAGAGAGTAGTAGAGAGAGAAGGGGAAGGGGAGAGAGTAGGAGAGAGAGAGAGAGAGAAGGGGAAGGGGAGAGAGTAGGAGAGAGAGAGAAGGGGAAGGGGAGAGAGAGAGAGAGAGAGAGAGAGAGAGAGAGAGAGAGAGAGAGAGAGAAGGGGAAGGATAACCAATTCATTACAATATTAATCAGTAAGGAGCAAGGAAAAATTAAATAATATCACAACGGGCATTAGAAATCCAAATTCTAATTAGGAGTTTTAAGCAAATTGAGTAAGGTCCTAGATAGGGACATTACAGATCCACACATTGCTTAGTAGATACCTCCAAGAACCCACATACAGGGGAGTAGGTTTGAAGTAAGACTAAGATTGTTTATCAGTTCAAAAATATTACTATGTTGTACTTTTGATTAACATCCAATGATTGGATCTAAAATTCACAAATTTGATTATATTACCACTGGTTCTATTTCAAATTCTGGAAAAAATGCATATTTGACATATGTTCATAAATTTCAGTCAACACCATTTTAAAATAACACATCAGTTTATTTTTACACATTGAGAATATCATCAATAGGAATTGAACTGAAATTGGCATAGGTCATAGGAAATAAATGCCCAAACTATTTGTTGTCTTCTGCATTTTGAGTTTCTTATTACAATCAGGAGAAGAATATTACTCTCGAAATGGTTTTGGACAGTAACATTTGTACTTCCTCTTCTCAAATATTTCTTCCCTCATCTTCCTGCCTATTAATACCCACAAAGTGAATCTAGGCATTTCTGCCATGTAAGGGGAGAAAAATGGTTTCCTAATTGATATGTGTCTAAATAATACATGCAAGAACCTTTTCTTTGATATTTCTCACTAACCCTTTACAACATAAAATGTTTACAAAAACTATCATGTACTTGCATGATGACATTATATATTACAGAAATCTTGCACAGAAGCAGCTGGCAAGCCACTCAAAAAGTAGTAACTAATAACAACTGGGATAATGCGGATGCTTTAATAAACTACTATCTTCTTTACTCAAGCAACATCTAGTTCATCTGCTCGGCTGGGGCATGTTTGGGAACAAACAATCTCCATTTAAACTCAAGTCTCTAGAAGCAGTTATATTTGTCAGTGGAGGAGATACACCCATTGGATCTGTAATAACTTTGTGCTCACTGGAATTTCAATTTCTCTTCAATTGGGATACTCTTTCCAAAATTGCATCTACCCTTTTACCAATTTGGGAAATCAATGGGTCTATTTGTGGACCTCCAAGGTGTTGGTCACCTAAACGAGAACCTTGAGATGAATCAAGAACTTCTCTATGAAAGAGATCAGTACCTTGAGAAGCTCTCCACTTGTCATCCGATTAAAACCTTGGACCATAGATGGCTGCCCTTTGTTGTAAAATGAGGAGTGAGACTGCCTTGCTAAAGGTGGCAATGAACTTACATTTGATGGATAATGCCCAACATGAGTAACCTGGTTTCCCAAGTCCCATAAATACAAGGTCATTGATGAATAGGCATTTCTAATAGAAATATTTGTGGTGCTAGAATGAAGTGCATGACCAAATTCTTTACCTGCTAAACCAATTTGAGGCCTCATTTCACATTGCTTTGTGGATAATTCCACAACAATTGTTACTTGAGCTACTAGCAGATGGTGAGTACTCATCATCATCATCTGACATAGGCTCACACGTGCATATCTTACTTCTTTCCTTTGTTGTTTTTCCCTTCCTAGCTCTTCCTCCTTATCTATAACTTTTATCATGGGTCCAAGAAGCTCTTCCCATTCTTTCCCACTAAATCTAGACTTTGTCTCTTTGTATTGAGTAATTGGCATACCTTGGATGGCACCAAGATAACCATTTTCTTCTGAAATGTCCTTTTCTCTCACACTAATCTCTCTATTAAGAAGACTTTCTATATCTTCCTTTCTATATTGAATAGATGTACTTGCAATCCCATGTTCATCAATAATATTCCTTGCACAATTGACTAATATATCATGCAATTCCTTTATAGTTTCTATCATGGGTCCTAAGGGGTCCTATGACACCTTCGGACACACTTGAGCATTCAAATGTGTCAAAAGGGGTCATGGGGACTTCCTAGGGGTCCTAAAAAGCCTTATCGCGCGTTAGGACCCCTAAGAAGTTCTTGTGACCCCTTTTGACACATTGAATGCTCAAGTGTGTCCTAAGGGGTCCTACGACACCTTCAGACACACTTGAGTGTTCAAATGTGTCAAAATGGGTCATGGGGACTTCCTAGGGATCCTAGTACACCTTATCCCAAGTTAGGACACCTAGGAAGTCCCCATGACCCCTGTAGACACATTGGAATGCTCAAGTGTGTCCTAAGGGGTCCTACAGCCCCTTCGAACACATTTCAGCAGTTAAATGTGTAAAAAGGGGTCATGGGAACTTCCTAGGGGTCCTAATAGGCCTTATCACACGTTAGGACCCCTAGGAAGTCCTCGTGACCCCTTTTGACACATTGGAACACTCAAGTGTGTCATAAGGGGTCCTACGGGCCCTTTGGATACACTTGAGCATTCAACTGTGTCAAAATGGGTCATGGGGACATCCTAGGGGTCATAATATGCCTTATCACGCATTAGGACCCTAGGAAGTCCCCGTGACCCCTTTTGACACATTGGAATGCTCAAGTGTGTCCTAAGGGGTCCTATGATGCCTTCAAACACACTTGAGCATTCAAATGTATCAAAAGGGGTCACGGGGACTTCCTAGGGATCCTAGTACACCGTATCATGCGTTAGGACCCGTAGGAAGTCACGGGACCCGTAGGAAGTCCCCGTGACCCCTATGAACACATTGGAAAGCTCAAGTGTGTCCTAAGGGGTCCTACGGCACCTTCAGACACACTTGAGCATTCAAATGTGTCAAAAGGGGTCATAGGGACTTCCTAGGGGTCCTAATAGGCCTTATCACGCATTAGGACCCCTAGGAAGTCCTTGTGATTCCTTTTGACACATTGGAACACTCAAGTGTGTCATAAGGGGTCTTACGGTCCCTTCGGACACACTTGAGCATTGAAATGTGTCAAAAGGGGTCATGGGGACTTCCTAGGGGTCCTAATAGGCCTTACTACGTGTTACGATCCCTAGGAAGTCCCTATGACCCCTTTTGACACATTGGAACACTCAAGTGTGTCCTAAGGGGTTCTAGGATGCCTTCGGACACACATGAGCTTTCAAATGTGTCAAAAGGGGTCATGGGGACTTCCTAGGGGTCCTACTACACCTTATCATGCATCAGGACCCCTAGAAAGTCCCTATGACCCTTGTCGACATATTGGAATGCTCAAGTGTGTCATATGGGGTCCTACGACCCCTTTAGACACAATTGAGCATTCAAATATGTCAAAAGGGGTCATAGGAACTTTCTAGGCATACTAATAGGCCTTATTACGCGTTAGGACCCCTAGGAAGTTTTTTTGACCCCTTTTGACACATTGGAACACTCAACTATGTCATAAGAGGTCCTACGACCCCTTCAGACACACTTGAGCATTAAAATGTGTCAAAAGTAGTCATGGGGACTTCCTAGGGGTCCTAATAGGCCTTATCGCACATTAGGACCCCTAGGAAATCCCTGTGACCCCTTTTGAAACATTGAAATGCTCAAGTGTGTCCTAAGGGGTCCTACGACACCTTTAGACACACTTGAGCATTCAAATATGTCAAAATGGGTCATGGGAACTTCCTAGAAGTCCCAGTACATCTTATCAGGTGTTAGGACCCCTAGGAAGTCCCTATGACCTCTATGGACACATTGGATGCTCAAGTGTGTCATAAGGGGTCCTAGGGCCCCTTGGGACACACTTGAGAATTCAAATGTGTCAAAAGGGGTCATGGGGACTTCCTAGGGGTCTTAAGAGGCCTTATCACGCATTAGGACCCCTAAGAAATCCCTATGACCCATTTTGACACATTGGAATGCTCAAGTGTGACATAAGGGTTCCTACAATGCCTTCAGACAAACTTGAGCATTCAAATATGTCAAAAAGGGTCATGGGGACTTCCTAGGGGTCCTAGTACACCTTATCATGTGTTAGGACCCCTAGGAAGTCCCCGTGACCCTTGTGGACACATTGGAACACTCAAGTGTGGTCTGAGGGGTCCTATGGCCCCTTTCAGACACACTTGACCATTCAACTATGTCAGAAGGGGTCATAGGGACTTCCTAGGGGTCCTAATCAGCCTTATCATGCATTAAAACCCTTAGGAAGTCCATGTGACCCCTTTTAACACATTGAAACACTCAAGTGTGTCTTAAGGGGTCCTACAGCCCCTTCGAACACACTTGAGCATTTAAGTTTGTCAAAAGGGGTCATGGCGACTTCCTAAGGGTCCTAATAGGCCTTATCATGTGTTACGACCCCTAAGAAGTCCCCATGACCCCTTTTGACACATTAGAATGCTCAAGTGTGTCCTAAGGGGTCCTACGACTCCTTCGGATACACTTGAGCATTCAAATGTGTAAAAAGGGGTCATGGGGACTTCCTAGGGGTCCTAATAGGCCTTATCGCATGTTAGGACCCTAGGAAGTCCCTTTGACCCCTATGCACACATTGGAATGCTCAAGTGTGTTCGAAGGGGCTATAAGACCCCTTCTGGACACATTAGAATGCTCAAGTGTGTCCTAAGGGGTCCTACGGTCCCTTGGGACACACTTGAGCATTCAAATGTTTCAAAAGGGGTCATGGGGACTTCCTAGGGGTCCTAATAGGCCTTATCGCGTGTTAGAACACCTAGAAAGTCCTTGTGACCCCTTATGACACATTGGATTGCTCAAGTGTGTCCTAAGGGGTCCTACAAAACCTTCAAACACACTTGAGCATTAAAATGTCTCACAAGTAGTCATAGAACTTCCTAGGGGTCCTAATATGCCTTATCATGTGTTAGGACACCTAGGAAGTCCCTATGACCCCTTTGGACATATTGCAACACTCAGGTGTGTCCTAAGGGGTCCTATGATGCCTCCAGACACACTTGAACATTCAAATGTCTCAAAAGGGGTCATAGGGACTTCCTAGGGGTCCTAGTAGGCCTTATCATGCATTAGGACCCCTAGGAAGTCCCCGTGACCCCTTTTGACACATTGGAACACTCAAGTGTGTCATAAGGGGTCCTATGGCCCCTTTAGACACATTTAAGAATTAAAATGTGTCAAAAGGGGTCATGGACAATTCCTATGGGTCCTAATAGGCCTTATCACGCGTTAGGACCCTTAGGAAATCCTTGTGACCCCTTTTGACACATTAGAATGCTCAAGTGTGTCCTAAGGGGTCCTACAATGCCTTCAGACACACTTGAGCATTCACATATGTCAAAAGGGGTCATGGGGCCTTCCCAGGGGTCCTAGTATGCCTTATCATGCGTTGGGCCCCTAGGAAGTCTTTGTGATGCCTATGGACACATAGGAATGCTCAAGTGTGTTCTAAAGGGTCCTATGGCCACTACAGACACACTTGAGCATTCAAATCTATCAAAAGGGGTCATAGGGACTTCCTAGAGGTCCTAATAGGCCTTATCACGTGTTAGGACCCCTAGGAAGTCCCTGTGACCCCTTTTGACACATGAGAACACTCGAATGTGTCATAAGGGGTCCAATGGCCCCTTCGGACACTCTTGAGGATTCAAATATGTCAAAATGGTTCATGAGGGTTTCCTAGGGGTCCTAATAGGCCTTATCACGCATTAGGACCCCTAACAAGTCCTTGTGACCCCATTTGACACATTGGAATGCTCAAGTGTGTCCTAAGGGGCCCTAGAATGCCTTCGGACACACTTGAGCATTCAAATGTGTCAAAAGGGGTCATGGAGACTTCTTAGGGGTCCTAATATGCCTTATCACATGTTAGGACCCCTACAAAATCCCTGTGACTCCTTTGGACACATTGGAATGCTCAAGTGTGTCCTAAGGGGTCCTACAATGCCTTTGGACACACTTGAGCATTCAAATATGTCAAAAGCAGTCATAGGGACTTCCTAGGGGTCCTAGTAAGCCTTATCACCCATTAGGACCTTTATGATGTCCCCGTGACCCCTTTTGACACATTAGAATGCTCAAGTGTGTCATAAGGGGTCCTACGGCCCCTTCAGATGCACTTGAGCATTAAAATGTGTCAAAAGAGGTCATGGGGACTTCCTAGGGGTCCTAATAGGCCTTATCATGCGTTAGGACCCCTAGGTAGTCCCTGTGACCCCTTTTGACAAATTGGAATGCTCAAGTGTGTCCAAAGTGGTACTACGATGCCTTCAGACACACTTGAGCATTCAAATGTGTCAAAAGGGGTCATGGCGACTTTGTAGGGGTCCTAGTATGCCCTATCATGCGTAAGGACCCCTAGGAAGTCCTTATGACCCATGTCGACGCATTGGAACACTCAAGTGTCTCCTAAGGGGTTTTATGGCCCCTTCGAACACACTTGAGCATTCAAATGTGTCAAAAGTGGTCATAGGGAATTCCTAGGGGTCCTAATAGGCCTTATCACGCGTTAGGACCCCTAGGAAGTCCTTGTGACCCCTTTTGACACATTGGAACACTCAAGTGCATCATAAGGGATCCTATGGCCCCTTTGGACACACTTGATCATTCAAATGTGTCAAAAGGGGTCATGGGGACTTCTTAGGGGTCCTAATAGGCCTTATCACATGTTAGGACCCATTGGAAGTCACTGTGACTACTTTTGACACATTGGAACACTCAAGTGTGTCCTAAGGGGTCCTATGACGTATCCAAACACACTTGAGCATTCAATTTTTTCAAAATGGATCATGAGGACTTCCTAGGGGTCCTAGTACACCTTATCACACATTATGACCCCTAGGAAGTCCCTGTGACCCTTTCTGACACATTGAACTACTCAAGTGTGTCATAAGGGGACGTACGGCCCCTTCGAACACACTTGAGCATTCAAATGTGTGAAAAGGGGTCATGGGGACTTCCTAGGGGTCCCAGTACACCTTATCCCACATTAGGACCACTAGGAAGTCCTTTTGACCCCTGTGGACACATTGGAACACTCAAGTGTGTCCTAAGGGGTCCTATGGCCCCTTCGGACACACTTGAGCATTAAAATGTGTCAAAAAGGGTCATGGGGACTTCCTAGGGGTCCTAATAGGCCTTATCGCATGTTAGGACCCCTAGGAAACCCCTATGACCCCTTTTGACACATTGGAATGCTCAAGTTTGTCATAAGGGGTCCTAGGGCCCCTTCGGACACACTTGAGAATTCAAATGTGTCAAAAGGGGTCATGGGGACTTCCTAGGGGTCATAATAGGCCTTATTGCATGTTAGTACCCCTAGGAAGTTCCTGTGACCCCTTTTGACAAGGTGGAATGCTCAAGTGTATCCTAAGAGGTCCTATGATGCCTTCAAACACACTTGAGCATTCAAATGCATCAAAAGGGGTCATGGGGACTTCCCAGGGGTCCTAGTATGCCTTATCATGCGTTAGGACCCCTATGAAGTCCCCCTAACTCCTTTTGACACATTAGAATGCTCAAGTGTGTCATAAGGGGTACTACGACCCCTTCAGACACACTTGAGCATTCAAATGTGTCAAAAGGGGTCATGGGGACTTCCTAGGGGTCCTTATAGGCCTTATCACATGTTAGGACCCCTAGGAAGTCCTTGTGACTACTTTTGACACATTGGAATGCTCAAGTGTGTCCTAAGTGGTCCTACAATGCCTTCAAACACACTTGAGCATTCAAATGTGTCAAAAGGGGTCATGAGGACTTCCTAGGGGTCCTAATATGCCTTATCATGCATTAGGACCCCTAGCAAGTCCCTGTGACCCCTTTTGACACATTAGAATGCTCAAGTGTGTCATAAGTGGTCCTACGGCCCCTTTAGACACACTTGAGAATTCAAATGTGTCAAAAGGGGTCATGGGGACTTCCTAGGGGTCCTAATAGGCCTTATCACACCTTAGGACCCTTAGGAAGTCCCTGCAACCCCTTTTGACACATTGGAACACTCAAGTGTTTCCTAAAGGGTCCTACAATGCCTTCAGACACACTTGAGCATTCAAATGTGTCAAAAGGGGTCATGGGGACTTCCTAGGGGTCCTAATATGCCTTTTCATGTGTTAGGACCCCTAGGAATTCCTTTTGACCCCTTTGGACACATTGGAATGCTCAAGTGTCTCCTAAGGGGTCCTACGATGCCCTCAGACACACTTGAGCATTCAAACGTGTCAAAAGGGGTCATAGGGACTTCCTGTAAGGAAACTCAGATGCGAAAACAGCTTCCTACGCTAATCTCTATAGGAGAGTATTGTGAAAATTCTTATAAATCCTTACAATTTCAGATTCATTAACTACTTTAACAAAGATATTGCAACCAAATACCATGCATACAGAAAAATAGAGAATGACACAATGATATACCCTGGGGAAACCTTTTGGTAAAAACCCCAGCACTCCAAAACTTGCACAATGTATTGATCAAAACTATTACAGCTTACAATACACTTGCAATGCAAGTTCTTTTAGAAGATTTTGAAAACCTTGAAGACAAATCACGACAGCATAAAAATGTTCCAACAATACACTCGCATCACATCTCTTCGCAACCCTAAAAAAACTTATATCATGCGCTTCACTTTTTAGGGCTACTCCCAAAGATAACCGTATTAGGGTTTTACCATTCTCCGAGAAAATAGGAACCCCACGATTGGGGAAGAGTGTATAGTACTCAAATTTATCAATTGCCACATGTCTTCAGCTATCATTGAATCTTCCTGACATAGCTCTTACATGTCATAGGAATCCGTCATAACCATTTTAGCCATGATCTCCTTACACACAATTCAAGATGCCAACACATCAACATTATTTGCAAGAAATACATTTTATAAAACAAATAATAAGAATAGGAATTATCCAAGGTTGAGACACCTTATTCCTAACATTCTCCCACTTGTTGAACACCTTGTAAGAGAAACAGGAACATAACAGGAACTAACCACTATAGGCCAAAAGGCCCATACACTTCGAACACCATCTGAACTTCTCAGTGCCCACTGGTTTCATTAATGCATCTGCAACATTCTTCACAGTATCTACCTTCTCCAAATTTACCTTTCCATCTTCCACCATATCTCTCACAAAGTGAAACTGCACATCAATGTGCTTCATTCTGGCATGGAAAGTTGGATTCTTCGCAAGGCAAATAGCACTCTAACTGTCACACCAAATAGTAATCTATTCTACATCAACACCAACATCGAAACACAATCTTCTAAGCCAAATGGCTTCTTTACAAGCATGAGTAGCAGCCATGTACTCAGCTTCTGTAGTGGACAAAGCAACCACAGGTTGTCGCTTACTCATCCAACTGATGGCACCACCAAACATAGGGAACACATAAGCACTGGTGGATCTTCTGCTGTCAATATCACCTACCCAATCTGAATCCACAAACCCATGAATACAAACTAAATGTGGAGATCCAGAAGAGTTATCATGATAACATATGGAGTAATCTGATGTACCCCTCAAATATCTGAATACTCGCTTAACTACATCCCAATGTACCCATCCAAGATTAGCCATAAACTGACTCAGGACTCCCACTGCTTGGGCAATGTCTGGTCTAGTATAGACCATAGCATACATAAGACTACCAACTGCACTAGCATAAGGTACTCTACTCATGTCCTCCACCTCACTAGGAGATTTTGGACAATCATCTACAGATAACTTTGTTCCCACAGAAATAGGAACACATAGTGGTCTACAATCTACCATGTTGAACCTGTCCAACACAGACTTCACATACTTACTCTGACTCAACCAAAGTTTTTTGTTAGACCTATCTCTACTGATTTCCATACCCAAGATGTACCTTTCTACCCCAAGATCTTTCATCTCAAACTATGTTGACAAATAAGATTTAAAATCAGAAATCATACCCTTACCCTTCCCAAACAGTAACATATCATCAACATATAATGCAACAATAAGAAGGCAATCATTTTCAACTTTGAAATAAACATAATGATCTGATTTTGATCTTACAAATCCAATTGACAACACAAAGGCATCAAACTTAAGGTACCACATCCTAGGAGATTGCTTCAAACCATATAGAGATTTCTTTAATTTGCAAACTAAGGATTCTTTACCTTTAACAATGTAGTCCTCAGGTTGTGACATATAAATCTCTTCCTCCAAATCACTATGAAGGAAAGTTGTCTTCACATCCATCTATTCTATCTCTAAATCATATGATGTAGCAAGAGATAATAGAAATCTAATGGATGTCAACTTTGCAACAAGAGAGAATATTTCACCATAATCTATTCCCTCTAGCTGTGAATACCCCTTTGCAACCAATCTAGCTTTGTACCTTTCAACACTGCCATCTGCATAGAATTTCTTCTTGAACACCCATTTACAGCCAATGGATTTTCTCCCTTTAGGAAAAGGTACAAGGTCCCAAGTTTTGTTTTTCTCCAATAAAGCCATCTCATCATCCATAGCCTCAATCCAGGAACTTGCATCTTTCATGCCCAAAGCCTCTTTCACAGATCTAGGCTCATCAGTGTTAGTAATCAAAGCAAAGGCACAACTGGAATCGAACATAGAATAACCAAACCTTTCTAGTTGCTTTCTTTCTCTCATGGATCTCCTCAAGGGCTGAGGTTTAGGTTTTTCTTCCTCTTCTTCCGAACTATCAGAGTTGCTAGAGCTCTCCTCATCATTAGGCCCAACATGGTCTCTCTATTCAATCTTCTCAGGGGTAGGAGGCAACTGAACAACATCTTTTTCCTTTTCTTTTTCATCTGGTTGTAGCACAATAGGAGAGGATGTTAGCTCTCTAAAAATAACATTTCTACTATACAACACCTTACTAGTCACAGGATCCCAAAGCTTGTATCCTTTCACACCAACACTGTATCCGATGAAAATACATTTAACAGCTTTGTTTTCCAACTTAGATCTTTTCTCCTTTGGAACATGTGCATAAGCTTCACAATCAAAAACATGAAGATGTCTAATTGAAGGCTTCTTACTAGACCACACCTCCATGGGTGTCTTACCAAAAAGGGTTGATGTAGGAGATCTGTTAACCAGATAGCAAGCAGTGGCCACAGCTTCGGCCCAAAACCTTTGTTCTAAACCAGCTCCACTAAGCATACTCCTAGCCTTCTCCATCAGTGTCCTGTTCATTCTCTCTGCAACTCCATTTTGCTGTGGGGTATAAGGAGTTGTCTTATGCCTCTTGATACCTTGTTCTTTACAAAACTATTCAAACTCTGCTGAGCAAAACTCACCACCATTGTTAGTTCTCACACACTTAATCTTCTTACTAGTCTAATTCTCTACAAGAGCTTTAAATTCCTTGAACTGATTAAAGACTTGTGTCTTACTTTTAAGGAAATAAATCCATGTCCTTCTACTATAATCATCTATGAAAGATACAAAAAATATAGACTTGGAGATTGAAGGAACTTTTACAGGACCAAATACATCAGAATGAATAAGATCCAAAACATCAGAAGATTTGTGAGAACTAGAGTAAAATTGAACATGATTTTGTTTACCATAGACATAGTGTTCGTAGAAGTGGAACTTGAGATTGCAATCATTTAACCCCTCAACGAGATTTTTATTTTTCAGGGTTCTGAGACCCTTTTCACCAATGTTGCCAAATCTCATATGCCACAACATTGTCTTTTATATAGGAAGCTTACCTTCCAAAGTGTTTGCACTACCATCAGAACCAATAGCCACAGATTTCTTCACTGCTTGTTTAGATGGTGAGGATGAAGAACTATTACATAAAGGAATACATGCATCTAGCTGAAATAAGGTACCTCTCCTAGTACCCCTTGCAAGAACTATCGATCCTCTCATCATCTTGCATCCTTCTTTAAAAAAAACAACTTGCACACCTACATCATTCAGCATACTTACAGATAATAGGTTTCATGCCAAACCTGGAATGTGCATAACTCCATTGATTCCCTTTACTCATCCATCAGGAAATTTGATAGTGACCCTTCCGCTTCCAACTATCTTTAGGTGAGAATCATCACCCAAGTACACCTTTCCACCATCGAACTCTTCATATTTTGAGAACTAGTTTCGATGAGAGGTCATGTGAAAAGATGCACCTGATTCAACCAACCACACATCATCAGATGCATGGGCTGCCAAAGCTGTGATGAATGCATCGCCATCTTCTTGAGATCTTTCTGAAGCTGAATCTAAACATTTCTTCTTCTTCTTCGGCTCTTTGCAGTCTTTACAGAAGTGCCTAGATTTATCACAGTTCCAACATTTTGCCTTGGACTTATTGGAAGTCTTTGACTTCCCACAGGATTTGGATCTACCCTTATTGTCAGACTTATTGTCATTTTTCTTCCCTCTTTTAGTGGATCTCCTACGAACAGCAAGGGCTTCTTTTTCTGAAACAGAAGCCTTTCTCCGCATCTCCTCTGATAGCAGTGAAGACACCACATCATCCATTTTGAAGGTGACTAACGTGATTCTAAGAGCCATCACAAGATGGTCCCATGAATCTGGTAAAGAACACAAAAGTGTGTAGCAATGATCCTCCTCCTCTAACTTGACACCAGCTAATGTCAACTGTGCAGCCAACAGATTAAATGCATTTAAATGATCCATTACAGATCCACCTTCCTCCATTCACAGAGAGTACAACTTCTTCCTTAGGAACAACTTGTTCACCAAAGATTTGGCCTGATACACGACCGCAAGTCTTTCCCACAAACTATTTGCGATTTTCTCATCTAGAACATTCAGAAGAACTGCATCAGTTAAACAGAGTCTTATGAGACCCTTAGCTTTACGGTCTTTGATATCCCAATCTGCTTGAGCTATAGTTTCTGGTCTTGTAGCACTTGAAGTTACTTCCCATAGGTCATGTTCTTCCAATATGTCTTCCATCTTGAATTTCCACAACTCAAAATTAGTGCCGTTAAATTTCTCCACCTCCATTCTTCCATATGATGAACTTACCATCTCAATCTACAAATAAGATTCAGAATGCTCTGCAAAAAAATCCCACTCAAACTTGAGATCAGCTCAAAAAACCCTACCCAACAACTAGGATCAAAAGTTGATCAAGCTCTGATACCACTTGTAAGGAAACTCAGGTGCGAAAATAGCTTCCTACGCTAATCTCTATAGGAGAGTATTGTGAAAATTCTTATAAATCCTTACAATTTCAGATTTGTTAACTACTTTAACAAAGATATTGCAACCACATACCATGCATATAGAAAAATAGAGAATGACACAATGATATACCCTAGGGAAACCTTTCGGTAAAAACCTCAGCACTCCAAAACCTGCACAATGTATTGATCAAAACTATTACAGCTTACAATACACTTGCAATGCAAGTTCTTTTAGAAGATTTTGAAAACCTTGAAGACAAATCATGGTAGCATTAAAATGTTCCAACTATACACTCGCATCACATCTCTTCGCAACCCTAAAAAAGCTTATATCATGTGCTTCACTTTTTAGGGCTACTCCCAAAGATAACCGTATTAGGGTTTTACCATTCTCTAAGAAAATAGGAACCCCACGATTGGGGAAGAGTGTACAGTACTCAAATTTATCAGTTTCCACATGTCTTCACCTGTCATTGAATCTTCCTAACATAGCTCTTGCATGTCATAGGAATCCATCATAACCATTTTACCCATGATCTCCTTACACACAATTCAAGATGCCAACACATCAACATTATTTGCAAGAAATACATTTTACAAAACAAATAATAAGAATAGGAATTATCCAAGGTTGAGACACCTTATTCCTAACACTTTTGAGGGGTCCTAGTAGGCCTTATCATGCGTTAGGACCCCTAGAAAGTCCTTGTGACCCCTTTTGACACATTGGAATGCTCAACTATGTCATAAGGGGTCCTACGGCCCCTTTGGACACACTTGAGTGTTCCAATGTGTCAAAAGGGGTCACAAGGACTTCCTAGGGGTCCTAATGAGTGATAAGGCATATTAGGACCCCTAGGAATTCTCCATGACCCCTTTTGACACATTTGAATTCTCAAGTGTGTTTGAAGGGTCCATAGGACCACTTATGACACACTTGATTGTTCAAATGTGTCAAAAGGGATCACGGGGACTTCTTAGGGGTCCTAACATGTGATAAGGTGTACTAGGACCCCTAGGAACTCACCATGACCCTTTTTGACACATTTGAATGCTCATGTTTGTCTGAAGGTGTCATAGGACCCCTTAGGACACACTTGAGCATTCCAATGTGTCAAAAGGGGTCACAGGGAATTCCTAGGGATCCTAACATGCGATAAGGCTTATTCGGACCCCTAGGAAGTCCCCATGACCCTTTTTGACACATTTGAATGCTCAAGTGTGTCCGAAGGAGCTGTAGGACCCCTTATGACACACTTGAGGATTCCAATGTGTCAAAAGGGGTCATGAGGACTTTCTAGGGGTCCTAACGGGAGATAAGGCCTATTAGGACCCCTAGGAAGTCTCCATCACTGCTTTTGACACATTTGAATGCTTAAGTCTGTCATAATGGGGTGTAGGACCCCTTAGAACACACTTGAGTGTTTCAATGTGTCCACAGGGGTCACGAGGACTTCCTAGGGGTCCTAACACCGAATAAGGTGTACTAGGACTCCTAAAAGTCCCCACGACCCTTTTTGACACATTGGAAAGCTCAAATGTATCATAAGGTGTCCTACAGCCCCTTTGGACACACTTGAGCATTCAAATGTGTCAAAAGGGGTCATGGGGACTTTCGAGGGGTCCTAATAGGCCTTATCACGCGTTAGGACCCCTAAGAATTCCCTATGACTCGTTTTGACACATTTGAATGCTCAAGTGTTTTTTAAGGTGTCTTACAATGCCTTTAGACACACTTGAGAATTCAAATGTGTCAAAAGGGGTCATGGGGACTTCCTAGGGGTCCTAATATGCCTTATCACTCGTTAGGACCCCTAGGAAGTCATTGTGACCCCTTTTGACACATTGGAATGCTCAAGTATGTCCTAAGGGGTCCTACAATGCCTTCAGACACACTTGAGCATTCAAATGTTTCAAAAGGGGTCATGGGGACTTCCTAGGGGTCCTAGTACACCTTATCACATGTTAGGACCCCTAGGATGTCCCCGTGACCTCTTTTGACACATTGAAATGCTTAAGTGTGTCATAAGGGGTCCTATGGCCCCTTCAAACACACTTGAGTAATCAAATGTGTCAAAAGGGGTCATGGGGACTTCCTAGGGTTCCTAATAGGCCTTATCACATGTTAGGACCCCTAGGAAGTCCCTGTGACCCTTTTTGACACATTAGAATGCTCAAGTGTTTCCTAAGGGGTCCTACGACCCCTTCAGACACACTTGAGCATTCAATTGTGTCAAAAGGGGTCATGGGGACTTCCTAGGGGTCCTAGTACTAGTTTCTAGGATAGATGATGACATCTACTTATTTAGTATAGTTGGAAAACCAAAATTACAAGGGGTCCTAGTACGCCTTATCAAATACATTACATATATATATATATATATATATATATATATATATATATATATATATGTATGTATGTATGTATGTATGTATGTATGTATGTATGTATGTATGTATGTATGTATATTATATACATATATTATATACATTAGTATCTCATTCGATGCCAAAACTTGCAGTGAGGGTCAGTTGAAAGTGGCTTAGTAGCATATCTTTCAAACCATCTGACATTGCATCGAAACATCTACTCCATCGGCTCTGATTGGTCGGGTAAACCCCAGTGACAACCCTTTTCCACCCACAGTGTCACCGAAACGCTCGCAACCACGCTTGACCTAAGTTACCCCAAGGTGCACTAAGCATGATTGGGAAGTGATCTTTCGAGGCTTGTATCTTAGACCTCGTGAGAGGTATCAAAAAATTTTCAGGTGCTATTGGATCATATTTTTGAGGTGAGTCGACTTCATTTGCATTTGGCAAGACAATCTCAGTCGATGCCAAAACTTGTAGTGAGGGTCAGTTGAAAGCGGCTCAGCAGCGTATCTTTCAAACCATCCCACATTGCATCAAACTGTCTACTCCATATGCTTTGGTTGGCTAGGTAAATGCTAGTGACAACCCCATTCTTCCCATGGAGTCACCAGAACACTCGCGACCACGCTTGACCCAAGTGACCCCAAGTGCACTAAGCACGATTGGGCAGCAATCTTTCGGGGCTCGTATCTTGGACCTCATGAGAGGTATTGACAAACTTTTAGGTGCTACAAGATCATGTTTCTTAGGTCTACAATAACCTCTCTCAGTTTTGGGAGATTCAACATTTTTGCATTTGGCAAGATGATCTCAGTCGATGCTAAAACTTGTAGTGAGGGTCAATTGAAAGCGGCTCAACAACGTATCTTACAAACTGTCTAACATTGCATCAAACCATCTACTCCATCAACTTTGATTGGTCAAGTAAACACAAATGACAATCCCGTTCTACCCATGGAGTCACTAGAACGCTCGCAACCAGTTTCCACCCAGGTGACCCCAAGGTGCACTAAGCATGATTGGACAATGATCTTTCGGGGCTCATATCTCAGACCTCGTGAGAGGTATTGACAAACCGTTAGGTGCTACATGATCATGTTTCCAAGGTCTACAATAACCTTTCTCAGTTTTGGGCAATTAGACTTTGTTCACATTTGACAAGATGATCTCAGTCGATGCCAAAACTTGTAATGAGGGTTAGTTGAAAGCGGCTCAGCAATGTATCTTTCAAACCATCTAACATTGAATCAAACCATCTACTCCATTAGCTCTGGTTGGCCAGGTAAAATGCTAGTGACAACCCCATTCTACCCACAGAGTCACTGGAATGCTCGCGACCATGCTCGACCCAAGTGACCCCAAGGTGCACTAAGCACGATTGGGCAGCGATCTTCCAGGGCTCATATCTCAGACCTTGTGAGAGGTATTGACAAATTGTCAAGGGCTACAAGATTGTGTTTTTTATATTTATGATAACCTCTCTCAGTTTTGGGCGATTCGACTTCGTTTGCATTTGGCAAGACAATCTCAGTCGATGCCAAAACTTGCAGTGAGGGTTAGTTGAAAGCGGCTCAGTAATGTATCTTTCAAACCATCCAACATTGCATCAAAATTTCTACTCCATCAACTTCAGTTAGCTAGGTAAACACTAGTGACAACCCCGTTCCACCCACAAAGTCACCGGAACACTCACGACCACGCTCGACCCAAGTGACCCAAGGTGCACTAAGCACGATTAGGCAGCAATCTTCCGAGGCTCGTATCACGGATCTTGTGAGAGGTATCAACAAACTGTCAGGTGCTACAAGATTTTGTTTTTGAGGTCTACAATAACCTCTCTCAATTTTGGGCGATTCGACTTCATTTTCATTTGGCAAGACAATCTCAGTCAATGCCAAAACTTGCAGTGAGGGTCAGTTGAAAGCGGCTCAGTAGTGTATCTTTCAAACCATTTGACATTGCATCAAAATGTCTACTCCATCAGCTTTGGTTGGCCAAGTAAACATCAGTGACAACCCCGTTCCACCCATGGAGTCACCGGAATGCTCGCGACCATGCTCGACCCAAGTGACCCCAAGGTGCACTGAGCATGATTAGGTAGTGATCTTCTAGGGCTCATATCTCAGACGTCATTAGAGGTATTGACAAACCATTAGAGGATACAAGATCATGTTTTTGAGGTCTACAATAACCTCTCTCAGTTTTGGGCGATTTGACTTCGTTTGCATTTGGCAAGATGATCTCAGTCGATGCCAAAACTTGTAGTGAGGGTTATTTGAAAGCGGCTCAACAACGTATCTTTCAAACCATTTGATATTGCATCAAACCATCTACTCCATCAGCTCTGGTTAGCCAGGTAAATGCCAGTGACAACCCTGTTCCACCCACAGAGTCACCGGAATGCTCGCAACCACGCTCGACCCAAGTGACCCAAAGGTGCACTAAGCATGATTGGGCAGTGATCTTTCAGGGCTCGTATCTCAGACCTCATGAGAGGTATCAAAAAACCATCAAGGGCTAGGAGATCATGCTTTTGAGGTCTACAATAACCTCTCTCAGTTTTGGGTGATTCGACTTCATTTTCATTTGGCAAGAATATCTCTATCGATGCCAAAACTTGCAATGAGGGTCAGTTGAAAGTGGCTCCGCAGTGTATCTTTCAAACCGTCTGACATTGCATTGAACCATCTTCTCCATAGGCTCTGGTTGGCCGGGTAAATGCTAGTGACAACCCTATTCCACCCACAGAGTTAGCAGAATGATCGCGACCACGCTCGACCCAAGCGACCTAACAACACAAGTGCTACATTTCTCTATGCATTTAGTAAACCCTAATATGATGAGTTATATACATAGTGAGTATATACATAGTATTGAAACAATGTAGTACTAAGTGGCTCAAGTGAGTATATATAATGATATGAAACATAAGAACATAGAAAATCTATAGAAGTTAAACCTCAAACATAATAAGCTCCATGAACGGGGTATTCCAGAGTAAAGAAAAGCAAATGTAACTTCAACAAGATATAATTTAAATCATAATGATAGTCATAGTTAAGATATAACTTCACCATTCAATTCCATTAACATGAATAATAAATATGTATACAAAAGATGACGCAAATATAACATAAAAATGAACATGTTCTATATATAGAAAGTATCAAATGTATCAAAAGTATCTCCATATACAAATATGGCACATGCCATTTCAAAATGTCTACAAAATCAATGTTTCAAGGTGTACAATGTGGCATATATGCCATCTCAAAATGTTCCAAGCGGCATCTCTAAATGACCGCAAAACTAAAACTACTTCCTATGTCGTAGGGGGATCATCAAAATGTAGCCTCTTTGAAGAAGTGTTAGGATTTGATTGATCTTGCAAGAAAAATGAGTTCAAACCCAAGTTAGATTGCTTACGTTATATGATTTGTACATACATACACATACACATACATATACATATACATACATATACATATACATATATACATATATACATATATATACATACATACATATATATATATATATATATATATATATATATATATATATATATATATATATATATATATATATATATATATATATATATATATATATATATATATATATATATATATATGTAATTCATAATTCAAACACTAATTTAATTAAAATTATAACTGAATACAAATATATGTACCTGGCCTCTCGGTCGCCTACCACGATCAAGTGTCCTAGCATAGGTCCTTGGTAGCAAAGGGACCATGCCAACAATACCAACTCTGACCTATAAATATATATTTGCAATAATGAGATTAGTAGAGTGGTGCAACATAGAGTAATAAATCTACAAAATAGGACATGATTTGAACTAAAATTAAAACTTACATCTGGTGATCCCTCCTCTGGAATAGTGGGCTGGGTCAACAAAGATACGAAAGATTCTCGTGGGCCCTCTGTCACACTAGGAGTAACCTATGAGAGTAAAAAGATTCCCAATTATATATAAATTTACTTCATCATAACAACCTTGGTTACAAAATACAAATAACAATATGTAAAGTTCTACGTACAATCGGACTATCACTCCAAATCGAGATGCCCGTCAGCCTAGGCTCCCGACCCTGTGTCGGAACATCATCAATAGCCAAACCCTATACAATAAATTCAAGTAAAACATTTATTACATACACAAAAGTGGAATATATATGCATTCATGATTAATCTTAAATAATTAATTACCTTTCCTTTGTCAACACTTGATGAAGGAACCCCCTTGTGCCCCCCACTGACATCAGTTGTAGTTTGCAAGAGTACAATAAGATGACAATATATTAGTAAATGTATGAATTTTATTGCTCTAATTGATAGAGATTTAAGCATGTACACCAAATGATATAAAAAAAACTAATGGGTACATAATTTATAATATACCATATAGGCATTAAGGCCAAATGAAATGGCTGAAGCTGTGGACTCATCCACCTATCTCAACTCCTCCTGTGTCATCAACTAAACATAAATGAAAAAAATATATATATACATAAGTCCATGCAATCATTAAAACTAATCTAAATAAATAAATTAAATAAGTCATGTGACAAATTTATTTATAATGTTTACTCTTACCATATCAATAGGTGTCCATGGCTCGGCATACACCTCCTGAGCACTCTCATGAGATGTAGATGCTCCATGAGGTGTTGCAGCCTTTGTAGCTACGTCTCCTATATCATCCTCATCAATAACATACTAATATGTATCGGCATCAGTAAGTGGTCTAAGGCACATATTATTGTATATAATGCAAATATGGGGCTTGCATACATGTGAACTCCGACGAGATGTCGATGCACCAGCATCATCCACACCAGGAGGCAACACTGACCTAGTCTGCATGATCAACTGATCACTCAGAAAATGAATCACTGTAATAGTCTGTGAGGCAGCCTCTGCAATGATATCGGGATGTTGCACTCAAGGAGGGGGTGCGACATCAGTGGGGGGACAAAGGTAGTGGCCTTTTTACCTTGGGCAAATGGCCTAGTTTGAGGAACTCCTCCACCTACGCCCATGTTGGGCCTCATACTCCAATAATCAACATGGTGACCAAGCACAAACTCAACATACAATTTTTTTATGAAATAAAATGGGACCTCCAAATTGCTATGGGGTGGTTTATCAAAAACCATCCACCAGTTATCCCAAAAGTGTTTGCGTGTTGCTTCATTTGTGCACCATTTTATTGATAATTTGGGCTTTTGGGGGTCAACTTGTATTCCGGTTTTAGGACTGACAAAAAGGGTGGCTATATCTTCCTTACTTATATTAAGGGCCGTAATCCCATCATGGTCAAGCCCGTCATCAAATTGGGCGTGCATATCATCACGCCAATGAAGAGCAGCATTATGTTGTTGCATGAGTGTGTCAATACTTTCAACAATTGTATTTAGTGTGGCAAACATGGGACCTAATGTAGGTATATTTTGATATGTTTTTTGGAAACTTCGTATTGTGTTCAAATTTTCTTGTATCAAATCTTCTAAAGATCAAGGGTTTTGACATGGGGGATTGTTTTCGGGATCGTTATTTGGTGTGGGAGGGTTATTTTCTTCATTGTTGTCAGTCATGCATGATTAAATAAAAAACAAATCTAAATTTCAATATGATTTCATATATTATTACAAATATAAATACAAAACCCTATTTCAACAAAAAAAACTACATTTAGCATGAAAATGAAATAAAATAATCAAAATATACAAATAATTTACTTACGGAATATGTTGGGGAGTCGAATTTGTTGTTGCCAATATTAGATACCTGAAAATATATCGTGTATATGATATTTCAATCTATTTTCCCAAGCAAAAATGTGAAAAGAAATGAGGAAAAGGGCTCGTGGATTTTGAATTTATGCCACAGGTATCGGGTACCTGATTAGGCCTGTGCTTTGGTGGCAGGTTTGCCCAGGTGTACTGACACCCATGCCTACTAAAAAGTCAACAAGCATTTTCATGCGCTTTTGGATGAGTGAAAAGTGAATATTTTTCACATCGCCACTTTTTGGCCCCTCATGATCTTGCACATGCCCAGTAGAAAGGATAGAAGGATGACCATCCCAAGAGTCAAGCAAAAAAAGAGCTTGAGATCATGTATGACAAATCAAAAAGAGACCATTCTTAACCAAATAAGCCCCAATTTTCAAAGTATTTCAAATTATAGAGCCTCTCCCCTCCAAAGGAAAGTAGGGAACATCAAACACATTAACACCTAGAAGATATTTATGGGTGAGAATACAAACCCAAAGTTTATTCTAGCTAGAACACCAATGCCAGTATAACTTGGCAACAAGAGCTTGCCCATTTATAATAGAAGAACATAAGCCAATACCACCATCATTCTTAGGTTTGCACATAGTTTCCCACTTAACCAGACTTTATTTAGCAAATGATAAATTCTCGCTCCAAAGAAACTAACGAGAGAGAGCATCAAATTCATGAAGAAAATACATAGGAGCAGCCTAAACAAAACAACTGTATATAGGAAGAGCTTGAATAATTAACTTTAAAAGAGTCAAACAAGCAGCCCTTGATAACCACCAATGAGTCCAATGATTAACCTTTTGACATAGCTTGTCAAGCTTATTCAGCCAAGAGGATCTAGGATGTCTTCCAACCGTAAGAGGAGTACCCAAATAAACCAAGGGAAGAGAGCCAATCTGAAACTAAAAAATATCAGCAATATGTCTTTCAATGGTTTGAGGGGTATTGAAGAAGAAAATGGAGGATTTATATTCATTACTTTCTAACTTGAAGCTGCAAGGTAAACATCCAAGGCTTGCCTAAAAGATTCAGCTTCCTGAAGACAAGAAAATCCCATAAGAGAAGTATCATCCACAAACTGGAGATGTTATAAAAATGCATAAAATTGCCACAAACTGGAGATATTATAAAAATGCATAAAATTGAATTAAAACACAGTTTAGTTATGATCATTTATATTCCTCAGATCGTATCATTTTGTGTAGAAAGTAGCCAAAGATGATGTTTTTTATTAATAATATATTTTAAATAATAACTAAATGAATTAAATAAAGATCTATGATTGTAAATGAATATAAATTTTATAGGATGAAAGACAATTAGTTGTAAACTATAAACAAGGCTGCAAGTTCAGCAAGTTCCCACCAAAAACTAATTACTTTGTTATAATAGTATAGGATATCAAATAAATGTACTAATATGTAAAAACAAAATGTACTAATATAAAAAATTTGCAAACATTGATTTGTTAGAACATTTGCAATCATGGAATAATGAAAAGTAAATTTCCCTCTATTTACAATAGTTTTACAAAATTACGAGAGCAATGATCCACTATTTTAATGAGGCCTTCTAGATAAGAGAGCCTATCTTTCATCAAAACCTTTGGACCATCCGGAAAAACCAATGACCAATCTGACACTTCCCAATACAAAGCTACTTTGTCCTTCTTATTTTCCAAAATACACAATTAATTCAACAACTTTCCGTGCATATAGTTCTAGCCTACAACAAGAACTAATAATTATAAAAAATCATATTTTACAATTAAATTTAGTTATTGTCTAAATTATTCTATTATATAAAACAAAAGTTCATTTTAGTATTGAATAAGGATTGCTTCTTTGATCAAGTCTTTGTCCACTTTAGTTCTAGTTGCACATAAACTTCTTATTATATAAATTCATAAAATATTTTAATCAATGAATAATTTTAAACACATAAATATGTATTAAACTAATAAAAGATTAATAACATATGCATTAAACTAATAAATATGTATCCATGCACTATCAAAATAGATATAACAAATAAACTTGAAAAGACATATTAATGTTAATGAGCCTATTTATCTTAATATCAAAATTCGATATAAATACCTAATAACTTCTATATCTTTTAAATATACACATTTAAGATATTTGTATTAAATTATAATTATACAATCAGCATACTGTAAGTAACTATATTTAAATTAATATATGCATTTTTTATTATATATAAATAATATAAAAGTTCAAATAAACTTTAAAAGTTTAGTATTTTGAGAACTTCCATAATGTACGATTATTTTTTTTTAAAAATGCAATCTCAGTGCTGCTATGAACGATTATCTAGAAATAGAATCAGATTTATTGGCCACTTAATTCGGCTGGGAATATAGTCAAGGACTGCATAATTTGGACTAGAGTACACATAATTGTTGTCATTGTTTTTTAGTGAATATTGTTGTCATTATTTTCTTTAATCTTTAATGAGTATTAAAATTTGCAAGAGGCAATGGTCTAATTGAAACGCCAATGAGTATTCAAATCAACGTTCAATATAATATATAATTTTTTCATTTCTATTGCTTGCAAGTATTCCTCATCAAAATCTATTAGAACGGCAAAATTATGCTCCCACGTTTCCAAACCAAGAAACTTTATGACATATTTTATTATCCTGGAATTTTGAAGAAGTATTTTGTGTTTATTAAGCCATTATATACTTACAATCACATAGATGTTTGTTTGTTCTTCAAGAAAATAAAATATTTTAATAATAATAAGATTTAATAAAGAATTGAGATCATAATCTAATGTAAAATTGAGAGGATGAAATAGGATCAGTTTTATAACATAAATAATTATCAAAAAAAAAAATTCTACGATTAAATTTGACTATTGTTTAGATGTTCTAGGTTTATATAAGAAGTTTTCTTTGTGTTTGTTTATTACTTCTGGTCACATCCTTCTCCAATTTATGTGTAGTGATACAAAAATGTCTTATGCTCCTATAAACCCATATAATGTATTGGCCAATAAATAAGTTTTAACACAAACTAAACAAAGATATGTGATGCCTTTGTGACTAATCAATTTAATACAACCTACTTGTGAAATTGTTGATGTGAGGTCTAGTTTAATGCAAATGAAGTTTGATAATATGAGAAGATGTGAACTAACTGCCTAGAATTTGTCTTAAAGTACAAGATACTTCATTGTCAAATAAAGTATTTGTTGAGAAAGCTTATGTGTAGTGACCAAATTATCTAAAATAATTAGTGCAAGGAGTTACAACTAATGGACTAGGTATATTGTACAACTTGTAAAATGTAGTTCTAGTTTTAATTATTTAGCATTTATAAATTGTAGATAATTATTCCTCGATGGAAATTGTTATCGAACTTGAATGGAATCAAGTAGATTACATAGTGACACTCTTTACCGCATATCCTTCATCAAATTATGATTGTAAGAGATTGATTTGGTTTTTACTTAGTGAACTTGGACTAGAACTTGTATTGACTATGTATAGACAATGTCAGATATGTGCAAATGTAATTATTCTTTCATGGTAGTGTTCTTGGGAACTACACTAAGGTCCAATGGTTATTTGGGTCAAACTAATTAAATTTAGAGCTACATTCTATCTCAATAGGGTCACATATTGGACTTAGATGTGGAGTGAGACAAAGAATTGGGTATCATAATTTTTCTTATGGTTTAGGTCCATGGTTTTTGAAAAGAATTTATCCAAATTCCTGGCTCTTCTTAGCCTATATATTGATGGCATTACATGAAGACTGCATGTGATGTTTTTGATATTCTTATGCTATCATATTTGCTCCAACATCAAGAATCTTGATCTCTCATAGATCTCTAAGATTCTATATGTATTTCAACTTCTATTTGTTGATAATTCATTAATTTAATTTTTTGGGGGCAAAGTTGTATCTAAAAAGGGTTGTTTCATAATATATCAAAATAGCCTCTCTTTTGAGGGTATTTTATTCTTATATGTTTACCATCTATTCTTTTTATTTATCTTTTAAATTACATTTTTAGCATTAGTACTCTACTAAAATTTGTGTGGATCCAAACTTTTAACCCTATCCTCTTCAGATTAAGTGAGAATTTTTTATACTTTATTTCACTTGATTCATCATGTCCTAGCAAATTACTTAGATTTGTAAGAGAAATGGAGATCAATTCATATTAATCTCTCATTTATTTTTTGTGGAGGAGGAGACTTGAACTGCCGTGAAGGGTGGTCAAACCTCTAGGCATGTACACTAAGATGGTGAACAAAAAGGGGGTATAAGTGGCCACATTTTTTTTGAAGTCAACTAAACTTGAACTTGGAGGAGCAATTTTGAGACTCATGCACTCAAAATTTGAAGATACCAAAAGACATGAATTGTAGTACTCTAAATCTAGTTTCTAAACTACTAAAGTTTCTCAAAAATGGATAAGATTAAGGGGGCCAAATCCTTCACATGCCAAAATGTTCCTACTTTTTTATGCAGGAACATCCTAGGTATATCAGTGATCGGCAAGAACCAATATTATTTTTCACTTTTTTTTATTTCCTTCAATTTTGATTTGTTTGGAGATGTACATGTAGAATATGAAAGAACAAACACAACATAAGCACTATTTGACACAGTTCCTTAGGGATGTCATCTCATGGAGTACAAAGATTAAAAATTATCCATAAAATGGAGTACTAATAAAAAACTATTATGAAAGATGTAACCCTAAACTTTTAACCTTTACCAACATTAAGTAACACACTAAGAGGAGAGACAAGGAGAGACAAATTTATAGCCCAAAAGAGGTAAAGAAATAGTGTATTTAGGGAAGGGGAATAGGGACCAATTCCTATTCCCAAAAATAAAAGAAGTGTCCCATGAGGTGAAAAGTTAGGGATGTAGACTGGGAGGAGAAAAGTGAACCAATTATAAATACAAGTGACAGCTGGTTAAATAGATTATTATGCAGATGGTTCAATGAAAGGCCATTCATCGATGGAAACTTAATGAAGAATATATACACTAGAGATTCTTTGAGATACTTAGTGTATATATGAATAAAAATATAAGGATGACTGATATACATACAAAGGAAAAATTGCTATTTTACAACCATCAAGATTTTGTAGATGAATTATCATATTTTCTACCAACCTCCACAAGTTCATTTCTTATTGCCTATATTCAAGAGTCTTTATCACGGTTGTCTGAACTTTTCAATATATTGACTACTATTAGAAAAAGACATGAAGTAGTGGAAGTTGAAATGCTGGTTTGAAGACAACGAGGCATCAATCATGTAAGAATTTGCAAATAGCAAAGATTGAACCAAGGATCTAGAGATTAAAGAAAAGCACAAGAGAGATGATATGAATGTAATGATTGATATTGAATTGATCCAATGAATTCACCTTGATACATTATTACATAATAGGCCTCCTTAAATAGGAAAGGTGATAAGAGACAATGATAAGAAGTTAATAAGCTATCACCTATGCTAGGTTTAATCACATGTCCACCAAATGTGGATCATCCTCCATTATGCAATGAAGTATGTGCAATGGGATTAGGATGATAATGTGATACAAGTACTAAAGGTGGATCTCACACCAAAAGTGGAATTTCTCTTACACCATGTGCTTAATTGAGGTGCAAACTCCTAGGTGTCTCAATCACAAACTACTATGCAATGCATTAACCTAAGTAAGATTAAGTAAAGTGTAATTAGGAATATTTAATTACACCAACAAATGGAAATATGAAACGTCGGGAAACAAACATAGATGGTTAAATAAATTACAATATAAGAAAGGGGGGTTGCAGTAAAGAAGGGAGGGAGTAGAAAATGAGAAGGGAAGTAAAGATCTGTTAGGTTGATTAGAAAAGAGAAGATATTAAATAAAGAAGAGTGTAAGATTTCTATTAAGATTGGTCAAAGAAGTTGTTAAATGGATAGAGTTTTAAATTATATAATAGAAGGATTGACGAGAACATGTATAGTTCTATTTATTTATTGTAATATTTGTGTGTAGAGAGTCTTTGTATTTGTTTTTTGTTTTTTTCAATTAAATTGTAGAGTAGGCAGATTTGTTTGATATATGAGTTAGTGGTCTTGAGTGTGTAGATAGATCGTCAAATGTGAGGTAGTCTACACCAAGATTTGATGGTGGAGAGAGGAGTTTTCTGAATAGATCATTGAGCATGAGGTAGCTTTCACTTGAGAGTGTGAAGTGGTTGTGGAGAGCTCAAAATGATCATTGCAAGTGTGTGAATTCCTGATGTGGTGAGATATTGGGAGGACAACTATAGGATGTGGTGATTCCCATTTAAGGACGATTGGAGCAAAAAAACAAAAGATGTGAGAAAATCCCAAATAGATGAAGATCATGAAGATTAAAGAGTTGTTTGCATTGAGTGAAGATGTAGCAGAGCTACCATAGGAAATTGTAGTCATAGTGAGAGGCAAAAAAGAAAATGTTGCACTAGTAGAGGTCAAGGATGATGGTGTAGTGGAGATAATTGTTGATTTTTCTTAGTTTTGTGAAAAAGAGATGAAAAGAGAAAATATTGTGAATGAGCATTTAGAAGTTAGAGAGGAAGTGTAAGTGGATGTTGTAGATTTGTATGGGATTATTTTATGTTTGTGTGTGGAAGTTTTTTAGGATGTGTCAAGATATTGGTGGTGGTTTTTGGTTTGTGGTGGAAAAGATTCCATAAAGAAGGAGAGGAGAACAAGGATTATTTAGAGGATAAGAAGAGAGAGCTATAAATGGAGGAGTTGAGACTATGGTGGACATGATTCTACTAGAGGGAGGAGGAGAATAGGATGGTGGAGGAATTTAGGAAGTCTCCCAAGTGATGGAAGATGCAAAGGAATAATTTATATATGTCTACATCAATGATGGAGTTCTCTTCAGGTTGCCAACAACTTGAAAGGGTAGTTCAACTATCTAATTCCATTTTTTGAGTTCTACTCACAAAACATTTCCTACCTAGCATGTCTGATGAAAGAGATCCTAGGTGAATTGGTGATTGGCATCACTAAAAAATATTTCCATATTTATTTATTTATTTATTTCAATTTTGATTTTTTCAAACATATATGCAGAATATGAAATCACAAAAATAATATATGGATTTTTTGACAGAGTGCCTCAATGATATCATCTCATGGATTGCAATGAATGAAAAATATCCACAAAATGGAGTATTGATCAAAGACTATTATGGTAGACGTAACACTAAACTTTGAGCCTTTACCAACATCAAGTAATACACTAAAAGGGGAGACAAAGTACCAAAAGAGGTAAAGAAATAACATAGTTAGGTAAGTTAGGGAAGGGGAATATAGATTGATTCTCATTCATTTCAATGTAAAATAAATACTCATCCTCTATTAGCAATAAATGAATAATAAATATGCAAGAGATTCTTTGAGATACTTAGTGCATATATGAATGGTACCGAGAGGGTGAATGATATACATAAAAAGATGAAATTTATGTTTTGCAACCTTTAAGATCTTCTATATGAATTAGAATATTCTCTATTGGCCTCCACAAGTTCATTTTTTGTTGCCCATTGTTAAGAATCTGCAATGTAGTTGTCTAAAATTTTCATTATATTGACTAATGTTAGAGATTTGCACAAAGAAGATGTGAAGCATCAATGGAAGTTGAAATGTTGGTGTGAAGATAAGGAGACATCGATGAGATTATGAAACATTGGGAAACAAATAAGGATGGTTAAATGAATTTCCATATAAGAATGGCTGGTTATAGTAAAGAAGTGGGGAAATAGTGATTGAGAAGGGAAGTAAATCTCAATCGGGAAGATTAGAAAAGAGAAAGTGTGGAATGCAGAAGATTGTGGGCTTGCTATTAAGAATTCTCAAAGAAGAAGTCATTACACTGTCAAAGCTATAAATTATGTAATAGTAGATTTTATGATAATACAATTGTGTTTATTTATTGCAATCTTTGTGTATAGAGAGTCTCTACATTTGTTTTTTTACTTTTGTGAGTTGAATTGTAGATCAGTGGGAGTTGTTTTGCACCATTTTTTCAAAAAACCATAACGCAGTGTCTAATGTGTACTTCAAAAAGGATAAAGTTGCATTTAGTATTTCAAAAAACTCTTTGGTATAAAGATATTTAGGAGTGAGCACTAGAAGTTGTGTATTTTTATTGTATTTTTTATTGAATTTTTTAATGATTTGTAAAAGTGGATGCATCCTTAAAATTGGATATGTATTAGTGCACTTCAAATAACTTAAAAATATTTTTTAAATTGTAAATAATTAAGTGTATAACAATAATATATATAATTTATTTTAAATTTGGACATGTAGATAAAAATTTATTAAAGTACATGTATGCCTATGAGAAGTCTAGAAACACTAGTAAAAAAATTAAATATTAATATGTTAATGTTGTTCAAATCTAAAATAAAATTAAATGGTTAGAAAACTTGGGAGATGTGTGAAATTATAGTGGTAATTTTACAAATACCCACTTGCTAATGTGTAAACATGATTATGATGAAGTTGAGAAACTCGAATGGAAGAAAAACAAAACATGCCAAAAGGAGGAAAATGAAGCTCTCAAGCCAAAGGCTTTTTGAATCCAGGCTTAAGTTCAATCCCATTCATGAGTATGCATAAAAACTTGTATGTGCTTTTAATTCAAAAATGCAATCAAGTTTTTATATGTAAAAAACATGATCGATATTTAACTTGTCCACATTCATTCAACATAAAGGCATATGTGTGTGTGTGTGTGTGTAGTATCGTCTTAAAATGGAAGCACCCATGTTGAGACATATTTAGCCCTCCGTAGTAGGATGCTTTGGACCTAATATAAATACATTTATGGACCCATGGATGTACCTTTTATTTTGTGCTAGATCGGGCCCCTATTTTATTCTTGTTTTCCCCTATTCTTTTCTCTATTCCCAAATCCCATACCATCCTCCAAGGATCTGACCCATTAGGGGGTAGGCCGAGGTCAGGTGCCTCGGGATTCCAAGCCCATCTTGGGTTTCCAATTTCTTTCCCTTCCTTATGCAATTGGCCCTTTTCAATTTCAATTTTGAAATTGGTATAAAAGGAGGGGCCTACTCACTTCATTTTGTCCATCCTATATTTTCAAGAGCTTTCAAATTTTTTCTAAAAGCATTCCAAGCGCATTCATAAGCATTTTCTAGGAGCATTGAAGAAGATTATTTTTCAAGCTTTCAAGACTTCAAGCATTCAAGATTTTTTGCATTCAAGGATCTTTAAATGAGTTCATTTGAGGCATTTACTTTATCTTTCCATGATCATGCAAGCTCCTTTCAAGATCTAGCTTCCCTCTTTGAAGATAGTGTAGTTGACCATCAAGGAAGGGTTTGTTCAGCCATTCTTCATTTGCATTTGCATATCTGATTTGAGCATATGAGTACATCTACATCCATGGATCTTGTGTGGTTAAATATTGGTAATCAATTGGAAAGAAACCAATGCTCAATAAACTATTTACTCAATAATTTAGCTATAGGAGTCCATATCTAATGAACTAACTAAACCCTCAAAAGTGACTTATTTCTTCTTAGTTGAAGCGAGTTTAATCTTTTACATAATCCTCATCAATTTGGTATGAAGGATTAGTGACATCACTAATCCAAAATGGAAGATTTAAATGCAATGAAAATATAGGATGAAAATAGAATGCAAGATTAACAATGATAAAATGAGAGAACTAAGCTAGAATGGATGCAAAGCAACTAGTATTATAGAATGAAAATACAAGAAACTATGCTATGATAAACAATGCAAGAAAGTAAACTAGATTCCTAAGAATGCTCAAGAATGTAAGTATCCAAAAAGTACTCTAGAATGAAAGAGAATCAACTTGGAACCCTTGAGCCAAGGAAGAGCTTCCTTTTAAAGGAATTGCCTCAAGAATGGATGGTAGAGATTAAGAGACAAAAGATGTTAGGTAGAAATGAGTGGTGAGAAAGATCAATCCAAATGAAAGGATCCAAGATTTTGATTGGTCAAGCTTGATGGGATAATAAGACAAAATAGAGAATCCCCTTTTAATTGTCACTTAATTAAGATTATGTTGCACAATGTGCTCTTTTAATAAAAGTGCTAGGACTTTATATTAAAGGTACGTTTTAACAATTAAATAATTTTTCAAGTTTAGAAATGATTTCAACTTTGATTTTTAGAAATAATTGAATTATGCAAGGGGGATTATTCAAGTTGCTTACATAATTATGTCTAGTAGTTATGCCTTTGAAATTTAGAATTTGTTTTGAGGCAGTTTAATCAAAATTGGGGGCTTCGGTTATACTAGTCAAATTTTGGGTGATTACATTTTCCCCTATTTGAATCAATGTGCAAGCAAAGCATTGATTTAAAGAAAGGATAGAAACTAGATCAGAGAATATCCTAATATGAAGTGATGAGACTATTTTTCATAAGAAGAACCAACTTTTAACTTGATCAAACAATGATCAATAAAGAGATATCAGCTCCAGACTTGATTGAGCGAAGACTGATGAGTGAGACTAGAGTATCCAATCTAATATGAAGCGATGAGACTGAATATCCATCGGAAGATTTTTGAAATAAATACCTTGACAAGGATTCTAAGGAAGCTAATCACCTAATTGAGAGACAATACTAGATTGATATGGGTCTTGATGAACCTAATATGCCCTAGGAAAAATGTCAAATTGGTATGGGTCCTGATGAACCTAACATGCCCTAATAGATGTCTTTCTGAGTGACCTAATATGAAGTGATGAGATCACTCTTTCAGAGAGATGCAAAGAATATCAACTTGATATGGTTCTTGATAAAGATGAGATGCCCCAAGCCATGAAGCTTGAATTAATTTGTTGATTAGGGTTAATTGTAGAAGAAGGCATGCTATATTGGCATGCCCCCTCATGATCAAAATAGAAATGAGGTAGAGAGGTAAAAGCTTGATTTTATTGATTGAAAGCATACTAACTTTAGGATCAATAATATTAGGTTTCTAGAAGATGCAGAAAAGATTGAAGCTTGTTTAGAGCTATTTTGAGGTGTTCTTGACCAAATTCAACTAAATTTTGACCAATTTTGACCAGAGTTAACTAGTATCAAATCACTCAAATTTGATAAATTTGCATGAGATTGACCTCAGAGGTTTGAGAAATGAAGGTGGTAGCAAGTGGGAAGCAATAGCATTAGTGGTCAACTATGTTTGACCAAGAAGGGTTGGCTTTGCAATTTGACTAGGTAAATGATCTTAGATTTTGATTTTGATCCCAGAAATGGATTCAAGACATCAAAATTAGCTAGGGGTGCAATTTTTGCGGGATTCTGAGCACTTCAAAAATTAGGTCAAAATCTTTAAAAGGGGCCTAGAGGGGTCATTTTCAAATCATTTGCTACAATTAAATTTGACAGACCAGAGCAAGAAAGATGTTGATTGCTATCTGAAATCACTGATTCAAGTTGTAGAGGCATCATAACTAGCCTCAGTTGTATGAACCACCAGTAAGTACTTGATCTCACTTCGTGATTTGGTAGATTTTAGTCATTTTTGTATCTTTGAGTCATGTTTTAGGGTTTTTATTTTAGGTTATCATATGATAAAAGAAGTTTGTCACATTCCTCTTTGAGGTTTTTTGTATGATAAACTGGTTAGGACATGTGTATCATCTATAGTTTAGATTTTTATTATATGATAGATACCTTTGTATCATTGGAAAATGGAAGCACTTCCATTTAGAACTAGTTTAGCCCTCTAATTAAGTGGTATGGGGTCATGTCAAGTGCCTTGAATTGGTCTTTGAATGGATCTAGCTTTTTCCCCCTATTCTGCTTCTCTCTCCACATATTTCCAGCCTATTTCTAGCACCTGGTCCTGAGAAACTAAGATCTGTGACCTCAGGGTCAAGGTCTACCTTCTAGGTCAAGGTTGACCTTGACTCTGACCTAGGTCAAAGTTGACCTTGACCCTAACCCTGGGTCCAAATTTCAAATTCCAAAGGTTTTAGGATGTCGAGCTTCGGAAAGTTTTATTTCCCACTTCTAGGTCGACTGTTTCAGATTTTGAAACGGTAAACTATTAAATTTTTATTTAATCTAGGTCCATTTCTAAGGTTTAAGGCCTAATGAGGATTTAATACCCCTATGTTGGCCCCTCTAGAAGTTTTTGCCCTAGATCACTTTAAAAGGAGGCCTTCCTCTTTCATTTCAACAACCCAACTTTTTATGATCAAGACATCTAGCTCTCAAGTGCAATCAAGAGATCAAGAAAGAAAGAAGGAGAAGGAAAGCATTCAAACATTCATTTATCCTCAAGCATTCAAGCATTCATCAAGGGGATCCATTATTAGCCATTGAAGGATTCAATCTCTTTGGAGCTCTCTTGTTGAAGCTTTCTCCATCCACATTCATTCAAGCTTCTTCCTATTCCAAGATCGATTCAAGATTGGTATTAAAGATCTAATGCCATTGATTTGAGACATCCTATATGAAATTCTTCATTCATTTGGAGCATCCATACTTGTGGATTCAAGGATTCAAATCCTCCACAAGGATTTCAACATAAGCAAGGTGAGTATTTCCATTTACTTTTTTTATGTAGGATTTGAGCAATACAAATCCACAAAACCCGAAGATTACCTACATACAAAAACTTGTTACAAGGAAGTAGAGACAAGAAGAGGTCAAGGGTTTGACTCAAAATATGAAGAAGAAAATATTCTCAAATAATGAATGAATAAAATATACAATGGATCATTTTTATAAAGGAGATCAAAATCCTTGAAAGGAAAACCCTAGTGCATGTAATAATTAGTTAAATTATTACAAGACTAATGCATGCAAGTTTATATTTAAAATAACAAGTGCATAAGTTTAAATCAACTAGTGCATGTGTGTTTAAATATAAACAACTAAAAATAAAAGTTTTGACATCTTAAGAAGGGAGTAAAGTTAATTAATATAATTAATACTTTACTCTAACACCCCCCCTTAAGATGAGCAACAATGCAGCTACAAACAATGTAAGAAGAAAGGAAAGGAAACTACAGTGCTGCAAGCATAAAAATGGGTCACGAAAACATGGCCTAATGAGGTACCTAGCACAACCAAATCTCTATAAAATGGAGAAACAGAGAAAACCTAGTGGGAAAAAACTCTACTCCAAAAAGAGATAGAAATAGAAGGAAGGAAGGCCTCATCACTGAGACCCCCCAAGGACAACTTCCTTCACCCCAAGCATAGAATGCAGATGAAGATATCATGGGGATGTAAAAGGTTTGGTGAAGATGTTAGCAACCTTCTCAGCAGTGGGAATATACTCCAAACTCATAGAGCCATCCTGAATCAAATGGTGGATGAAATGCATATGAAGCTCAATATTCTTGGTCCTCTGATGCTCAATCGGGTTGCGAGAAATATGTATGGCACTCTAATTGTCACACCAAAGAATAGTGGGACTATTAGGAGGAAAAATCTATCATCAACTAGCGAAGCCACAAAACCTCCTGACTAGCTTGTATAGTTGCTCGGTACTTTGCCTCTGTAGATGATAATGCATGAGCTGTCTGCTTCTTGCAAGACAATGTGATAGGACTGGAACCAAGACAGAAGACAAATCCAAAAGTAGACCATTGATCAATAGTATCACTAGCCCAATGTGAGTCTTTGAAACCAACAATGTGAGGATACCCTAATGTATAGTGAATGCCATAAGAAGTAGTACCCCGAATGTACCTCAAGATACATTTGGCCACTTGCCAATGACTCTCATGAGGATCATGTGATAATCGAGAGACAAGGCCAACCACAAAGGAAATATTAGGATGTGTGTGTCAGGTAAAAAAAACTACCCACTAGTGCTTTGTATAATGTGGGATCCACGCTAGGAGTAGAGAAAGTGGTAGATAAAACAACACTTGACTAAAAAGGTGTGGGAGTAGGCTTGCAATCAAGCATGTTGAACTACTGAAGCATATCTAGAGCATACTTCTCCTGAAGAATGGAAATCCCATCTGAAGATTGAATAACCTATAGGCCCAAAAAATAGTGCAGAAGTCCAAGATCAGTCATCTCAAACTTCTCTCTTAATGCACGTTGAACACTCTAAATCATAGAGGATGAGATACTTGTAATGATGATATCATCAACATATAGCACAAGTATCAATAGATCAGCCCCATGACATTGAATGTACATGGTAGGATTGAAATGACAGTGTGTGAAGTGTGAGGAAAACAAAAAAGAATCCATCTTCTCATACCAAGCCCTAGGGGCTTGTTTGAGACCATATAGAGACCTCTGAAGTCTGCACAGCATAGAAGAGTCATGTACAAAACCTTGAGGCTTCTCCATGTAGATCTCCTCCTATAGGTCTCCATGCAAAAAGGTACTCTTTACATCCATCTGATAGACTCTCCAACCCTGAAAAGCTACAAGTGAAAGTACAATGTGAATAGAATTCATCTTGGTGATAGGAGCAAAGGTCTCAGAGTAATCAACACCCTCTACCCGTGAAAAGCCCTTCACCACAAGACATGCCTTATACCTACCAATAGAACCATCAACAACATACTTGGTATGGTACACCCACTTGCACTGAACCAATTTCCTTCCTTTCGGAAGAGGACAAAGATCCCAAGTGTGATTCTTCATCAAAGAAGAGTACTCCTCATCCATAGCCCTATGCCACTCAGGATGACAAGTCATCTCTAAAAATCATTGTGGATCATCTAAAATAGCATGACTTAGTAAACTAGAACCAGATGTCTAAGCATGAGTGCAATGAGTATCTAAAGGATCACATGCCAAAGGTCCAGCTGCATCAACAGTATCAAGAGACCATTTGGGCACATGTGGGACATTTGGTGGAGGTGGGCAAGGTGGAGCATCATCTGATTCTTCTTTAGAGGAGAAAGAATCCTATAAAGGAGTAGATGAAGAACTAGGTAGTGAAGAAGAAGTTGATGATGGAGGATCCATCTGAGGATAGCGCTCATCAAACTGAACATCTCGCTAAAACAAGAATTCTCTAGAATTAGGACCAAACAACTTGTACGCCTTCACATCCTCATAGTAGCCAACAAATATGAGTGTTCAGCTTTTCCTCTCCATGGATTTCCTCTGAGCATCTGGAATAAATGCCCAAGCCTCACTACCAAAAACTTGGAATGTAGAAACATCAGGCTTGACATGATCCAAGCATCCTCAGGAGTCAAATGTCACAATGCTTTATGAGGCATCTGATTTTGAATATAGTTGGTGCAATTGATAGCCTCAACCCAAAAGGAAGCACTCATAGTTTGGGACTGTAGTATACAATTAGCCATCTCCCGTAATGTTCTATTCTTTCTCTCTTTAATGTCATTTTGCTAAGGGGTATGAGGAACTGTGAACTAATGTTGTAAACCATGCTCAGTGCAAAAATATTTGAAAGATCAATTCACATATTCCCTCCCATTGTCAGTGCATATACACTTGACAAAAAGACCAGATTATTTCTCTACAAATATCTTAAAGATTTGAAATGAATCAAAGACATCAAACTTGTACTTCAAGAAGTACACCCATGTTCATCTAGAGAAATCATCAATGAAGGTGAGTACATATCTAACACCAGAAAAAGGAGCAGAAAATGACATAAGATCATTGTGTATCAACTCCAAAGGTGTGAGAGAACGTGAGGATCTACCAGATGGAAAAGGATCTCTATGATGTTTTCCAAGCACACAACCTCGACAAACACCATCAGTACAAGAGATCTAAGGTAGCCCAATCACTAGCTCCTGTGTACTCATCTTTTGTAAATATCTATAGTTAACATGGCCAAAACGCTCATGCCAAAGCTTTCTCACTCTGTCTACATGAGCAACAAGAGAAACACCAGTAGAATTAGAGCCCTCAAAGCCATCAAACTGGCATAAGTGAGTCTCTAAATCAACACTCCCAGTAGCAATAATGAAGTCAGGATCATGGAGGTCTTGAATAAATGTTACCCAAATTTTCTTATGCATACAAATTTGGCAAAAAACCATCCCTAGGCCTCTATTTTTATCTTGTCAAACACTCCAAAAAATTTCATGAGTCTACCTCTTTTCCCCTGGTCTTTGCAATATCTTATAGGTCTCTAGCTAGAAGAAAAACCCTTAAAATTTCATAAAACTAGCCGTTACCCTTCAAAACCCTTTGGCCGTGTTATATTTTTATGTTACTTTATCCCGGTCACTTAAGTCATCCCAATTCACATGTGTGTAAAATATTTCCTAAGTCGAGTGCTTTAATCTTTCCTAGGTCTCAGCGCTTAAAACATTTACCCTAAGGTTAAGTTCCAGCTTGATCTGACGGTCTTCACCATTCCACAAGCTAAAGATGTGTGTGTGTTATGATCATGGTATACCGACTACCATTGATCTTACTTTTCCTCTAGTGCTGTAGTGTGTTAGTGGGACCGGTGCCACCTCATCTTATTTGGCAGCTCTTGATTAATCAGTAGTGTCTGATTTGGCTGCCTGTCAGTGGGGCCGTCTTCTTCGGTGGGTCAAGTTCTGAGCACATTGTGTGGCTGTCATTACACCATGAATCCAAGATGCTCAATCATTAGCATCATAGTGTAGTGATAGTCATAGATCCTTCTCCATCACCTAGCTTCTAATAGTGGGTCCTGTGTCAGAGATAGATGCTACATGTGTCTCGATTGTTAGTTTCTCATTGGCCGGCTGGTGTGCAACATGGAGGTTTTTCAGTGGGCCCATGGGGTCAGGTCTTCCTCAAATCATTTAATGCTTGGTAGGATCTCACAATCATCATTACATCATAGATCCAAGATGCTCAATTGTTAGCATCATGGTGTAGTGACAACCATTTGATGGTGTTCTCAGGGACGTGGGTTCAAGGTCTCCCCTGACATGTTGATTTGCTCGCTTCCGATTGGTCATTGATTGCTGAGGTGGCATTTGACTTGTGGGAAGGGTTTTTTAACTATTTTAAAGGGTGCATCATGACCATTCATCTACTAGGAAGTTTTTCATCGATGGCTACATTTTTAAAATGACTTGGTAGTCGTTATTATTCAAATTTAAATATTTTTGTGCGAAGGTTTTGCTAGGGTTTTGCTCTTTGCAGCCATGTGCGACAAGATGGGTAGTTGGAATTTAATTATTTAGGATGGTGGAGGTGGGGAGGATGATGATGGATGATCTGATCGTCAGTGCCACAAATTTTATAGAGTACCATGTCATGTTGAGGCTTTAATGAGCTTAGCACCACCTTTTGCAAGGTTAATCATTTTAAATCCAAATATTTTCAGGATCAGATTGTGAGCCTTCATGGCTTAGTGGAGTTGTAGGTGGGTAGATGGATCAAGGTAGTTGTGTCTATAGGTGGGTTCTATACTAGGATCAACATGCAAAGGGAAGATTTGATCTAGTTTCCAGATGTTCTCAAATATTTGATGATGGTAATCAGTGTATCATTAGGGTTTGATATTTTATTGCAGATTTATGTAACCCTAATTAGGTTTTGACTCTGGCCTATGTGCCAAAGGCAGATGTATATAATTGATTTTTGGAGCCTTAGTTCTCAGAGTTCACATTTTGTAAAGAATAAATTCTCTTTCTTGGAAAGTTATCCATGGCATTTCTTCCTGCCCTCTGGTTTTCCACATTTTGTAATCTCCCATTAATTATTCAAACATTGCAGAGGTATTTTTGTGACAATCCTTCATGTCCCTATGCTTCCTTCTTTGAATTATCTCTTATTAGATCAAGGTATATGCATGTTTTTAGTGACAACTTAAGATTCCCAATCCCTCTTACTTTCTGTAATTTTGTGTGTTATTGTGTTTGATCTAATTTAGATGTTTTTGTGGGTATACTTCAGCCCCCTAACAGTCTTGTCTCAATCCTACACCAAGTTGCAGAAGTGAATGTCTGTTTGCAGGTCATATGTTGTGCCTTATGTTCAGGCCCTCCTATGAAACACTTATGCAAGCCTATTTAGTAAGTTGTGACCTACTAGACCTAAGCTTTTCATTGATTCTATTCCTCTATACTGAGATCCAAACCCTAATTTTGGTGTATCACCTAGTAGTTAGTTTGCTTTTAGTCATTTCCTTTCCAAGCATTCCTTCTATCCCTTTCCCTAAAAAGATTTACTTTTTCTATCTAGAAGCAAATTAAGGTGATTATCCAAGAGGAACCAGCCTAGAACCTAGAGGTCTCATCTTAGTTAGCATACATCCCACACCTGGAGATGATTCCCATGTTATACTAGGTTATCAAGACTACAAGAGCTTGAAGCAAGGGTGCAAACTTAGTGTATAACAATTCTGGCACGCCTGGTGGGACTACAAAGAACAAATTGAAGTTCAAAGGTGCTCCTATTGGTTCATCTACAAAAGGATTAGAGAAGTTCAATACACAAGGAATATCATTACAGGCTTAAGCTCAAGGATTCCCCACCTTGGTGCCAGTGTATAACAATTCTATCACGCATGGTGGGACTACAAAAGAAGTTCATTGTTTGAAAGATTATGTCATCTCTGATATATAGATTGCATAATACAGACTTTTAGAAGTGTTCTATCAAGTATATCTGGCGGCTCCATTGGTGGAAGGATTCAAGACAACCTTGTTCAAGGTTTATGAGAAAGATTGAGACTAGAAGGTCAAAGCCCACTAAATTTTTAGAGTTGCCTTTAAAAGGAAGTCACAAAGGCAGGTCAATTCAAAGAACATCCCCTGTAAGGAGAGTTCAGTCTACACCTCCTGATACTGTAGAAAGGAGACCTTTTTCCTTTCATTCTAGAAGAAGGGGCAAATCTCTAACTAGAGATCTAGAGGAAGATTCAAATCCAGCAGTAAATATAGCCCACATAGTTGTTAATCTTTAGTTTCCAACTCCTACAATGGCTAGGCCATTTGACTTTGCACTTTTCAATCAAGGTAGCCCATTGGCCTTTTCTCAACATCATGATTTTCCCTTGGTGGCACTAAAGATTATACCTAATTTCATAGGTGAAGGGTAGACAACTGCTTTTGAACACATAAGAGATGTGACCACCATCTGCAGCATACATAATATAACCCAAGAAGATGTGGCCACAAAATTATTAGTAGCCTTTTTAAAAGGTAAAGCTCTTGAATGGTTTAGAACTCTAACTGTTGGTTAGATTACTTCATGGGATGAATTAGGGGATGCATTAAGTAAGCATTTTGAGGATAAATCAGATAACTTGTCTCTAGTTGAACAGTTAACAACTATTAAGAGAGACCCTCAGGAGCAAATGATAGATTACAATAGTAGATTCCTCAAGACATGGAATAGAATTCCAGCCTCAGTAAGGCCATCAGCTGACCATGCTTTCCTATATTACTTGCAAAGTCTGAATGGTCAAATTTCTATCATGATCCAATCTATGTGTGGTACTTCCTTACCCTAGGCCTTTGACATAGCTGTCAAGGCTGAAAATTGTTTAATTCAAGCAGGAATGATTGCTAGAAGGCCACCAATGCCCATCTTTCCTAGCATTCAACCCATTGCACCTACCCAAGTACCCCCATTTACCCCTATTCCCACCATATTGGCACCTCAAGCTAGTACCAGTGGTCAAGAGCTAATAGCTAGCTTCTCTCAAGAGTTGTAAGAAATAAAGAATAGTCAAGAAAGCAGTAAGCAAGAGATGACAAACTTGTTGCAGACCTTGACTAAAGAAGTAACAAATCTAAAGAAGCAAATTCAAGGAATTAGACCACCCTTCTAGCCACAAGGCCAAGGTCCTAATAAGCAATATCAAAATTAAGGACAACCTTATCAACAAAGTAGGCCACCATACCAAGGAGGGTATCAAGGACAAAGACAAAGTTTTAATCAGAGACAATTCTAACCATATAACCCTACACCTCTAAATTCTGCAAACCCAGTGAGGGATATGGTTCCTAGCCAAAATGATATGGCTATGGATAATGAATGGTTTTTTCCTTGTAATCAGCCTCATAATCAGGCTACATGTTCAAATGGATGGATGAACCAAGCTTTAATGGTTCAAAATTCCTCCCAAGCTTAATCAGAGGTTTCATCCAGTGGGTCAGTGCCTCAACAAGAATCACAAGAGAATGAGACTACTCTTTTCAATTGGGAACAACCAGACTTCAATGGAGTCAATGATGATGTTGCTTTTGTTGCTTATACAAGAGCAAAAAGAAGAGCTCAAGACATGGAGAGAGTAGATTCCAATGCCAAAGCCACTACATCTACATAGCCACTACAATGAGCTACTCCCATCACACCTAAGGAGGCTCTTGTCATCACAAGAAAAGAAGGCCAAATTCCAAAGGAAGTGGAGCCCATCATAGTAAAGGTGCAATAGAGAGTACACACTGTGACACCTTATAACATTGTAGACAACATGAAGAAGGTGAATGTCACCATGTCTATGTGGGACTCTTTGGCTCTTCCAGGATAGCCTGAAATTTTGAAGAAGACCATGACAGAAGTGACAACTCCTCAACCTGCAAAAGAAGCTACAAAGCTAGTGTTGGTTAACACTAATCAAGAAAAGGAGGCTCTAAGTAGAAACTCCAAGGCCAATATCACACAAGGTAGGAATTCAAAACCACCTCCCTTTTATGTATCTCTAATTATTGGAAAATCTTTAGTACATAATTGTATGGTAGATAGTGGAGCTACTAGCACTGTAATGCCCAAGAAAGTGGCTGACCAATCAGGACTGAAATATGAACCCTTCCAAAAGAAGGTTACCCAACTTGATGGATCCTCAGTCAATATTGTAGGTGTGGCCAAGGATACGAGTCTAATCCTTCATGCTAGTCCTAATTTTTCCATCCTCCTTGATATATATATTATAGATCTCCCTGCATTATTTGCTATATGTCTTTCAAGGGAGTTTATAGCCAAGATAAGAGGCTACCTATCTTCTGACTGGTCTCACGTGCTTTTTCATACAAGATATGGGACCAGGGTTACCATTAAGTTAGAGAAATTGGTAGAACACTATATAGAACCTTATGTGCCCAATACCATCAATATAAACTACCCTATATTTGATGACAGTGATTTCCAAACCATTAGTGAAGAAAGCACAAAGATAGAGAATATCCCTAATATTTTCCTAGATGAAAGAGAATTAGAGCATGTTGTTTGGAATTCTGCTTTTGGAAACTATCTGATACAAGAAAGTGGAGCCATAGAACCAAGCCTTGTCAAGGACACTGATTCAGAAAATCAGAGCAATCAGGTTTGGGAACTATTTTTTGATGGAGCTAGAAGTAGACATGGTTCTAGTGGTGGTGCTATGTTAGTGTCCCCAAAAGGAGAAAGGTATTATACTGCCTTTAGATCTAGTTTCTCTTGCACTAGCAATATTGCAAAATATGAAATTCTAGTCAATGGATTAGAATGGGCTAGAAAAAGAGGGCTTAAGACCTTAAAAGTTTATGGTGACAGTGAGTTAGTTGTCAGCCAAGTGAGAGGGATAAGTGCAACCAAAAATGACACCATGAAAGCATACAAACATAGATTTTGGGATGCTATTGAATAATTTTGTGCTTTCAACATTGTTGCTATCCCTAGGAAGCTAAATCAAAATGCAAATAGGTTAGCTACTGTTGGATCTCAGTATGACATTCCAAATAGCATTTCAAAAGAAGTTGACCAATAGCATATCAAAGTGATTGTCAGACCCTCTATTCCTGATAATCATGTCAATTGGTAGGTGTTTGACAATGATGAACAAATTCTATAGTTCTTGTTTGAAGAAGATGTTTTTTCAAGGCATAATCAAGAAAGATTATCACAAAATTATGGTGATCAAGTGATACAACTTAAGTCCAATAAGATTCCTAGAGGTCTTGTCACCTTAGATACCATCTTCAACAAGGATGATGAAGTTAAGAAAAATAAAGCTGGCCCGATAGTCCAACAAGAACATTGTGTTGAACTAGAGTTGGAACCAGGTAAGAGCTTACAATTTGGAAAAGTGAACATTGAATTGGAGAAGCAAGCTTACATTTAGTTATTCAAAGAATTTAGTGATATATTTGTATGGAAATATGAAGACCTCAAAGGTTTTGACCCTGCCCTTGCTCAGCACACTATTGAATTAGAACCTAATGCCAAACTAGTAAGGCAAAAGCAAAGGCCTGTTAATCCCAAGCTTGAGCCACTTATGCATAAAGAAGTACTCAAACTAATAGAAAGTGGTATCATCTACCCCATTAAGCATACTAGTTGGGTTTCCAACCTTGTTCCTGTCAGGAAGAAGAATGGGGAGCTGAGGTTATGTGTTGACTTCAGGGATCTTAATAGGGCCTCTCTAAAGGACCGCCATCCACTACCCTCCATGGAACAAATCTTACAATGTGTCTCTGGATCCAAGAGATTTTCATTATTGGATGGCTATTTAGGATATAATTAGATCTTGTTTAAAGAAGAGGATCAATATAAGACTACATTTACAACCAAGTGGGGAACCATGGCTTATCTAAAGATGTCCTTTGGTTTGTCAAATGTAGGTGCTACACTTCAAAAGGCAATGGATATGGCCTTTAAGAACCTAATGTACAAGTTTGTACTAGTCTACTTAGATGATATAACTATTTATTCCAAGCATGCAGTAGATCACATCAAACATTTGAGGAAGATTTTTGAAAGGTGTAGAGAGTTTGGGATATCTCTTAATCCCAAGAAATGTGTGTTTGCAGTTCATGAAGGAAAGTTATTGGGATATGTAGTATCCAAAGAAGGGATCACAGTAGATCCTGAGAGAATTGTAGCTATCCTAGAGCTACCCCTACCACATCATAAGAAAGGTCTCCAATCTTTCATAGGAAAGATTAATTTTGTTAGGAGGTTCTTGCCCAACATTGCAGATTTACTCAAGCATTTGACAACCATGTTAAAGAAAGGTTCAGCTTTTAGCTGGACTAAAGAAGGAAAAGCCAATTTCTAGGCTATCAAAGAGGCCCTAATAGAAGCTCTTGCCCTGTTAAACCCAAATTTCAATAAGGATTTTATCCTTTATGCTTATGGAGGTCATGATGCTATATCTACAATGCTGACTCAAGAAAATTTAGATGGGTTGGTGCAGCCCATTGCTTTCTTTAGCAAAGGTTTAGAGCAGTATGAACAGAGATACTCTTTTGTAGAAAAACATGTACTTGTTGTGGTAAAGAGCCTTAAAAAATTTAGATATCTATTGACTCATAGCAAGGTACATTTAAAAGTTACTCATTCAAGTGTTAAAGAGTTTTTGCTTTCCAAAGACCTAAATGAGAAAAGAGTTGGTTGGATCACCAAGGTGATGGAATATGATATAGATGTTCAAAATACCAAGCTAGTTAGAGGAAGAGGTCTTTGTAAGCATTTGGCAGGGATGAAAGTTCAAAGAGACTAGAACAAATTGATGCATTTTTGGTGGTGCATTATATAGAAGAGAAAGCCAAGGCAACAAGCTGGTTGCCTAATATGATCAATTACTTGAAGACAAGACAATGTCCTGAAGGTTTGGATTTAGAAAAAAGGAGGTATTATAGGTTACAATCTATTCCTTTTGTGCTGATAAATGAAGTTCTTTTCAGAAAGGATCATAATGGTGTCCTTTTAAGATGCATAGAATCAGAAAAGGTAGCAGACATCCTATTTGAGTTTCATGATGGACCTTCTGGAGGTCACTTTTCTCCTAGGACTATCGCTTTTAAAATCATGAGGGCTGGATACTAATGGCCATCTATCTTTAAGGATAGTCATGATTATGTGAGAAAATGCATCAAGTGTGCCATGTTTGCAGGAAAAGAAAGGCTTGTAGCCTTGCCCCAACAACCAATCAGAATAGAGCAACCCTTCATGAAGTGGGGCATAGATTTCATTGGAATGATCAATCCTCCATCTAGTGCAAGCCATAAATGGATAATTACTACAACAGATTACTTCACCAGATGGACAGAGGTAGTTGCATTAAAAGAAGCCAATGAGAATGTTGTATTAAGTTTTTATGATGATATAGTTCATAGGTTTGGCACTCCTGATTCCATAATTTTAGATAATGCATTGGCATTCATAGGCCTCAAAGTATCAGAGTGGGTAGTCAAGAATGGCATCTATTTGAATACCTATTCCAATTATTACCCTCAAGGAAATGGCTTGGTATAATCCACTAATAAGAACTTGATTAGGATAATCAAGAAGACCCTTTAAGAAAATCAGAGGGATTGGCATACTAAACTAAAGTCTTCCTTATGGCTAGATAGAATTACTCCAAAGAAGATCATTGGGAATTCTCCTTATGTGATAGTGTATGGTAGAGAGGCTAAGTTGTCCATTTCAACTAAATTACCAGCTCTGGACTTGGCCACTCAGTATGCCCTATTTGAAGAAGAGGATCCCTTGTAGATCAGGTATGCTCAACTGAAGAAATCAGAAGAAATCAGAGACAAATCAATGAAGGACATGGAGTTCCATTAGATTCAGACAAAGAGGAGCTTTGATAGAAGAGCCAAGATTAGAGATTTCAAGGTTGGAGACATAGTCCTCAAGTGGGATGAGTTCAGGTCAAGACCTGGCAGGCACACAAAATTTGACTCCTTTTGGGGTGGACCATTTGTGATTACAGAATGCAGGGGCTCCAATGCCTTTCAACTAGCAACTTTGGAGGGAGTTTCCCTACCAATTTCAATCAATGGTTTCAACTTGAAACCTTGTGTTGAGGTTAATCCTTCTCTGTAAATCTTGTAAAAAAGGTTTCCCTATTTTCTTTCCTTGCTTTCTAGGTTAGTTCCCTCTTTTCCAAGAAGTTCTCTGAGCACAGTTCTAGTTCTGTCTCCCTATGAGAATTTTGAGTTTTGATGACCCCATGCCCAATGGATTGTCAAGGTCACTAGTTTCCATGTCTAGCAGGCTGACATCTAGCAGAAATTGCCAAAATGTTACCCAAATTTTCTTATGCATACAAATTTGGCAAAAAACCATCCCCATGCCTCAGTTTTTATCTTGTCAAACTCTCCAAAAAATTTCATGAGTCTACCTCTTTTCCCCTAGTCTCTGCAATATCTTTTAGGTCTTTGGCTAGAAGAAAAACCCTTAAAATTTCATAAAACTAGCCGTTACCCTTCAAAACCCTTTGGCCACGTTATATTTTTATGTTACTTTATCCCAGTCACTTAAGTCATCCCAATTTTCATGTGCACAAAATATTTCCTAAGTCGGGTGCTTTAATCTTTCCTAGGTCTTAGTGCATAAAACATTTGCCCTAAGGTTAAGTTCCAGCTTGATCTGACAGTCTTCACCATTCTGCAAGCCAAAGATGCGCGTGTGTTACAATCATGGTATAGTGACTACCGTCGATCTTAATTTTCCTCCAGCACTATAGTGTTTCAGTGGGACCGGTGCCACCTCATCTTATTTGGCTCTTTGATCTTATTTGGCTGCCTGTCAGTGGGACCATCTTCTTCGGCAGGTTAAGTTCTGAGCGCATCATGTGGTTTTTGTTACACTGCGGATCCAAGATGCTCAATCATTAGCATCATGGTGTAGTGATAGCCATAGATCCTTCTCCATCACCTAGCTTCTGACAGTGGGTCCTGTGTCAAAGATAGATGCTATGTGTGTCTCAGTTGTTAGTTTCTCATTGGCTAGCTGGTGTGTGACATGGAGGTTTGTCAGTGGGCCTATGGGGTCAGGTCTTCCTCAAAGCATTTAATGCTTGGTAGGATCTTGTGGTCGTCATTACACCGTGGATCCAAGATGCTTGATCATTAGCATCATGGTGTAGCAATAGTCGTTTGATGGTGTTCTCAGGGACGTGGGTCCAAGGTCTCCCCTAACATGCTGATTTGCTCACTTTCGATTGGTCGCTGACTGCCGAGGTGGTGTTTGACTTGTTAGAAGGGTTTTTAGATAGTTTTAAAGGGTGCATCATGACCGTTCATCTACCAGGAAGTTTTGCATCGATGACTACATTTTAAAAATGACCTGGTAGCTGTTATTATTCAAATTTAAATATTTCTCTACGAAGGTTTTGCTCTTTGCGGCCATGTGTGACAAGATGGGTAGCTGGAATTTAATTCTTCAGGACGGTGGAGGTTGGGAGGATGATGATGGATGATCTGATTATTGGTGCTATGGATTTTACATACTACCATGTTGTGTTGAGACTTTAATGAGCTTAGCACCACCTTTTGCAAGGATAATCATTTTAAACCCAAATATTTTTAGGATCAGATTGTGACCCTTCATGGCTTAGTGGAGTTGTAGGTGGGTAGATGGATCGAGGTAGTTGTGTCTATAGGTGGGCTCAGTACCAAGATCAACACACAAAGGGAAGATTTTATCTAGTTGCCAGCTATTCTTAGAGATTTGATGATAGTAATCAGTGTACCATTAGGGTTTGATATTTTATTGCAAATTTATGTAACCCTAATTAGGTTTTGACTCTGGCCTATGTGCCAAAGGGAGATGTATATAATTGATTTTTGGAGCCTTAGTGCTCAGAGTTCACATTTTTTTAAAGAATAAATTCTCTTTCTTGGAAAGCTATCTGTGGCATTTCTTCTCGCCCTCTGGTTTTCCACATTCTATAATCTCCCATTGATTATTCAAACATTGCAAAGGTATTTTTGTGACAATCCTTCATGTCCCTATGCTTCCTTGTTTGAATTATCTCTTATTGGATCAAGGTATATGCATGTTTTCAATGACAAATTAGGGTTCCTGATCCCTCTTACTTTCTATAATTTTGTGTGTTATTGTGTTTGATCTAATTTAGATGTTTTTGTGGGTATACTTCAGCCCCCTAATAGTCTTGTCTCAATCCTACACCAAGTTGCAGAAGTGAATGTCTTTTTGCAGGTCATAGGTTGTGTCTTATGTTTAGGCCCTCCTATGAAACACTTATGCAAGCCTATTCAATAAGTTGTGACCTACTAGACCTAAGCTTTTCATTGATTCTATTCCTCTATACTGAGATCCAAACCCTAATTTTGGTGTATCACCTAGTAGGTAGTTTGCTTTCAATCATTTCCTTTCCAAGCATTCCTTCTATCCCTTTCCCTCAAAAGATTTACTTTTTCTATCTAGAAGCAAATTAAGGTGATTATCCAAGAGGAACCAGCCTAGAACCTAGAGGTGTCATCTTAGTTAGCATAGTTCCCACACTTGGAGATGATTCCCATGTTTTAGTAGGTTATCAAGACTATGAGAGCTTGAAACAAGGGTGCAATCTTAGTGTATAACAATAACCACATCATGTGGTGAGAACTCGATTGTTTTACTAGAGCCAGAATGAAAAATCTAATAAACAGACATGAGGTTCGTAGAAATGGCCAAAACCAAAAGAACAACCTAGAGAGAACCACCATGTAATGAAACAATGCTAGAACCTATAACTAAAAGTAGTGCTGAGTCACCAACTACAATCTATGTAGTAACACTTTGACCAAGTGAGGTAACCACATCAGGTGAGTGTGTCATATGGTGAGAAGCACCTGAAGCAATGATCCATGGAGTAGTGGAAGTCAAAGCTCAAGCAAAAAGAGCATCACCTTTCCCAGTGGGAGGAGGCGGAGGCTACAGAGGAGCAAGACTATGCTTCTACATGGCTTCTTCTAGTGCCTCAAGTCATTTCTAACACCTGGAAACTGGATGCCCTTCCTTGCCACAAAAACTACAAGGATCACCTATGTACTTCGTAGTCTTGGAGGAAGACTCACCAGACTTAGAATATTTTCCTTTTGGAGTAGATTTATTTGGATCTAATTTTGGAGGTTGCTTGGAGGGATTTTCGCTGCCAGCTGAATCTATTTTGGGCTTGGGCTTTTGCTTCTACTTTTGATGAAGGGTGCTCCCCTTAATACCACAAACACATAACAGAAATAGAGAAACAACAACAACATGCAAGAACAGAAAATTGGCTTCTTATTATCTCCACAAATGTGGAATTACAAACTTTCAGAATTACAATATGCAAAGCCACATGGGCATTCCCTTACAATATTCTGTAGGACAAAGCCTCGAACTATTACCCAGATCTACTACCCAGAACTATTCTGAACTGCCTAAGACAATAATACAGCCTTCCTTATATAGGCAATTTTCCACCGCCTGGGAAGGTTCCAGAATTTTAGCCAATAAGGCCGACCAAACTTAGAATTATTTTTATTTTACATTTCATTACATCATAGTCGGCTCAAAATAAATTTTGAAACCTGAACAGAAATTTTGAAGAAAAATCATTTTCCGCCATTTCAGGTGACCCAACTTTCGAAGACCATAAGTCATCACCAGTTGACCCGATTGACTATTGTAACCCCATTTCGGAAAGGGCACGAGGAGCTCTACAACGCCTGAATCAAGCAAGCTTCATTCAGCCCAAAATTTGATCTCATCCGGGGCCTCTAAATCCTTCAAAACTGAGTTCAAAGTTTCTGTCCCCTGCTGCCAATACCGAAAATCTTCAATATCTTCCAATATACACTTGATCTGGCAATGAAACTTTACTGGCAGACTTATATGACCAAAATGAACCTCCAAGAAAGAAATCAGATCATTCTGAGCACATACAAAAATTACCAAAAATAGTAACTTTCCATAAATAGCAGCTCTGCACAAGATAGCCCTTATTGAATACAAAAATAGAAATATTTTTGGGTGATGCAAGATTGCTCTTACACCCAGGATGCTCCTGCATCAGACACTCGGGGTAATTTGAGAAGTGACCCTGTCACGACTCAAGTGTGTAGAGGAAAACCAAGATGGTTAACCTCCTCCTTTGTTAGCCATGATGAATCTTCAACAGGTCGTCCTTTCCACTTGACCAGATATTCTTCATATGTCTTGTTCCTTGTGCTTCTGCCAACACGACTGTCCAGTATATCTTCGATCTCCTTAGTGTCTAAACTAGTTGCTGGAATACTCCACTGTGCTGCTGTGATCTCATCTTCAACACCTCCTTCATGATACTCTGTCAGATCTGAAATGTTAAACACTGGTGAAATATTTAGCTCAGTAGGCAATTCTACCTCATATGCATTTCCTGAATCATGTTTCTTCAGTATCTTACATGGTCCAAACTTCTTCATTTTCAGCTTGTTATATGTACCAACTGGAAACCGCTCCTTCCGCAAATGAACCATGACTTCATCTCCAACCTAAAATTCCTTATACCTCCTTTTTCTCATCTGCCTTAGCCTTATACTGTGCGTTCATCTTGGTAATATGCTTCCTCACCTCTTCATGGATGTTCTTCAAGTGTTCTGCAAAATCCTCAGCTTCAGCACTACTTATTTCTCCTTTATCTATCTTCCTCAATTCAGATGCATTTCTTGGACTACTTCCATATACAATCTGGAATGGTGATTTACCAGTGCTCCTGTTGACAGAATTATTGTATGCAAATTCTGCCTGTGGTAAAATCAAATCCCATCCCGTTGGCTTATCTCCAACCAAACATCTCAGCAAATTTCCCAAACTTCTATTCACTACCTCTGTCTGTCCATCAGTCTGTGGATGATGTGATGAACTGAACTTCAAATCTGTCTTCAACTTCTTCCACAATGTACGCCAGAAATATCCAACAAACTTAGTGTCCCGATCTGAAACTATGGTCTTTGGCAAACCATGAAGTCTCACTACTTCTCTGAAAAATAATTCTGCTACATGAACAGCATCATTAGTCTTCTTGCAGGGAATGAAATGTGCCATCTTTGAAAATCTATCAACCACCACAAAAATTGAATCATGTCCCTGCTGAGTCCTCGGTAAACTAAGAACAAAGTCCATGCTAATATCCTCCCAAGGCTTCTCTGGTACAGGTAATGGCTGATACAACCCTGTATTCTGCTTCACTCCTTTCGCCATCTGACATACTCTGCAACTTTGTACAAACTTCTTCACATCTTGCTGCAGTTGTGGCCAATAATAATTTTCACTCACCAAAGAAAGGGTTTTGTCATGACCAAAATGTCCAGCCAATCCTCCGCTATGCTTCTCCTTGATGAGATTCTCCCTCATAGAACTTTGTGGAATGCACAACTGACTCCCTCTGAATAGCATATCATCCTGGATGATGAAATCCAACCATTTCATCCTGTCTAGAGTAACAGGTTCTGTACAAGCTTTCCAAGCTTCACCAAAATCAAGATCCTCTGGATACAAATTCTTGAGTTCCTTGAACCCAACCACTTCAATCTGCATTTTTGTCAGCAATAGTTGCCTTCTGCTAAGAGTATCTGCAACCCTGTTAGACTTTCCACTCCTATGTTTTAAAACAAATGTATAACTCTGCAAAAACTCAACCCATTTCAAATGCCTTTGATTCAATTTTCCTTGACTATTCAAATATTGCAAAGCTTGATGATCAGTATACAAAACAAACTCCTTAGGAAGTAGATAATGTCTCCACTTCTTTAATGCCTGAACTATAGCATAAAATTCCTGATCATAAACAGAATACTTCCTCTTGGCATCATTTAACTTCTCACTAAAATACGCAACAGGTTTACCTTCTTGGCTCATAACAGCTCCTATTGCAGTACCACTAGCATCACAATCTACTTGAAATACCTTATTAAAATCTGGAAGTGCTAAAACAGGTTGTTCTGTAACTTTTTGTTTCAACAACTGAAAACTCCTTTCTGCCCCATTAGTCCACTTAAACTCTTTTCTATCCCCTCTCATTGTTTCAGTCAAGGGTCCACAAATACTGCTAAAATTTCTGATAAACTTTCTGTAAAAGCTAGCTAGACCATGAAAAGATCTTACCTCAGTAGCATTCCTTGGAGTAGGCCATTCAAGGATAGCCTGCACCTTCTCTGGGTCCATTTTTAGACCTTCTCCTAAAACTACAAACCCCAAATACACCAACTCTTTCTTCACAAAACTGCACTTCTTCAAATTAATCAACAATTTCTCTTCTCTTAGCTTCTCAAACACCATATGAATATGCATCCTATGCTCCTCCAATGTCTTACTAAAGATCAGAATATCATCTAGGTAAACAATGACAAACTTACCCAGAAATTCTTTCAGGACCTCGTTCATGAGCCGCATGAAAGTGCTCGGTGCATTGGTTAGCCCAAAAGGCATGACTAACCAGTCATATAGTCCTTCCTTTGTCTTGAAGGCAGTCTTCCATTCATCTCCTTCTCTGATCCGAATCTGATGATATCCACTCTTCAGATCTATCTTTGAGAAATACACAGCTCCACTCAAACAGTCCATAATATCATCCATTCGTGGCAATGGAAACCTGTACTTGATTGTGATCTTGTTTATTGCCCTAGAATCTGTACACATCCTCCATTCTCCATTCTTCTTTGGTGCTAATACTGCTGGTACAGCACAGGGACTTAGAATCTCACGGATCAATCCTTTCTGTAACAGTTCATGTACTTGTCTGTTCAACTCCTCACTTTCTGCAGGTGTCATTCTGTGTGCTGCCTTATTCGGCAAACTCGCTCCTGAGATCAAGTCCATCTGATGACTGATCTTCCTGACTGGTGGTAATCCATCAGGCACGTTATCGGATACAATATCCTGAAACTCATTCAACAAATCTGCAACTTCTATAGGAACATCTTCTACTTCCTCTTTACCAGCTTTTGGAATTAAAGCAAAACATACATGCTCATGCCTCATACCATCTAGGAAATTTCTTCCATCAACAAAAGTTATCCTTGCATTACCACATACCTTTTCTTCAGTCTCCTTCAATGGTTTTAGCTTATGTCGCACTCCATCCTTTGTCAGGGAATAGGTATTCGCACGGCCATCATGTACAGCACATCTGTCAAACTGCCATGGTCTACCCAACAACATATGACATGCATCCATAGATATGATATCACACAATACCTCATCTTGGTATCCGCCAATCTTGAACTTCACCAGGCATTGTTCATTGACCATGACCTTGTGGTCATCCTGTACCCAGGCAATCCGATATGGATGTGGGTGTTTCTGTCTCTTGAGCTTCAACTTTGTCACCATCTCTTCTGACACCAAATTGTCAGTGCTTCCACTATCGATAATCACATCACAACATTTACCTTCACACTTGCACCTGGTGCGAAACAAGCTCCTCCTTTGCTCAGATTCATTCTCACCACTCAACAGGACTCTTCTGTTAATCAATGTTTCTCCTCTTTCAGCATCTTCAGAATTTGATGATCTGGCATCTTCATCTACATGTGCAATTCTGGCCTGGCCTTCATTTCTCCTGTCTGTTCTGCCTTGGCGCTGAGGACATTCAAATGCCCTGTGACCTTCTCCACAGTGAAAACATGTTCTACGGAAGCCACCTCTTCCAGATCCTTGTCCTCTTCCTCTTCCTCTTTGATCTCTATTATTCTGATCCTGGAAGCGATTGGAATTATTTCCTCGCTGATTCTGACTGCCACTGGCCTCATCCTTCTTTTTCGAATCTTCATTTCGGCCACCATATGACCGTCCACCAGATCATCCACCGCGACCTCTTCCGTTTTGTCTGCTCTCAAACTTCTTGTTCAGCTTTTCCTCTACTTTTAGGGCAAACTGGTATGCCTCTTCAATACTGTTCATTCGAACCAGATTCAGCTCCTCCTGAATGCTTGGCCTTAACCCATTAAGGTATCGAGCAACTTTCTCCTTATCAGCTTCTGCATGGCCTGTTCTGATGAGAAGTCGATAGAACTCCTCTGTATACTCCTGAACAGATCTTCCCGCTTGCTTCAAACTCTGCATTTTCTTCAGTAGGTCAAGCTCATAATCAACAGGAATGAACTGTCGCTTCAATTTATCCACCATCCGATCCCATCTCGTGATTTTCTCCTTTCCCTTTCTATTTTGCTCCAACTGAATCTCTTGCCACCATATCTTCGCATGACCTTTCAGTCTGGCCTTCGCAAATTTGACTCTATCAGGATCCTCAACATCTTCATACTCAAAATATTCTTCACACTCATTGATCCAGTCGATCAATTCCTCTGGGTTAAGATTTCCAGAAAATGTAGGAACCTCAATCTTAGGTCTTTTCCCAATCTTGGAAATCGCCCGAAAAAGTCTTTCTTCCTCCTGGTTCACAATTTCAACTTCTCCTTCTTGATATTCTTCTTCAGCTTCATCCTCGCTTTCGTCTCCGACATTAAGATTCATTCCTCTGCGAATCTCTTCTTGCAATACTCGCACTTGTCTCTGCAGCTCTCTAACCTCAGGTGTTACAACACTAGCTCTTCCGCCACGTTCCCTTCGTGGAGGCATTTTCGCGATGCGCGCTGAAACCCTAGCCACGGTCCTGGTGCAAACTGCCCCACAGTCGGCGATCTATTTACACACTCAAGAACTCCTGCTCTGATACCACTTGATGAAGGGTGCTCCCCTTAATACCACAAACACATAACAGAAATAGAGAAACAACAACAACATGCAAGAACAGAAAATTGGCTTCTTATTATCTCCACAAATGTGGAATTACAAACTTTCAGAATTACAATATGCAAAGCCACATGGGCATTCCCTTACAATATTCTGTAGGACAAAGCCTCGAACTATTACCCAGATCTACTACCCAGAACTATTCTGAACTGCCTAAGACAATAATACAGCCTTCCTTAAATAGGCAATTTTCCACCGCCTGGGAAGGTTCCAGAATTTTAGCCAATAAGGCCGACCAAATTTAGAATTATTTTTATTTTACATTTCATTACATCATAGTCGGCTCAAAATAAATTTTGAAACCCGAACAGAAATTTTGAAGAAAAATCATTTTCTGCCATTTCAGGTGACCCAACTTCCGAAGACCATAAGTCATCACCAGTTGACCCGATTGACTATTGTAACCCCATTTCGAAAAGGGCGCGAGGAGCTCTACAACACCTAAATCAAGCAAGCTTCATTCAGCCCAAAATTTGACCTCATCCGGGGCCTCTAAAGCCTTCAAAACTGAGTTCAAAGTTTCTGTCCCCTGCTGCCAATACCGAAAATCTTCAATATCTTCCAATATACACTTGATCTGGCAATGAAACTTTACTGGCAGACTTATACGACCAAAATGAACCTCCAAGAAAGAAATCAGATCATTCTGAGCACATACGAAAATTACCAAAAATAGTAACTTTCCATAAATAGCAGCTCTGCACAAGATAGCCCTTATTGAATACAAAAATAGAAATATTTTTGGGTGATGCAAGATTGCTCTTACACCTAGGATGCTCCTGCATCAACTTTCCCTTGGATGGCTGGGCAACCAATGCTTGGTTCTTTGATCTTGTTAGAGTGTCCAACTAAGTAAGTTTGGCCTACTCTCTAGTCAAATGATCATAGAACACCTCAAAAGTGGGCATGGTGAATGTAGGTCCCAACACATCCATGGTAGAATGAAAGGTAGAAGAGAAGATCTGAAAGTTTTCCCTAAGCTTAGACAGAATCAGATAAATGCACTCTTTATCAATCTTTTTCTTTCCACATCTATGTAACAAAGATCTCTACTATTTGAACTTCATCAGAAAGTCCTCAATAGAGGGAAAAGAATTAGGTACAAGAGAGGTAAGCTTTTCCTAAATCTGAAGTGCTTTGAACTCATTCACTATACCAAACAAGCTGTTAAGCTTGGTCCACATAGCTAGAGGGGTATTGCACCCATCAAGATGAAACTACAAGCTATCTAATACCTATAAAGCAATCAACCCCATAGCCTCATCCATCTTGTTTTGATGTGGCATGATCTCAAAGGGCCTCTGTAAAACTGGTTGCACTGCATCTAGACAAGACCAGAGCCCTTTTGAATGGAGAAGTCATGTCATCAAGGTTTTCCATGTGTGATAATTATGTGGGGTCAGAAGTTCTACAAAAGAAGAGGTCTCACCCATATTTTTTAGAAGGGGTTTTGTTTTGATAAATATCTGGTTTAACTAATAGAAACAAGAAAAATAACACCCCCCCCACAATCCAAATATCGAACCCCTAAGCCTAGAATGATATGCTTTATCAAGAGAAGAGAAAAAAGGCTTCAAATATGAATATTATTTACCTTGAAAAACTTCTGATGAAAATAGGCAAAAATTTGGATGGTTCTTGAGAAGAACTTTCCAACGCTTCTTCTAGATCAAAAAATGGAGCTAATTTGAGCAAATTTGCCCCCCCAGAATGCAAAAAGGATAATCTAGCGTTGATAGAAAAAAAACAAGCCAAATGACAAAAAAATACTAGATTAACCTCCATGAGAGCATCGGGCTCAGAACCACCTTTCCAAGGATATCTTGTTTGTCGAAAAATGATGCCTATTTCAGTGAGAGGAGCTCCAAAAGTGCAAAAAAATCCAAAAAAAAAAATTGGTTTGAAAAAGGGCCACTGACCCTTGGTCACATGCATGAACCTGACACTGGCGGGTGTTTTCTAACCGTCAGTACTTTGATGGCAGTAGTTTGGCATGGCCGGTGGTGTAAAGGTAACCACTACGGTTTGAGGCCCGATGATTTAAAGGTAACCACTACGGTTTGAGCCTCGGTGACTTGAGGCAGCGGTGGTGGTGCCCGGGCTAAGCATGAGTGGCACACCCTGATTTGAATTTTTTTCTTTTTTTTTGCCAAAAATTCTGTATGGAAGCCTACCTCGGGGTGCATGCACAACTATACAGCCCTAGGGCAAAAATTTTTTGCCTCTCCCTGCAACATTATCCAAATTAGATATGTTTTATATCGAAATAGGGGTTTTTGGGCACTGCGAGCTCAATGGTGAGGTCCGTTTGAGCTTAAAGTGCACCAAATTTTAGGAGCCCGCTAATTTTAATAAAAAAACACTAAAAAAGTCCTAATTTGAAATAGGTGAATTTTTTTTATCTCTTAATCCTTCAAACATGAATAAGCTGTAGCAGATAAGGCTTTGATACCATGTAGGATTTGAACAATACAAATCCACAAAACCCAAAGATCACCTGGATACAAAAAACTGTTACAAGGAAGTAGAGACAAGAAAAGGGCAAGGGTTTGACTCAAAATATGAAGAAGAAAATATCCTCAAATAATGAATGAATAAAATATACAATGGATCATCCTTATAAAGGAGATCGAAAGCCTTGAAAGGCAAACCCTAGTGCATGTAATAATTAGTTAAATTATTACAAGACTAATGCATGCAAGTTTATATTTAAAACAAGTGCATAAGTTTAAATCAACTAGTGCATGTGTGTTTAAATATAAACAACTAAAAATAAAAGTGTTGACATCTTAAGAAGGGAATAAAGTTAATTAATATAATTAATACTTTACTCTAACAGTTTATATATTGCAATTTCAATTATATTTCAAGTTTAATTCCAAACTAGGATTTCACCAAGGCAAACCCCTCATCCAAACAACAAAACCATTTTTCTTGCAGGTGCAAGTGCGAGACGATGAATATCCATCCAAATTTGGAGACCCTTTTCAGTGAACTTCTGAGATTTTCTAACAGAATTTTCATCGAAGTTGTTTCAGGTCAAGGATGACTTTTAGTGGGGGTCAAGATTGTACCCCAGGGTAAGATTGTACCCTGATCCTGAGGTCAAGGATGACCTTTCTTTGAAAGACATAAGGTTTCTAGGTTTTCTCTATTTCTACATTTCTAGGCCGAATAAGGCTCCAGAATCTCTCGAAACTAAACACAGACATTAGAAAATAATCTTATCAATATTTACCTTATTTTGAGGTTAGTATTTGTCTTCAATTCAATTAATTTTTCAAATGCACATTGTCTATAATGGATTATAAGGTTTTCTCCTTTCTTTATATTCTCCATAGATTGCTTCATTTCTGCATTGATCACTTCCTTGTGATTAATCTATTTGGATCTCTCCTTTGAGAATTTGGATTAAGAAGTAGACCCTATATTACCTCACACATTCAATGAACATTCATATTACTACATTAGATTTTGGTGAATACACTTTTCAACCATACATTTTTGGTGAGCCCGACAAGCTTACCCCCTCTCTTTTGTGGAATTAGATGCCTTATCATATTTATGGTTAAACTATTTCTTTTATGGTGTTAGATCTAGCATGTATTAGATTTCTTTTATGTTTTTCAATCTCATATAAAATCAAAATATTGTGTGTTCATTTTCATTGCATTGGTATATGAGCTTTACTGCCTCTAGTCCTACTTATATTTCGGTTAGACAAAGTCATAGACTTATGGGTGCCTTTGATCCTAAGTCTTCCTCTCTTTTCCTTAGGATCTTGGATGACAATTTGATTATTCATGATTCCAATCCTACTATGGAGAAAAACTCTTCTCACTCATCTCATGATGAGGATGATGCTTTAAGAGTTCCTCCTGAACAAGTCCAAAAACTTTTAACTAAACTTGATAAAATGGGTAAATGGCTTATTCAAGAAAACCATAATCAAGATTATATTCAAGCTATAGAGGCTCTTAAGAAAGTCCTTGATAGATATCAAGGCATTAATCTATTGTGTGGTATTACTCATCTTGTGCATTCAAATGTTAAACCTTTAGCTCAAGAAGCTCAAGATTTAGGATTTACTCCTCCTGTTACTAGTGTGGAACCTTCTTCTGTTCCTTTATCTAGTATTCATACCTATAATCCTCCTTTGGTGACTATTCCTCCTGTGTCCCTTCCTACATCAAAAATTTCTTATCATAATGTTCCTTTTACTTATTCCAATCCTCTTCCAACTATAGTTCCAAGTGTTCCTCCAGTTGTGTCTTCCATTCCTGTAGCTTCATATACTTTACCTTGTGTTTCTAATGTTTCTATACCACCTATTTCCTCTAATGATTCAACAATAATTTGTTTGGCTCAAATTATGTCATCTTTATAACAACATATTTCATCCTTGACTCAAAACAAGTTTAGCATTCCTACATGTGACATGGGAAATCCTTTATCCCTAGACATCATTCATGCTCCTATTCCTCAGCAAGTCGATATGCCTCATCTTGAGAATTACAATGGTAAGGAAGACCCTGTTACTCATGTTAAAACATTTCAACCTTTGTAGTGATTATGCTCATGACCATAGGATTTTAGCCAAGTTGTTTGCTATAACTTTTCATGACAAGGCCTTACAATGGTACTGTTCCTTGCCTCCTTATTCTATTGACTCTTTTCCAAAACTTGCTAATGTTTTTATTCAACAATTTCAAAATAATATTGGTCTGCAAGTGTCTTTGACTGATTTGATGCATTGTAAAAAAAACACTAAGGAAAAATTGATTGCATTCATTGGTAGATTTAAGAATTTGCATGCTTGAATTTCCTATCTTGTTCTTGATATGGATATCCAACGTATGTTTTTTTCAAATTTGCAAAAGGATATTAGAGATAAGATTCTGCTTATTGAATTTACCTCTTTTCAACAACTTTGTGTAGTGCTTCATCATTATCAATTACAAGTGAGTCAATTTGAGAGAAACACTCCGATGGATCCTATTCTAGTTGATAAGAGTGATGCTTCTCCTAATCTAATCAAATTAAAAAAATTCAACAACTATATCAAGATAAACAAAGAAGTAATGAAGTTGTTTTTGCATCCCATAATGCCACTTCTGCATCCACTGCTTTTCGATTAAATCGTACATTTACTCTCTCTGAATCTTTACATTCTATTATGAATAGGTTGTTAACTACTAATATGATTACTTTACCTCCTATTCGACCTCTTTTACCTGCTACAGTAGCATCCAAATCCTTTGATCCTAAAGCTTTTTGTCAATATCATCATCAAAATGGTCATGATACTAAGAAGTGTTATTCTTTAAAACATAAGGTTCAAGAATAATTGATTCTAATGCCTTCTCTATTGATAATCTTGATGGTAGTGGGAACAAATTTGTCTCTCCTCCTAATCAAAACTATCAAATCTATATGAATCCTTTACCTACACATGATACTAATACCATTACTCAGCCATCTTCTATGGACATTTTTTATGATTCAAAGATGGATGATCTTAATCACATTGTTAACCATGTGGAGCATGTTGATCAATTTGTATTTCCACTTTAGCTTCAAGCTCAACCTCAAGCTTCACCTCAACCTAAAGCACAACTGCAACCTAAATAGAAATCTCAACCAAAACCTCGAAAACAACCTAAGAATAAAAGACCTCAGGAACTTTTGATTACCTTTGATGATTCTGATACTATTAAAGCTCCTGATGGCCCCCTTTACATTTATGCTAGGATTTCTCAGATACCTACACATGGTTGTCTTATTGATCCTACATCCTTAGTCAATGTTATTACTGAAGAAAATATTTTTATGAAAAACTTGCAACGTGATTCTTATGATACATCTAATGTGTGGATTCAAACTTGTAATGGTTTTATTTATCTATCATTTGGTTCTATTAACTTGCTAGTGGAACTTTGTGGTAAAATTGTGAATACTACCTTTGTTTTTGTTCCTACTTCTGATCAATTTCAAGTCAAGCCTGGTTTTCCTTAGTTAAATTCCATGCATGTTGTTGCTTCATCCATCCATAAGTATCTTAAATTCATTCATGATGAAGAAGTGAAGATGATTAATCATAGTTTATATCAACCTTCTAGGCCCAAAGATTGTGCTACCCTTGACTTATTTTGGCATTCATTACCTAATTCATGTCCTTCTTGACCTGATAATATTTTCTTCTCATATCAAGCCTATAAGCATCATAATATTCTTGAGTTAAGCATACCTCCAATGGATCTTAATCATGGTCTTTTGCCTACACCTTACATACCTCCTTTATCCATGGTTTCTAGTTCTATTAATCAAGCTCCTGGTGTTTCTTGATAGTCTTCTAATAATCCTACTAACCCTCCTATAGAACTTGTGAAGGATTTGGTAGTTGTTCCTCCTAGTTCTCAACATATTTCAAGTAAAACAAAATGTAATCAATCTGCTAATGAACATCATAAGAAGCATCATGCTCAGGTGAAGGCTTGTACTTCTATTCTTCAAAGTTATTTACCTTCTTTTGACAAGCCTATTCATGATGTGTTAGAAGAAGTTACTGCTAATAATGATGTTAAAATGCAAGATTATGATGATTCTATTCATATCTTAGATCCTATTTTGATTAATCTGGATGAAGAAGATACTCGTGATGATATTAATGATGTTAATGATGAATATGAGACTATTGACATTGACACTAATTTACCTAATATGCTTTTATCACAATTGATACTTACACCTAGCATCAAACATTATGATTCTCTAAAGGATCCTTTTCTAGAACTGGCTATCATTCCTACTGTGTTGGATATAGTCCCTCTTACAAGTTACCCACCTTCCTAAAATGATATAGAATGAGATGGGGAGAGTAGGAAGCATGCTTTATTGGCTTTTCCTTTATGGTAGCTTTGTTGTGTGTTTGCCTATTTTACTGTGCTTCTCTCATAATGTGTTTGCCAAATATTGTTAGATTCTTTTGTATGACCCTTGTTTCTTTGTTGGTGCAAGGTGATAAAGGAATCAAACCTATTATACAAATCCTCTATATGTATCTCTATTCTTCTATATGTTATTTCATGTTATGTTTTACTTGTGCTATTGTTCGTAAATGTTTCCTTGTATAGTATGCTTGGATTTGCGACTTGGTAGCATTGAATCTTTTTGGTCTCCTAGTTGTGGTCTGAAAAGACTCTTCTTTGTATCTCTTATGTGTTCTTTCCTCCATTGTGATTGTAGTTCTACTTTCTTTGGGGAATGATGTCATTTCATTTGCAATAATATCATATATATATATATTATCTTATGATCACACTGACCCCATGGCAGGTAGATCCCTTCTATGTTCTCTATATGTTTATGTGGTATTTCCCTTGATTTGTCTTCATTTGGGGGTAGCTCATAGTGGAAACGTAATCAGTGAAGTTGTTTATGTTTCCATTAAATTCATTTCTCCTGTTAAAGTGTTATTAATGAATTTAACATGGGGGCATATGCTTTTCTCACCTGTTGCACACACACACTTTCAATATACATATATTATTTTTCAAGGTACTTCTCTCCCTTTATGGATTAGTGACTGATCCTTAAAGCATAGATTTTTACTTAGAATCTCTTGATCCCTCTAGTTTTAGAATTTTGATCCCTTAAGGTCGAAGGTGTCCTTAAGACTGGATCTCTTTTGCTTTTGGTTTTACTCTTGTGGAATAGAATATTCCTGAGGGTGAATCCTTGATGGGTTGATTAGTGAGTAGCCACATTCACTAGGCAGTTCAATTCCATCTTTCTAGTTGCGTTGTTTCCTTGTGTGGTTCACAATGGGACATAAGTTCTCATTGGGTGAGGTAATCTCTCTCTAGAGATGTATCTCTTATTATAATCTTGGAGTTGATGAAGAGTTGAGTCCTTGGGGGCTTTAGGTTTCCTTTGTCCCTTTTGAGTTCAATAAGACTATCTTTTCATTATGATCTCCTTTACCAAGAGTTTGCGTTGAGTCCATACTCTTGCTAAAGTGGAGGCTAAATGTATCATCAAAAAATGGAAGCACTTCCATTTAGGAATGGTTTGGCCCTTCGAGTAAGTGGTCTGGGATCATGTCAAGAACCTTGAATGTGTCTGTGAATGGATCTGGCTTTTTCCCCCTGTTCTGCTTCTCTCTCCACCTATTTTCAGCCTGTTTCTAGCACCTGGTCCTGAGAAACAGAGATCTATGACTTTAGGGTCAAGGTCAGGGTCAAGGGAAAGGTCAACCTTGACTCTAACCTAGGTCAAAGTTGACCTCAACCCTGACCTTGGGTCCAAATTTCAAATTCCAAAGGTTTCAGGATGTTGGGCTTCAAAAAGTTTTATTTCCCGCTTCTAGGTCGACTATTTTGGATTTCAGAATAGTAAACTCTTAAATTGTATTTAATCTAGGTCCATTTCTAAGGGTTAAGGCCTAATGATGATTTAATTCCCCTATGTTGGCCCCTCTATAAGTTTGTGCCCTACATCACTATAAAAGGAGGCCTTCCTCTTTCATTTCAACAATCCAACTTTTTATGATCAAGAGATCTAGCTCTCAAGTGCAATCAAGAGATCAAGCAAGCAAGAAGGAGAAAGAAATAATTCAAGCATTCATTCATCCTCAAGCATTCAAGCATTCATCAAGGAGATCCATTGTTAGCCATTGAAGGATTCAATCTCTTTGGAGCCCTCTTGTTGAAGATTTCTCCATCCACATTCATTCAAGCTTCTTCCTATTTAAAGATCCATTCAAGATTGGTGTTAAAGATCTAATGAAATTGATTTGAGACATCCTATATGAAATTCTACATTCATTTGGAGCATCAATACTTGTGGATTCAAGAATTTGAATCCTCTAGAAGGATTTCAACATAAGCAAGGTGAATAGTTCCATTTACTTTGTTTATCTATTGCAATTTCAATTACATTTCAAGGTTGACTCCAAACCGGGTTTTGACAAAGGAAAACCCCTCACCCAAAAAAAAAACCATTTTTATTGTAGGTGTAGGTGCAGGATGATGAATATTAGTGGAGATCTAGATACCCTTTTCAATGAACATCTAAGATCCTCAAACAAAATTTTTGTCAGAGCTATTTCAGGTCAAGGACTACTTTTAGTGGGGGTCAAGATTATACCCTGGGGTAAGACTGTACTCCGATCCAAAGGTCAAGGATGACCTTTCTCTGAAAGACATAAGGTTTCTAGGTTTTCTCTATTTCTACATTTCTAGGCCGAATCAGGCTGCAAAATCTCCTGAAACTGAACACAGACATTAGAAAATAGTCTTTTCCAGATTTACCCTATTTTGAGGAACTAGTATTTGTCTTCAATTCAATTTAGTTTTCAAATGGACATTTTCTATAATAGATGATAAGGTTTTCTCCTTTCTTTATATTCTCCATAGATTGATTCATTTGAGCATTGATCACTTCCTTGTGATTAATCTATTTGGATCTCTCCTTTGGGAACTTGGATTAAGAAGTAGAGTCTATATTCCCTCACACATTCAAGGCACATGCATATTACTACATTACATTTTGGTGAATACACTTTTCAACCATACACCCTTATATCATATGATACAGGGAACATTATTGTATTGAGGAATCACATCGTACCCTTTGTTGAGTTTTATTGTACAATAAATAGGAGTAAAATTTTCCATTGTATGAGCCAAATTTGAAGTTTTATCCTTTATTGCAATTTTTTTTGTCTTTTGTTGTAGCTTCATAGCCATGTATTACATGATTTCTGATAGCTCAATGTTTGATTTGTATTGATTATTGATACATTTCCTTGTTTTCTTTGTTGCAGACTTGACTTCCTGGTCTAATCTTTTGATATGCATATCCACAGGCACTTTAGTTGGCTCGTTATCTTTCCTTTGATGACCTAACAATGCTTGATCAATGCAGGTTGTGGAAGCTCTTAACTCTTTCTAATATGTGTGTGAACCAAAAACTACTCATAGCACTAGTAGAGAGCTTTCACTCAGAGCATAATACATTCCATCTTCTGACTAGTGAGATTATAGTGACACTAGAGGACATCTATTAGATCTTGCACCTATCGATAGCTGGTGATCTAGTCTATTATGATTAGGATCCCATAGAGAGTATTGCAACTTTGATGAGGATTTTTGTGGATTTAACACCATCATGGAATATCATATCACATGGGACTACATGATCTAATAGTATGGGTAGGTGTAACCGTTAGCATGTATTCTTGCAAGACTGATTGGTTGTGTGGAGGTGCCCGATTAGAGTCTGTAGGGCTTATAGTGCTGATGGGGTTGCATTCTTTATGAGATGTTTACATGGCCACAAAGATTACATTGGTTAGTTTTCATGCATCACCCCATGTATAAATATTTGCATGAGATAGTATATCACCATGGCAAGAGCATGGAAAAAGGGTTCATTTTTCTATAGATATGGGCATGGGAGCACATTATCATTGCATGCCCAGTGACACAGGCTACCCGCAAAGAAAGGATGCCATACATTTTTTGTTAAACTAGCTACATCCATCAACCCAATTGAAGAAAGAATTCATTTTGGTTGTGTCAATTTGATGATATGACCGCAGTAGTATGGCATTCATATATAGGTTGTGAGAGGTGGATGGGCTTTTTTGGTGAGTACTCTTTTATGTTTATCAAAAGGCCATTGATTGGCAAGTAAGTTCTTTTTTATTTTTGATGTATTGTCAATACTTTTATTTTAGTTTGATATATCTTTTCCTTTATGAATTCTTACATGTAGAATTTGTCTTGTAGGAGTGCTCCAATTGTGCAGTGATTTTGTATCAGCCATGCTTGGCACCAGTTTGGGTGGCGTAAGGATATGCACACTAAGTTTTCTTCTTACACACACTATGTTGATAAGGAGGTCGACTTGGGTCCATGGTCTGTATATGTTGTTGCATTCTAGGAGAAGTGAGATCTAGTCAAGTTGGACTGGGATTACCTATCTATGATCACAAATGCAGGGATGAAGCCATCATACATGTATCATCACATTGATCATCCCTTCCCATGATTCACCAATCCAGTAAAGGGAGAACCTTGACTAGATGAAGATGATCTCATCAATGATCCATAGAGGGGAGGCACTGCTAGGGGATAGGGTGGGAGGCCATAGGTTTCTACAGGGTCTAGCACTAGTCGTGCATAGGTATCAGGTCTAAAGAGGCCTAAGGGAGAGAGGGGATCTTTAGGAGTAGTGGGGGTGGTAGTGGTAGCTCAAGAGGAGGAGGAGAAGGATGACAGATAGAGGCTGGTGAGAAGGAAGGTGTATATAGGACACCTCCTCTAGAGAGATAGGAAGGGTAGTCTAGTGGGGGAGGATCCTGAGATTAGGGATGAGAAAGAAGCACAAGCTCCACCTACTGAGGCACCTCGAGTAGAGGGAATACAGGGTGATGCACAACTTAGGGTATACTTGGCTGAGGCCAAGACACATAGGGTAGTATCTGAGGTGCAGTTACACCTAATAGAGAAAGAGATGCAGGGATCACCTGATCTATGAGATCTAGAGCACATAGCATATGACCACATATTAGGCCTCATAGAAAACCTACTACTATACATTGTATATCAGAGGTGTTCCAACGACAGCTAGAGCATTGTCATATTCTTAGTTTTCTGCTCAGCCTGAGTTATTTTTACTTGTACTGATAAAAGAATATTCCCCTCCTTTTCCACCTCAAGATCAGGTAGAGGGTGGGAGGTAGTCTTGATTTCCCCTTTCTTGTCTTATCCCTTTCTTATTTATTTTTTATGTACTCCACTTGATATATCTGCATTGAGGATGCACCATTTTTGTACTCGAGACATATATTTATTGCGGGATATTATGATTTATATTTTTTATCTTTTGATGCTTATGTGTTTATCTCTATTTATGCTCATGTATGCTTAATTGATCATTCCTTGTATATGTCTTTGATGAATATATCTCATGCCATGTTTATGATGTTGATCCACATATCTTTATTTCATGTTTTACCATTGATAGTGCATAGTGTAGATGTAGATAGTAATGTTGCTTCTGCTTTTATATCATGTTCATGTTGATGCATCTCTTGTTTTTCTTCTTTATAATAAGTCATATATGTGAATGATGAAAACTTGGCACTTTGGGCCCCTTTTATAATGATACTAACCTTATAGGTATTAGTCAAATGTCAATGAGATATATCATAGTTGATCACCTCAGTCAAGAGATATATCATAGTTGATCCACATATCTTTATTTCATGTTTTACCATTGATAGTGCATAGTGTAGATGTAGATAGTAATGTTGCTTCTACTTTTATATCATGTTCATGTTGATGCATCACTTGTTTTTTTTCTTCATACTGAGTCATATATGTGAATAATGAAAACTTAGCACTCTGTGCACCTTTTATAATGATACTAACCTTACAAGTATTAGTCAAATGTCAATGAGATATATCATAGTCGATTGCCTCAGTCAAGAGAAAGGAAGGATAGCTCAAGGGAACCATAAATGCACAACTATGCACAACTAAAATGAAGCCCTAGAATGAGAATGTATCTAAAGAGACGATTAAGTCACCAATATTGTAGCCATTCATTTACCATCATTTGAGTGTTAAGGGACATCGCAGGTTAGTACAACCTTCACTAGTGTGAGAGTGACCATGAAGATATAAATATGTCTTTATCAAATAACTTGTAGGAAACACATGTAATCATCAAGTCACAAGATCCAAGATGACTTGAACATAGCTTCCAATTTGATGTTGTGAGACAACACCCATATGGAGGCATGAGCTTCCAAGATAACCATGAATGTCATTGTACATGCCGTAGACAAGCAACAGTCAAGGAGATAATTCTAACTTCACCTAATTGTCCAAATAAAGAGGGTCTATGTATGTGTGGAATTCCAACCGTGATGGAGGCTCATACCATAGACACCCATTTTATTAAACCACTCATGATCATTGAAACCATACCACAAGAAGAAATCAAAGAAAATATGTTATCCCTCTAGTCATGAACCTCTAGTCAAGAAGACATCATCAAGTGACCTTATAAGACATAAAAAGAAAAAGTCAATGATAATAGACAGCACACAAGAGAATATATTAGCATATCTCAGTCATTTTCAATTTTATAGGGTGTAGTTTGTGTTGGGTGTTAAGGAACACCTTTGTACTTGTGTCAAAGTATGTGTGTGTAGTAGATAGTGCAAGATCCAATATGTGTTGAGAAATATAATGATGTCAAGATCTATAGTGTTAAGAAACATTGTACGATTGGGCTGTTGAGAAACACCAAGTAGTTTCAGTTGTAAATTGTCCATCAGAAAAGACTGATAAACTAACTTAGGTTAAGGTCAAGAGATTGATCAAGTGATAAAGCACTAAAAAATTAGATAGGTGGCATACAATTTCCCCTAGGCAATAGATGAGAATCGAGGACAAGACTAAGACTAGTTCCAGCCCATTATGACATAAGGAGACATAAAGCAAGAAAGAAGCAAATCAGGTCGATGAAAGTACGAGAGCTCAACCATGCATTGATAGATGGAGTGTTGATTACAAGTGATGCTTGTTTGCTAGGTTTTCACCACTTGGGATTATTTTAGTTTTTCTACCAAGGCACCTGCTTCCAAGTTTTCTCCAGGGCACATTTCCTCTTTTTGATTTTTTTGTTCTTTTTATTTTTTTTTTCTTTTTTTTTGTATTTTTTATATTTGATTTTTTTGGGGATACATCAAGGCTCATGTTTCTAGGTTTTCACTAGGATGATCATTTTTTTAGGACATTATATGATTTTTAGACTTTTTTTAGCATCATAAATTGTTGTGCAAGATGTAGAATGTCTAGTTGTCAAATCTCTTATGGTGAAGAGCATTGAGAAGCTCCTTCAAAAAATCACCTTCTAGAGTAGCTAGTTGATAAGCTCTAGAACCAAATTTCTCAATAATGACAAAAGGACCCATCCATTTAAATTCATATTTTCCCTTATGTTCTCAATGTTTTTGATTATTTTGGTTCTCTCTCAGAATGAGATCATCGACTTGAAATTTGTAATGATGAACCTTCTTTTTGTAGCCTTTAGACATTCACTTTTGATAGACCCTCGGAAGGTCAAATGTTTATTTTATGCGTTCATCCAATAGTTCTAGCTCTTGAAGTCAATAAATTCTATAATCATCATATGTGATAAGTCCATGTAATGATACCCTAAGTGAAGGTATCTTGACTTCAATTGGTAGGATTTCTTTATAATTTTAAACTAATGAAAATGATGTAGCCCCTATAGGTGTTATGTTGCTTGTTCTATAAGCCCATAAAGATGGATTGATCTACAAATGCCAATGCTTTCCTGACTTATTAACCATTTTGTGTAGGATCTTTAAGATTATTTTGTTTGAGGCTTCTTCTTGTCCATTCCCCCGAGGATAGTAAATAGAGGAGGAATGATGTGTTATATTAAATTTAGTGTAGAGATCATCAATGTAATTATTCTTGAACTGACCTCCATTATTTGAAACAATCGAGGAGGGGATTTTGTATCTATAGATGATGTAGTTAAGAATAAATACAGCTATCTATTTTCCTGATGCTTTGATAAGGGGTGCCACTTCAAACCATTTGGTAAGGTATTCAATGGTTGTAATGATAAACTTATATCCATTAGAATATGAAGGATAAATCTCTCCCACAAGATCAAAAGCCCATTTCTGAAATGACTAGTGAGTAATGAAATCCAACTAGTCCCAAGTGGGAGTGTGAATCAGCTTCCCATGGAACTGACATTTATAACAGGTTTTCACAACTTGGACAACATTCTTTTCCATGGTAGGTTGGCAATAACCTTCTCTAAGGATTTTTTTTTCCAAGGACAAACCATTCGAGTGTGATCCACATATACCTTCATGAACTTCTCTAAGAGCTCTCTCAAACTCTTCACACCTTAAACACCTAATAAGTGTATAATCAAGACTTCTCCTAAATAGGTCATTTGTGATGATGAGATAATATGAGGCATTTTGGATGAGGTTCTATTTTTCATTCTAGGATAGAGATTCAGGCATGGTTTGGTTTTTAAGATAGGCATAAATCTAGCCATAGCAGGAAGTATTAGAGATAATGATGGTGCAGACAATTTGGGAATATTGTGTATCATAGGTAGGAAATGGGAGCTCTTCCACCAAGAAGTCATAGAAAAATTGGTGCTCTTATAGTTTTAGCATTGAGGCTAAGGTAGCCATGGCATCTACTACTCTTTTTTTGCATATGATAACTATTGGAAAGTGATAAACACAAAGTATTCCTTTAAATCATCAACCAAGCATTTGTTTGGCAAGAGATTCTCATGTCGAGTTTGGTATTCAATAGTGACTTGGTTGATCACTAGCTGAGAGTCACCGTAGACATGAAGCTCTTCTATCTTCTATTCAATGGCTAGCTTGATTCCATTAGCTAGTCCTTCATATTCAGCCACATTATCAGTGCATGGGAAGATCATTTTGTAAGCCTTAGATATTTTGTAACCTTGCGGAGAGATGAACAAAACTCCAAAACCTACATATTTTTGCGTAAATGAACCATTGAAGTACATTTTCCAAGGATGTTGTGTTAAATATAGAATGTATTCGTTAAGAAAATCCACTACAATGGGTTGTGTATCTTGTAATGGTGCTTCTTCTAGTTAATCGGCTAGTACTTGTCCTTTGATTGGCTTATGATCAACATATGTGATATCTAATTTTATGAGAATTATGACCCATTTAGCCTACTTTCTTATTAGCGTTGACTTTCTCATTAAGTACTTGAGAGGATCAATTTTATCTATCAATTGTGTAGAATAGGCCAACATATAGTGTTTGAAATTCTAAGAAGAAAATACCACTACCTAGAAATCTTTTTCAATCACTGTGTAGTTCAGCTCATAAGCTTCCAGGGTTCAATTGATATAATAAATTTCTCATTCTTTTCCTTGATCATCATGATGTGCAAGAAAAGCTCCCAAAGAAGAAGTTTTGGCTGATATGTAGACCAATAAGGGTTTTCTAGGAATAAGATACATTAATACTGGAGGATTAGCCAAGTACTCTTTGATCTTTTGAAAATTCTCTTTATAGTCCTGATTCCACTTGAATGTGACCCCTTTATGCAAAGTTTTAGTAAAGGGTTGTGTAGTGTCAGCTAGTTGCAAGATAAATATCTTGATGGATTGTAGTTTTCCTTGCAATGTCCTCAATTGACTAATATTACATGGGGGTTGCATCTCCATTATTTCTTTGACCTTATTTGGATCTACTTCAATCCCTCATCCCGAGATGATGTAGCCAAGAAATTTGCCAAAAGTGACCCCAAAAGTGCACTTCTTCAGATTGAGCCTTAATTTGAATTGCTCCATTCTAGTGAAAATCTTATTCAAATCAAAGAGGTGCATATCTCTAATAGTCAATTTGTCTAATGTGTCATCCACATATTCCTCCATTTTATTATGCATCATATCATGAAATATGGTTGTCATTATGCATTGGTATGTTGCACCAACATTCTTAAGACTGAAGGGCATGACATTCCAGCAAAAAGTTCCTCATGCACAAGTAAACTTTGTCTTCTCCTGATCTTTAGGTGCAATGTGGATTTGATTGTATCTTAAGAATTTGTCCATTAATGAATACATTTGAAATCTAGTAATGAGGTCCACAATCATATCTATGTTTGGTAGAGGAAAGTCATCTTTAGGACAAGCTTTATTTAGATCTTTGAAATCCATACATATGCGTATTGATTTATCAACTTTTGAGACATGTACAATGTTTTAGATCTATTTGACATTATCAATTGCTTGAATAAATGTAGCTTTGAGTATTTTTTTGAGCTCAACTTTAACCAATAATGCAATATAAGGATGAATTTTTCTCAACTTTTGTTTAACTAGTATAATTCCTCGTGTAATAGATAAATGGTGCATTATGAGATTTATGTCCAAGCCTAGCATATTAGAATAAGACCATCTGAGATTGATCTTCTTTTTTGTAAAGAACAGGATGAATTTTTATTTCTCTTCTTCAGATAAATATTGTGCAAGATGTATGATTTGTGTATTTTTTTGTTGTACTGAAGTTAACCTACTGTGTGGGCTCTATAAGAACTAATGATCAATCTTGGAAATGATTGGGGAGGATATCAAGTATATTATCTGGAGGCACCTCATAGAGGTTTTCACCATTGGATAAGTCATTTATTTTTAGTATTTTAGGGTCTACTACTTCCACAGAGTGGTTTCCACAATTTGATGGCATATTCTTTTTATTTTTCTTTGGTGACTAAGATACTCGATATCTTCTATCAACATTTAGTCACTCATTGAACTAGTGGAAGAGGGGAAAGGTTCAAAAACTTTAAGGTAACATGATAGTGTATGGTCATTGGAAAAGGACAATAATTTTATTGGCTTAGAAGTATTTTAGCTCAGGGTGAACAAGGGGTAGGGAACCAATAGGCTCAAGAGAAAAGACTCTGGTATCATCATCATCATTCATAGTTGCTGAGGATATGTCAAGAAATTTATCTTCCCTATAATTGTCTTGAGTTTGACTCTTCAAAGGATTGCCAGAGGAGTTATGAGAGATATTCTATGAACTAACCCGTCATGGTCTAAAATGACAATCACGATCCCATTCAACTTCCTCCCTTTGATGTAGGAATCATTTCACAGGAACCATCATAAGCCTAGTGTGTGAACCAAAGTTCCAGTAGGGATTCTGAGGGATAACTATAGGGAGACTACCAGGAGGTGATTCTTCTTCTTTAGAGATATCTTGACCAGGAGGAACCATAGCGAGTTTAATAGCTAGATATTCTAAATTGGTCTTTGAATCATGTTTCATGCTAGAGCTTCCACCAACCTCAAAAGTAGAAATAGGATCATACTTATGGATCACATCAACCACTAATTCAATTGTAGCATCAGATAACTAGTCCCATTCATATTCATGTGAGTCATTCCTACTACTGACAGAATGTCCCAGGTACTAAGCTAGGGTCATGTGAAATCTTTCATCATGATTCTCTTGATTGGAATTATTCATTTTAATCTTGTCTAAGTTGAAGTTTGTTGTGTCTCATTGGTTATCTTGAGCTTTAGTTGCTAGTTGGGTTGTTTGAGAATTCCAAACTTGGGAGTAGTCCCCATAGTCCAGTATAGGTAAGCATGGTAATCTAGGATATATAGACTCCCCAGATGAGTCAATGAATTATGGCAAGTCGAGGATATGTGCAATGCTAACAAGTTGTCCCTAGTTAGGATGTCTTTCTTCTATAAGACATTCTGGGCTCAGTTCAACTCTTGGTAATGCCTTTTTTGCATGTCTACTAGGTTGTCCTTCATTATCAAAATCCCAAATTTTATCAAACACAAAACACTTGCAGATGATGGTGCAAACCTTTATTCATGGTGCAAATATTTAGAAAATTTTAAAATTCTTGTCTTCTTGGCACTTTTAGATTTCTTCTTGTGTGGGTTCTTCATCCTTAGAAGAGTCAGAATCATGTGTTTTATGAGCACCTAAATTGAAGTTTGACATGTTGATGTAATCAAATTTTTCAGCATTAGCAAAGGGAACTAACTGATAATCAAAAGTTTGATATAAAGGTTCTTCACAAAACAATGGCCCAACAATGTCATAGATGGATTTTCCTCTTGAATTAGTTGTAGCCTTGTAGGAATGACTATGAGTTCTAAATGGCATGGAAGATGAGATTAATAAACTAATAGTGACAAGGTAACTTAATCTTGTGTTAAGATATCAAGGTAATGATAGTGTCATCTCAAAAATAAGTAGTAGATAATAAAGTAGTTGGAACAAGGTGTAGGGTACCAAGATTGAGGCTTGAATGCCTATTGAGTGGAAATTGTGACCTTGTGGTCATGGGTTCAAGCCCCATAGTGGGTACCAAAAATGTGTGGTTAAATATTGCTAATCAATTGGAAATAAATCAACACTCAATAAACCATTAACTCAAGAATTTATTTATAGGATTCCATATAAAATGAACCAACTAAACCCTCAAAAGTGGTTTATTGCTTCCTAGTTGAAGCAAGTTTAATCCTTTTCATAATTCTCATCAATTTGGCATGAAGAATTAGTGACTTGAAACTCCAAAATGGAATATTAAAATGAAATGCAAATCTAGGATGAAACTAGAATGCAAGATTAACAATGATAAAATGAGAGAACTAAGCTAGAATGGATGCAAAGAAACTAGTACCCTAGAATGAAAATGCAAGAAAGTAAACTAGAATTTTAAGAATGCTCAAGGATGTAAGTATGCAAAAAGTACTCTAGAATGCAAGAGAATCAACTTGGAACCCTTGAGCCAAGAAGAGCTTCCTTTTAAAGGAATTGCCTCAAGAATGGAGGGTGTAGATTAAGAGGAAAAAAGATGTTAGGTAGAGAGTGGTGAGAAAGATCAATCCATGTGAAAGGATTCAAGATCTTTGATTGGTCAATATTGATGGGAGAATAAGACAAAATAGAAAATCCCCTTTTAATTGTCACTTAATCAAGATTAAGTTGCTAGGACTTTATATTAAAGATAAGTTTAGACTATTAAATGACATTTCAAGTTTAGAAATGATTTCAGCTCTTATTTTTAGAAATAATTTAATTATGCAAGGGGGATTAATCAAGTTTCTTACATAGTTATGTCTAGTAATTATGCCTTTGAAATTTAGAATTCATTTTGAGGCAATTTAATTGAAATTGGGGGCTTAGGTTCTACTAGACAAATTTTGGGTAATTACAAATCCATGACTTGGTATGATTGATCTTTTGAATTTTGTGGAGATATCCTACATTCCTAAAATATTGAACAACATTGAGCACTTATACATCCTTGTGGATTATAAATCTAGATCCTCCACGAGGGTTTCTACAAAGTAACGTGAATTTATGAATTTTCTTTACTTTTACATATATTTACATTAAATGTTAATTCATAAATCAAGGTTTGATAGAGGAAAGCCCCTCCCCAACAAAACAAACATTTTTATCTTGTAGATTCAGGTTTTCAAACTTGCAAATTGAGATACAGAACCTTCAGAACTTGTTTGTTGTTACAGATCCAAATCCTAGAAAAACTTACAGATTAGGGGGAGGCCAATTTTGGTCTAGTCCTAGGTGGATTTTCCTCCAATTTATCATACCCCTCCAGGTCGACCTAGTCCAAAGGCATAGATATTTATGGGTTTTGCAAATCAAAGTTTTCTAGTTCAAGATTGAATCCTGTTCATTTTTTTGATCTGTTCTCATAAAAGAATCTCAGATCTAAGTTGGAGCACACATTTAGAGTACTCTAAAGTGAGTTGGGATATTTATTTAGTTATTTTAAGTATTTCTATATCATATCTCATCTATTTTATTAGTCTTGGCATTGCATTTATCTTCCTAGTTGACTATACCCAACACATAGGAAATAACATCTTTCTACTTAACACTGGGTTAGATTCATGTTTTGAATTGGTATCCCTACATCACTTGAGTTTTTCTAATCTAACTCAGATCCAACTAGGGGATTTTCTTAGGAGGGCTATTCCTTTGTGGCCCCCTCTTGAACATAACATTGACCATATATGCATGAAAAGTGTGGTGTATTACATATATTACCCTCATCACACTTTTCACCACTATATATATATGTATTTATATAAATGTCTATGTACATGATATGTATGTATGTGTGTATGTATATGTATATGTATATGTATATGTATATGTATATGTACATGTACATGTATATGCATATGCATATGTATATGTATATGTATATGCATATGCATATGCATATGTATATGTATATGTATATATGTGTACATGTACATGTGTATGTACATGTATATGTATATGCATATGCATATGCATATGTATATGTATATGTATATGTATATGTATATGCATATGTATATGTATATGTATATGTATATGTGTATGTATATGTATATATATGTATATGTACATGTACATGTATATGTATATACATATGCATATACTATGTATATATATATGTATATGTATATGTACACTAGTACATTTGACCTTATTTTTCTACTAAAATTTTTGACCATCAATTAAAAAGGTTTAGGTTGGTCGGATTATAGAAGGAAAACTTTCTTTTTTTTAAAATCCATGCCCATGTTGGTCAAAATTTTGACCAATACCATGTAGGTCGAAATAGTGACGAACATGGGCATAACTTTTTTAAAAAAATCATTTCTCATTTCATTTTTACGAGCAAATTAGATCAAGGGTTGCAGTACGTGAAGGAGGACTGCAGCGCGCAAAGGATTTCCATCTTCGAAGAAGGTTTGGTTGTTGACTATGAGTTTATTCAAATAAAAAAATTTATCTTGTCTTCTTTGAATTGAACCAGGGACTCCTTTCTATAATCTGAGATTAGTTTACCGCTAATCTTATATTTATTTTCACTAGTTCACTAGTTTCTTTATACATACATATTCCGTCATGTGGAGGAATAACAGTCAATTGTTACAATTCAGGTTATATAGTTCCATTATCATATTGCATTTGTTCAAAGTTTCATTTTAGTTCCATCAAATAACACTGACTCTCTAATAGACCGAGGCATAACCAATATCCTTGGCTTTGTCATGAAGTCCCGACCCTAACTTGTAACTTCACCATGAGATTTCCAATGTCATGGATTGAAAGAAAAGTTAGGGTAATGTTTGTGTATATTCTAAACACTCAGAACCAAGCGGGTTGTTAAAATTGCTTCAAAGGTCAATGCCCTAGTTAGGCGTATGTTATGAGTTTAATCAGTGAAGCAAAGAAATGTTTGAAATAGTGTAATATCTAGAGATTTGAGGTTCATGAGTACATTAAAGACTTTTGTGATTGTATCCATTTTGTGTACCCAACATCTATCCATTCTGGATTGACCTAATCTAACCTAATCACTTATATTTAGTGTCTTTATGATAGTTGACGTTGCTGGAGTAAAGTGACTATAATTGTATAAACGATTCAGTGGAACATCCTAGAAACTAGAACAGTCTATACTAAAATTAGCCTTCGTACCTGTTGAGTAATTAAATGAATGAAAGACCACTACTGTAGGAATTGATAGAATCTGAATGCTATCTGCAACTTAATATTTATGAACATTCTATAAATGAGTAAAGTTATAATCTGAAGGGAAAAAAAATAGATGCTAATGAATTGTTGACAACTGTTGAGGTTTAACCAAAGAAGTGCCACAAGATCTTAGTTCTTGTTAGAAGTTAGTTTAAGAAGAGTATCCTGTTGATACTTGATAGAGGAAAAAGAAGTGTTATTTAAAGATTTTGGTAACTACCATTCAAGGGAATTAATAGTTAGAACTTAGAAACACTACTCTGTTGTTGAAGTTATTCAGAGTTAAGGGGTATTGATAGTGTTGTTAGAAACCCTTGTTCACTGTTCATGAGTATTGTTAGAATACCAATTTATGTTTTCTTAGGGAGATCAAATGCATTCCTCACAAGATAATTTCATTCCTCCTTATAATGGAAGGTATATTCCTAAGAGAGGATAGGTGAAAGAAGCCATTGCTTCATCTCTTGCTCACTTTCTGTCATTACTTGGTTTTCATTGCCCACAAGTTTCACTGAGGTTCTTTGTCTTATGAACTGGGTCTTTGAGAGAAACAAATGAGGAATTTGATAGATTGGTTGGAACTTGCTTTGCTTAGATTGCCATGGATGTATGATTAAAAAAAATGAAAATGTTCTGATAAAATCTTTCCTTATCCTTTCTTTTTCTAAACTTCAATTCATGTTGATTATTAAGCAATTAAAGTTTATTTTTAAAGGGATGGTTGTTTTTGTCATTGATAACATCTATACTTCTATATAGAGTTTTCCTTCAATGATATGCTACTTGCATTGAAATTGTTGTTTTGGCTTGATAATTTATAACTTCGAGGAGTTGTGAGTAAGAAGGAAATGTCCATGGTTAAAAAGGAGTTGTGAAATTGTTTGGAAGTCTAAAATGAAAATTTATTTTTACATAGGAAGAATTTCACAATACCTGTCTAAAATCTCTAGTAATTATTTTTCCAATTTTGAACACGTGGAATTTGAGCATGCAACTTCTACACTTCCACATTTGGGATATATATATATGTACTAGTAGGTTTCTCACAAAAAATTGCGGCTCAAATTCATTTCTTGATACATTAGCATGAATTGATTTTCCCCATTGCAAAGCTCATAAATACCCACATTTTAGAATGCTCACCATAGTAACTAAATCAGAATTCATACCCTCTTGTAACAATTGATAAAATAGTGTGATTGAACAACCTGCATGTCCATTTTGGGCATATCCACAAATCATTGCAATTCATGTTATTATTTTTTTGTTCACCAAGTTGTGGAAACATTTTGTATACAAATCAAGTAGTGAAGAACCCAAAAAAACATTTGATCCATGTTATTTCTTTATTATATGATAATGAATCTTCCTTTTTGGTTGCAGAGCTGGGAAAGTTCCAAAAACCTTGAGAACAAACGAATTGGTCAAATTGTCTGGGAATAATCCTATTTTAAGTAGGTGTTTTTCATGTAACCCATCACTTAAAAAAACATTCTATTTAAAAGTAACACTGTACTATTTATATAATTTCATTGTACATAAACAAACAATGAAAGAAAACTTTGTACATGCTTATTTTTGTTTTGGCAGTCCCAAATAACACTATCTTAGTCTACTTTCATTCCCAGTCACAATATCAGTCAGTCCAAGTTAGGACAATCCTTTGTTGAGTAGTAGTTCTTCATTCTTATAATTGATGTATTCTCATGGTGGAGTGGAAGACTTTGTGTAACAAAAAAAATTATTGGGATCTATCTATGAGATTTATTTTCAAAATGAATTGACTGATCCAAGTTACCTTTGTCACTACAGCAAGCACACAAAATCAATTAAAAAATGATTGTTAGGTATTGAAACAAGGGTAGATATATTTTTCATATATCTTTAAGTTGATCAGGGTCCCTTGGAACCAAATCATAGTAATGGAAATTGCATTTACATAGGCCATTAAGTCTCAAGGTAGTGACTGTCTTGTCTTAAGGTTGAATTACAGTCACAATCCAAATTGTTCCATACCATGTCAATCCACCTTAAGCATTAAATTCATGTATGTTAGGGTCAATTCAAAGTTGTATTATCCATGATTGCAAAATTGTCTTGTGGTAGTGAACACATCATTAGAAACAAAATACATATCATTGCCTCTCCTCTTAAAAACATCTCTATATCTTATATTGACCATTAAATTGCTGCTCTAATTATTCCCTTTACCACTGCTACTCCTTTATACATAGTCACCATGATTCCTCATGCCTTCAATCTAATGCCTTCAATCTTTTTTTATCTCACAACTCATAAGGATTGATGTGATGATAGCCTCATGCTCTTCATTCCATGGTGGATCATGTGTTCTACATAGTATCATTGCCTGCTCTTCTATTTTACAGTGACTATCACTATTCTTCACAAGAGTGCTTTTGTCACTTACCATGACTACCAGAGATCTAAGAATTCAAAACTCTTAGAAACCCTCCTCAAAATAGTAGAGATTTTATTTTTGCAAAATAAAATATGTATCTCCCTGTGAACCTCAAAACCATTAGAGCTATTTCATATGCACGGGTAATGAACATGCATATTTGTATAACCACTACTAGGAGCCTACCCTACAACACATGTACTATTGTGAAATATCATCACAAGTCCATTTTTTACAGGGTCGAGCTCCTAGTAATGCTTGGTTGATAAATTTGCATGTTTTTCACCTGTGCATATACCTTCTCTGATCAACTCTTATATGCACATGTAGTATTGTGAACATGCAAATTTTCTATAGTCGTAATGATTTTTCTTATTTCTTGTCTTTTGTCCCTTTTTAATTTCCTATGTATGTACTTGGTGACAACATTTTGAATATTGTTGACATACTTAAATGGAATACACAATACCAAATGATGAATGCTCAATTATTGTAATGGCAAAGCATTAGAACCATCCATTTCTAAACTTTGATTTGGTATGATAAATGTCCCTTTGCATTGAGAAAATTATAGTTGAGAAAATGGTTGTTCAGTAATGATTTGTATCTTTAGGTTACAAACAAATCATCCTTCTTCCACCAATGAGTCATTCCATTCAAGAAACACCATGTCTGACGATATCAATGCCCAAAAAAATAGGGAGACAATTGCTAGATTGTGGTCTAACTTAAAAAGAAAAGGTGATGGAAAATGTTATTGTCCTTTCAAAATTTGTAAGGGCTTAAAGACTCAAATATATCTAATCAAAATAGCTGAGGAACATTGTAGGCAACATGGTCACATTGAAGGGGGAAATGAATTTTATCCATTGGTATGTATTTTAATAATTTATAAAATACATAAGACATGATTTGATGATGACATCATGGTCATCATTAATATAAGGTCATCATTTTCATATAGGTCAACCTCCCTAGGTTTCATGTTATGGACCATGACAATCCAAAGAATGTGGATTTCCAAATGAGGGAACATGGAGGTGTGAATATAGAAGTAGAAGGTAATGATCCCATGGAAGAAGACCACAATGATGAAGAAGATCATGATGATCAAGATGATGATGATGATAATGATGATGTTGACACAGACATTAATGTACCTCTACTTGAGAAGGCACATGATCCCCTATATGAAGGCTCCCAAACAACTCTTCTTTCCACTGTAGTGTTGTTGGTGAACTTGAAGGTTATGAATGGTTTATCCAATGTAGCAATGACATGTATGTTAAGGTATGTCATCTTTTTTCATTATTTTAGTCATAATTCCCTTAAAATTAACATTGGGTGAATCATGTAGCAATTAGTATTCTTTAAATTAACAAATTATATTTTTGGTCGTAGGTTGATAGATGAGTGTTTGTTACCACCATCAAACATTCTACCTCACTCATATCGAGAATTATCTGCCATTATGAAAGATATTAGAATGGAGTATCAAAAAATACATGCTTGTCCAAATCATCATATTATATATCATAAACAACATCAATTTGCAACAGAATGCCCTATTTTTCATATTAGTAGATATCGATCAGATTGAATAACAAAAAAGGTGCCTCGCAAGGTTCTTCAGTTTATTCCCATTATTCCATATCTGCAACAATTATCCAAGTGCAATAGCTTGGCACAATTTATGGATTACCATGCATGCAATAGAAGTCAAGATGACATTATGCAAATGAAGGAAATAGAGGGAAAATGGCCACACTTTAAACAAGAACCTTGTAATCTCAAGCTTTCATTGGCAGCAGACGGTGTCAATCCATTTGGAGAGATGAGATCTACTTACTCAGTGTGGCCTATTTTTGTTATCAAATATAACATTCCTCCTTGTATGTCCATAAAGAGGGAACACATAATGTTGGCACTAATTGTTCGAAGTATTTTTTTATTTAATAGTCATCTAAATTAATTTATTATAAATAATCCATCAAAATAGTCATAATAATTATATAATTTTTTTGTTCATTCAACTAGGTAAGTACCAAGTTAAAGATATCAATGTATATATTGAGCCCCTTATCAATGAGTTGATGGTGTTATGGAATGGGGTCACTATGTATGACATCTCTAGACCAATAGGACAAAGACAATTTCAATTCCATGCAATGCTTGTATGGAAAATACATGATGCCCTTGGGCTAACATATTTTTGTGGTATGTTCTCTTCTTAACACCTCTTTTTTGGTATGTTATAGTGCTAAGAAAAATTTAACATATTTAATCCAATTATACATGATTTGATAAGTCTTCAAACAAAGGGAAAATTTGCATGTCCAGTTTGTGGTCCAAAGATGAAATGTTGTCATTCAAAAAGTTTAGGAAAGAAGGTATTCGATGAGAATAGACACTTTCTCCATAGAAACCATAAGTACCGAATAACCAAAAAACATTTTTTCAATGGGAAAGAAGAGACTACATCAAAGCCACGGAGAATGACACCTTGCCTATGGAAGTTAGAATACAATAAAATAAATCATCGAGGTAATGTCATTCCATTTGATGGTTTTTGTTTGAAATTTATATTTTGATATTGTGTTTTATTTTCTGATGATGTAATTGATGCTCATGAAGGTCATCAAGGCATTAATGACCAACTTCCAAAAGGACTAAAAATTTATCCTACAAAATTTAGTAGGTTTCCGTACTACGAAAAATTCTCAATCGTGCATTTGTTTGATCCTATGCATATTGGAAAGAATGTAACAGAGACATTATGGAAAATATTGGATGGAAGGCATGACAAAGACAAAATTGTCAAAATTTGTAGTGACATTGAAGAATCCAACCATGCAATGAAAAATATCATTCGATCAAATAACAATGGAGACCAGATTGATACAAGTGCCTTAGCTAGTTATTGTCGAAGCAGTAGAGCAATGCTATAAAAGAAGTCATAAAAAAAATATGATTTCCCATAGGGTTTTCTATGAACACAAATAATCTCATATCAAAGAAAAGTGAATTTGGACCAGGGATGAAAACACACGATTGGCATATATTTATTAAGGCAATTCATGTTATTTTGTATTCACTATATATTTGTATACTACATGTAGTTTTCATTGCATTCTTTTATAAAATATTGATAAGATCATTTTACAAATATTGCAGTACGTTCTACCTCTATCTCTCCCACACCACTTCGCCAACAGTGTCAAGCAAGTTATATATGATCTTGGAAAATACATGAGGTGGTTGTCATCAAAAGAAATCAATAAAGAAGATATAAAATATTGGAAGAGAAAAAATTCCTCTTCTTATGTGTGAAATGCAAAAGTGTCCCTCTTCAACTTTTTTCAATGCACAAGAACACTACCTCATAAATCAAGTTGAGGAGATTGAATTGTGTGGACCTGTACCAACTAGGTCAATGTGGATGGTTGAGAGGCACTAGAAATTTTTGAAAGGCTTGGTTTGATAGAGAGCACATCTTGAGCTATGGTGGAGGGATATATGGTATACCAGACCATGGTGTACATTAGTGAATATCTTCCTAAGTTTTCAACAAAGATCCATGTAGATCATATTTGGGATTCCAACTCCATTAAAAAATTCAAAGGGGGGTACTTGATGGGAAAAGGTAGATTGAGGAAAGTGAGAGGTAAATATAAGATGTTATTATAGTTAATTAATTCTTATAAATCTTCAATATAAGTTATTTATAATTGGTGTATTTTTTTCATATAGTTGGTCGAGAGTGGGATGCAATACATTTGTATATTGTAAACAATCTTGATTGGATAACGGTATGGATTTAATGATGTCAAAAAAATGGTTTCTCATTAACATGGGAAGGTGTTGCTTCATTAGTTAGAGAAGCTCATCGTAATGGAGATTCCAATGTTATGCCAATGGTAATTGATCTAGCATATGGTTTAAGTGGTAGAGAGGTACGTACAAATTTATTAACGATCATGACTCATATGTTTTGTATCAAGTCACGATGAAAATAATTTTCACATGCTTGAAAAATTGTAGGTCAAGCACCACAAAGCTATGTACTATCATGGCCACAAAATTCACATAAAAAATTTGGATGACACAAAGAAAACTTGTGATTCTGGGATAACTACATTTTTTAGGTCACTAATATATCATCTAGAAATGACATACATCCTCAACAATCTCAAAATCAATACTATGGCATCTTGGATGATATAATTGAGTGCAACTTTAACTCCTTCAAAGTAGTTCTATTCATTGTCAAATGGTACAGGCTATGACTAAATCAAAATGATCCAGATAGAACTGTTATTCAACATGATAATGAATTTACAATGATTAATACAAGGTAGTTTGAGCCAGTTGGAGATGAGCCCTATGTTCTTCCAATCCAATGTAAGCAAGTGTTTTACTCAGAGGTTCCACATAAATAGGGTTGGTCATTTGTTGTTAGACATGATCCAAGAGGAAGGCCGATAAAGTATAATGTTATGGAAGAAGAAGATATTGAAGATGATGAAGATCAAGATGATGGTGATGATGATGGTGGTGGTGATGATGATGATGATGATGATGACGATGATGATGATGATGATGAAGGTGATGACGATGATGATGATGATTATGGTGATGGTGATGATGATGATGGTGATGATGATGGTGATGATGGTGATGATGATAGTGGTGATGATTGTTAGCATATAGTTTTTCCTCTTTTCTCTAAGTTAATTCTAGAATCCTTTAAAGGATGAAAACAAGAGAAAAATCCTAATACTAACAAATGAGTTGCTAAAAGGAAACTCTGCAAATTATAAGGTGCAGCTACCTTCTAGAAATATTTCCAATAAGATCTTATTGAACATAGAAAAGAAAAATCATGTGTGCTTTTCACCATAAAATACTTAAGGAGAAACATTCAGTCCATCAACATGAAAAGAATGTGCAGATTTAAAGAAAAGATATCTACTTCTATCCCAATCTCAAACTTGAATTTTTGAATCTAAATTTCGATAATAATTCTCTCTGTCACTTCGAAGCATTCAGTCCATCTATATCATAGTTAAGCCTTATTCAACATAACCTTTCTCCACAAGAAAATAAATCAAATAAGATAAATAGTAGTATTTATCATTTAAAAGCTTAAAAATATATCCAACACCATAGGATATTTCATATATTCTATAATATAAGTTTTTAGAAAACTTGAAGCAAAGTTTTTAGAAAATAGTTTCTCTCAAATTCAGAGAGCCGAACCCATAAATAGTTAAAATTTTTTGCATAAATAGCCACACAAGGTTTCAACAACTAACTTAGTAAATTTGTCTTTCTTGAAAGTAAATATTCCTAATTCTAATAATTGTCCTAAGCATTAAGCATAAAGAACTAGACTAGGAGCAAAAATGCCTTCCAATAGTTGCCAGGTGTCTCAGACAGTTAAGGAGCTGAAGTCACTGCAAGTCACACTTCCTTCCAATCTTCAAATGTGGTTGTAAATGTGAATATTACTAGTTGATGTGGCAAACTGATAAAATCAATCCTCTATTTCCAGACTTCTATCTCCCTTTTAATCTCAGCTACTTTGTCCATGTGCATAACCAAATGACTTTGCTAAAGGATCATCATTGATTCCATCTATGCAATCCTCATGAAATGCTCATTTGTAGTTGTCTTCATCTTTTTGAGCTCGTCAAACCAGGTATTTACCTCTTTGATTACCTATTTGACTGGTTTATATGACACCTCTTGATCTTGCTAGCATCGCTCATCAATCCACTTTATATCATTGGAAATGATTTCTTTAATCATTTTTAACCCCTTCATGAGATACCTTACCTTATAAATTCCTAGGACCACAGCTTCATTCCTCCAATCTATACATTCTTTTATAACATAAAGAACTGTGTCATCCAATCCTGAGACTGGTCTCTCAATAAGGAACTTCTGCAAGCCATACTCTTCAACTTCCTCAATCCAATGAAGTTCTTTGATCCAGGTAGTTTTTTCTAACTCCCACTCTTCAATGCTGGCTTCTACTTCCTTTACTAGATGATCTCCTTCATTGTGGGTTTGATCTAGATCACTTAATTTCTTGATAACCTCTACTTTTACATGCTCCACCCAATCATCAAATGCTTCGCTCACTGCCTTGCTCCTTTGAACTTGATCAAGGAACCGTTGATTATCAGGGGATTTCATGTCAATGGAGGCTAGCATTTCACTCAGAGGGAAAGGTTCAAGATGTTGAATGGCATTGATATACTGGGCCATACTCTTCATAGCTTCCTTCATTTCTTATTTTTCCTTGGCATCCTTCCAGACCCTACTGGCAATTTTCTTATTTGATACCTCAAAAAACCTCTTGTCAGGGGCTCTAGTGTCTCTTCCTAAATCCACCTTGGATATTTAAAAATCTTGGATGGACACCTCTCCCTCAACTTTGTACTCTTTAGGCTTTGCAATTTTTGCCATCCAGTGACCACTACTTTCATCAAAATCGATCCTAGATTCCATTTTCATTTTCTTAACCTTAGAAGATTTTCCTAGATATCTACTTACTACATCATCAATAGGTATTGTTAAAGGAACAATATTTCTTTTCTTGGCTATCAGGATCTCCAACCATGGTGGGGCAGCAAAGGATTTCTTCTGGGTATCATAGCTACTCAAAAGAGCTAACAAGTCTTTCGGAGTACTTCCTGTTTCCTCTTGCATTTGTTGATCATCTGCCATCTCAGGTACTTTGTCATCTTCAACTAAAATTGCCTTTGGATTAGGATCTGATGAATCTAAATCCATGAAGATGCAAGGAGTAGCTTTCTACCTCTGAACCTTTTCTTTTACTCTTAGACTTGATCTGGTCAGTCGGACTTCAGGTTTAGCCTGCTGTTGAACATGAACTTGAACTTGAACTTGTGAAGAAAATGGTTCAAGTTCAAGTTCGACTTTAGGTGTAGCTTTTCCTACACAAGATTGATCAATACTTAAGTTAGTTAAAATAGAAGTCCTCTTTGTTGAACTTCTCTTCTTGGTTTTTATTTGTTTCTTTTCTGATTGGAAAGGAGCAATAGGGACTCTTTTCTTCAACAACCATGCTTTTGTTCTCTCGATCACCCTTTTCATTCTTTTATGCAAATCATCTTCTTCCAGCTCCTTCCAATCTAATTTTGGAATAGGGAAGGCTTTGACCTTCTCTAAGTATTAGGAATCTACAACATCAACCTCACTATCTTCCCCTATCTCATCTGTATCTATATCCAGTCTGAAAGTGATGATCTGCTTCAGAGTTAGCCAAGACCACAGTCTTTTCCTTACTTCTAGTTCATCAGAACAATTGGCCCAAAAATCTTCTAACTCAGGGATATGAATGAATGTCTCTGGGACATTGAGATTTTCCCTTGAAAAGCCTCTATAGTCAAAATTAACCTTGGAAATATAAGTTTGTAAATAGAAGGCATCCAATTCTTCTTTGATAGCCATAGCATCTTGAAAAATTTTACACTTGTAGTACACTAACTCAATAGGCAAAAGAACACCTGAGGACTTCTTTGGGGTCCCAACCTTTTGTTCAACTAGAACAAGCTGCATGCATAGCCCCATTAAGATTACATCATCTAAACAAAATCTTGGGAGCCTTAGGGGTTCCTCATCAAATGCTCCAACCCTAAGATAAGTAAATCTTGGAAACTATATAAAATAGCAGCCATAAACATTAATCACCTTCTTGGCTTCCTCAGAAAGCCTACAATTTTCCTTCCCTCTTAACTCAAAAAATAATTTTCCTGAAAATCTATCATTTACAGTTTTGAAAACACTGGAGAACTTTTCCTTTTGTAAACATGTGAAGTAATCATATATCCTTATATCATTTGTCCATAATTCATGAGGTAATCCTTCCCAAGTGCAGCAGCATGCTAAGACATAAATAAGGTAGGAAGACATATAAAATGCAGTCAAGTTTGTCATGTTTAAAAGTTCTCTATGGAGCTTTTTTGCTATCAAGTCTGCCCAATCAATAAACTTATCCCCTTCTATAATTTTTTGAATGAAATATTACATCCATTTTTCCCAATGAAATGAATGGGGATTTCCTTTCACCCTATTTAGAAGAAGCACCATATCGGCTATATCCTTACGGAAGTGTTTAATTGTCAAAGGATTTGGCAGCCTAGACCCTCCTTTCTCTAGTTTCGCAAGCCATACCTAGGCTATCTAGGAGCTGTATTTCTTCTTATCCACCTCATACACATGATCCACCTCTGCATAGGTCCATGGTTCATATGATTCCTTTTTTGGAATTTGCAGGGCCGCCATTAATGTCTCTTGACTGATTTTGACCAAGATTTCTCCTAATGCATCCTTAATACATCTATTCTTAGCATCATATTTTTTAGCACACTCCAATACCAGTTCAGGGAAAATTAGAGCCAGAGGAAATGCAACAGCTTCTAAAAGACCACTTCCTGCTAGCTTTCTATAAAAAGAACCCTCGGAAGAATTTCGGGCTCTATCACAAATCTCCCCTAGGTTTACATTCAACAAGAAAGTATCCCCTATCTCTAGAAGAGAAACTAACAAGTGGGTTCTACTCTCCTCTTTCAGAAGTTTTGGATAGAACAACGACATCTTACCAAATATGAATAAAAAGACTTGCAACACAGAAAGAGACTTTGTAAACTAAAATTGCAAAGGGGAAGGATAACTCACCAATGTTCTACGCACCAACTTTCTACCAATTTATCAATCCCAATTTCCTCTCTCCTTCTTCTGCAGACAAAATAACCTAACAGAAAAGCCTTAATCATTCTTCATTTATTCACAAATGCCTTATAGGATCCTTAATAAAACTTCAAAGCATGTCCATAATAAATGTTTTAATGGAAGAATGATTGATTTGACATGTCCGGCCAAGCTTAATTAATCCTCTAGCTATTTTGGCATGAATATCTCAATTCTTGAGGAAAATCCCTGATCACCATATCTATATATTAATGACTCCTCTACATCATGCCATCAACTATCATTTCCAATTTTCTCATACGTGAGCCATCTAGTTGAATGAGAGCATCTTTGTATGGTAGTTTCCAAAACTTAATAAATACTCAAAGCACTACAAATAGAAACCCTCTTTTTGAAAAGGAAGACAATCCCACTGAAATCTCCATGTGTCAGCTATCTTATTACAAATGTGAACTTGAACTTGAACTAATTTAAGGTTCAAGACTAGGTTCAAGTTCGGGTTCATCTTTGAGACTGACAAACCTTTTAAGGAATATACAAACATGGATGTGTTAAGACTCGAAAGTGGTAATGGGTTGAACTTGAACTTGAACCAACTTAACAAAGTTCAACTTCAACTTCAAACTAAAGACTTCTACTAACCAAGACTAAAACCGGGAGCTGAGAAAAATGAAGGTAACAACTAGCTCTAACTGGGGACTAGGACTACTCAGGACCAAGGAATGAATCTAGAATCTCTATTGACAAGACAATTTAAAATTTATTTGACTGGGCCAACTAACCACAACAAAACTTCTACTCCTACTAACACAACCCAAAAATTATATGCAAGCAAGGAAAAGAAAGACTTACAACTGGTAAAGCTTGAGATCCTACCCATTATAGGATAGGGGTAGTTCATCTCTGTCAATGTATTTTAGCTTGAATGCATTCGGACCTAGATCTTGTGAGATCTTGAACGGTCCCTTCAAGAGAGACTCAAACTTGCCATGTTCTCCTCTTGGCTCTTGACACTTATCCCAGAGAAGGATCTTATCACCCACCATAAATTTTCTTGGCCTAGCACATCAATCAAAAATTTCCTTCACTTTCAGCTGATGACTGGTGATGTGATCAACTAACTCTGCTCTCTCTTCTTCTATCTTTGATAGATACAAAATCCTCTTCTCCAATGAATTTTGAAAGACTTCATTCTCCATGCACCGTTGCAACTTGGCAGAGGCTAGTTCTAATGGAAGTGATAGTTGTGCTTCAACTCCAAAGACCAATTCAAATGGCATCATACTGATAACCCTCTTTGGAGAGGTTCTATATGCCCATAATGCTTCATATAACTTCTTATGCCAGTCTTTCCCCCTTTCATCTACCAGTTTCTTCATGATGTTAAAGAGGTTTTTGTTTGTAGATTCTTCCTGGCCATTTCCTTGCAAAAAATAATCTGAAGAGTGAGATAGATTAATACCATGATCATAGCAGAAAATTTGAATCTCTTGAGAGGAGAAATTCTAAGCATTATCAACAACTATCTTTAGGGGAACTCCAAATCTAGTGACAATGTTTCTCTTAAGAATCTACAGACTATCTCAGAAGTGGTTACTTTAACTGGTATTGCCTCCACCCACTTGGTAAAGTAATCAGTCACTATCAAGATATGTGTGTGTCTTCCGCTAGAAGTTGGGTTGATAGGCCCAATAAAATCTAACCCCCACTGCTGAAATGGTTCTTCGATAATCACAGGTCTTAGCGGTAAAGAAGCCAACTGAGGTTTTCCTAAGAAAATTTTACACTTCTCACAATTTGCCACCCACCTATATGCATCTTTAAACATTTTGGGCCAATAGTAGCAATTTCTTAGGATCTTAAAGGTTGTCATAGAGGAAGAATAGTTCCCCCCACATGCTTCATTATGAAATGATTTCAATAACTTATGTTTTTGTTCCTTGTCAACACATTGCAAAAACATCCCATCCAATCCCTTTTTATACAAAACATTATCTACTATGACATACTTTGCTGCCTTCAGCCTCAAATTTCTTCTTTCTTTGGTTGATAAATGTTCTGGGGGTTCTTTGTATGTCAAAAAGAAAGCTACATCTAAAAACCATGAGTCATTTGTCGCTATGAACAGGCAATTAGGTAAACTTTGTTCTTCTTGATTCTTAGCCATCAGTTTACATAGGCCATGTCCTCTCACCAGCTTTGTAGGCTTAATTTCCAAATCAAACTCCTGAACCTTTGCAACCCAATTAGCCCTATTATTTATTACAACTTCCTATTGAGTGAGGATGGTCTTAACAGCAGAATTTGGAACAAAGACCATAGAATGTGAATGAAGTATATAGTATCAAAATTGTTTAACTGTCTTCACTACTGTGAACACCTATTTTTTTATCTGTGAATAGAATAGCTCATGTTTCTTGAGTAGGACACTCATAAAGGAGATAGGCACTTCTTCACCGTTATCATTCTTATGTAATAGCACCCCAAACATTGTATGCTCTGATGCATAGCAGTAGATGATAAAATCTTTTTTAAAATCCAGCTGTATCAATGTTGGAGCATTGGCTATGGCTTCCTTAATCTTACCAAATGATTTGATATCTAGTTCATCCCACTTGAAATGCTTCTTCTCACTTAAAAGGTCTACCATCAATTTTGATGTCTCAGCAAAGTCAGGCACAAACTTCCTTAAGAAGTTAACTTGACCGAAGAAAGATTTAATCCCTTTTCGATTAACAGGTAGACACAGTTGCTGGATAGCTCTGACTCTTTCTAGATCAATTTTGATGCCCTCCTTTGAAACTAAATTACCCAGCAACTTAACCTTCGTTACACAGAAGATTGACTTCTTCGGATTCAGGGAAACACCATGATCCCTACACCTTTGCAAGACTTCTTCCAAGTCCTTTAGATGCTTCTTACACCTCCTAGAGAAAACTGTCATGTCATCCAAGTAAATGTTGATGGTCTTGTTTAGCAAATGGCCGAAAGTGGAATTCATGGCCCTTTGAAATGTGGCTCTAGCATTAATTAAGCCAAAAGGCATTCTCCTGTAGGTGAATCTCCCCCAAGGTGTGGTAGAGGTTGTTTTGTGCTAGTTTTCCTCTGCAACATTGATTTGGTTATAGCCTGAAAACTATCAAGCAATGACAACATCTCTAAACCAGTGACTATTTGAAGAATTTGGTCCATCATAGGTAATGCAAAATTATCTTTTAGGCTCAACTTATTAAGGTTTCTGAAGTCCACACAGATCCTAATCTCTCCATTCCATTTCCACAAAAGAACAATATTGGCCACCCACGTTGAATGGTGAATGGGGAAGATAATACAGGCCTGAAGCATCTTGTCAATCTCCTTAAAAATAGCATCCACCACCTTTGGGTTATAGGTCCTCAATTTCTGACGGAAAGGTGACATTCCAAGTTTCAAAGGAATATGGTGTGTGAACTGCCCTTGCCTAAAATTCTTTAAGTCATCATAAGTCTAAGAAAAAAAATCTCCATATTCTTTTAATAGTTTGGTAAAGTGAAACTTTTCACCTTTATCACAACAAACTCCTAGGTTTACCATCTTAGGGTTAAATTCATCACCAATGTTAATTTTTTCAAATGCATCACAAGGGATACTATCTGGTATGACGGGTTGGTTCAAAAAACTATCCTTCCTATCAAATAGTTTCTCTAACTCCACTAACCCTTTGGGTATGGAGTTACCTTTGAGCTGAGTAATACCCTCTGAGGAGCTGGCTCCTTTTTTTGGACAAAACTCATGACACTCAGATTCTGATCCTTCAAAGTAATTGTTTGAAAATTTATCTAATCCCTACAGAAAATCATTAATATGAGCATCATTTATGAAAACCTTCTAGGAACAAGAATTATCAGGCACACTAGGCCTATGAATGACCTCAATGGTATACTAATCCTCTGTGAAGTCTAGATGTGGTATCAGTAGGGATGCTAATCCTGCAAGAGTGTCGGCTCTTGAATTGTATTCCTTGGGAATTGCTTCTATAGAAAAAGCTTCAAACCCTTCAAGTTCATCCCACACCCTATTCTTTTAATGCTTTAGTCGCTCATTCTTATCTGTTTGATAATCAACTCTACATCACCCCGTGTCTTTAAAATCTTAATTCATTTTTTCTTAGCTTCTTCTAAATCCAATAGCAAGGCTTCATACTCTGTTGTATTATTTGTGTTCTCAAATTCAAGCTTAAATGAAAAAGGAAGTTTATGACCAGAAGGAGAAATCAGGACTATTTCTTCCCCTGAACCTATGGATGAGAAATTTCCATCAAATTCAAGAATCCAAGGAACTTCTTCCTCTACAACAACTGGAGCAGGAATATCATCTTCTAATAGGATAACATAGTTAGCAAACTCAGACTCTTGATACAAAATCTGAGACTTAGGATCTTCTGAGGGAAAAATAGTATACTTGGATTTTGGTTATGGGAGGAGAGTGAATTTCTTATTATCTATTGGAACTATGGCCTGGGACCAGTCCAACTTTATTTCACCACCCAGGTCTCTAAAAAAAGTTATGCTTAGTAACAGTGTGTAACTAGCTGGAATATCAGTTACAAGAATGGTTAACTTTAACCTTTTATTTGGGAAAGCCACCAAGGCAACCTGGGCATCCTTATTTTGACCTAGGAGTGGGACTTGTTCGGCATCCATAGAATAGCAATAGCCAAAAGTATCTGTCATAGGAAGATCTAGTTCTTTGGCTATGGATGAAGGCATGATGTTATCTGATGCCCCTAAATCAATGATACAATTGTTCAACTTGAAACCATGAATGAATAGGGATACATAAAAAGGTTTAGGTTTCAAACCAGAAGGAATAGTAGGGACAGGTTTACCTATAGGCTTTTTTTTTGCTTGGTTCTCTTTCTTTACAGCTTCTCCTTTAAAACATGCATTATTTGTCTGTTGAGCCTTAGGTTCAACAAAAGAGCCTTTTACATAACTCACTAATTTATCTAATTTTCAAGGATTCATTTTCAAATAATCAGTAGCAAAAATTTTCACTTTAGAATTTTTACAGAAATCAACTATATTAAAACAAGAGTCAAACTCGGACCTTTTCAAGACTTGTAATTCTAGATTGCTCGTCTTTGGGATCTTCAGATTATCATTGGCCTAAGTTCCACTATCCTTGGTTGCTGCATTTGACCAATTACTTGCTTTGCCTCCCCGTTGGTTTCTTGTCAAAACTGAGCAAGATGTATCTCCTAAGGTTACCAATATGTCACCACCCCTTTCAGAGCCAGATTCATAATCCATATAGAAGTTTCTAGAGTCATCAAGTATTTCAAAGGATGTGTCTTCAATAGTTATCTTCACTATAGCTTCTTTTTCAGCCTCAAGCTGTGCATGTCTTATATTTGCAAGGCATGAGTCTCCTTCATTCTCATCAATAAGATGGAAAATGCACATGTTACTTTTATTCAATGGAGGTTCAATTTGTAGTCTCTACTATGTGGGAGGCAAATTGAATTACTTATGTGAGCCTAAAGCTCCTTGAGTAGGGTATTTGCATGGGATATCTTGATAAGGATTGGTGGCTTTAGGCAATTTTCTCTTGATTGTAATCAAGTCATTCATCATTCTTTGTATTACAGGATCTAACGATGAGGAAGTGGAAGGCTTGGAATTAGTAGTTTGGACATCCTTCCTCCATTTGCCACTTGTTATGAGATCATCCTCTAGTTCAATAGTGAGAGTCTGAGCAGCCGCTAAGGTGGTTGGCCTAGCTCTTTTTAATGGAAAAGAAATATTAGGAGGCATTTCATTCAAGAAGAACCCCTTCTGATTTTCATCCTTGGGTCTGCTAGCAGCTGGAATCACTTGAATTCCTTTGTTAAATCTTGCTACAAATTCCCTCATAGGGACTTGAGTCTCCTTCTTCATTTGGCTCAACTGGATCAAAAGAGTATTAGCATCATTGGCTACTTGAACCTAGTTTCAAATGCTCTCTTCATGGTATCCCAATCAGTTATGGTGGCATGTGGTAGATTATGAAACCATTCTACTACTGCATCTATTAATGTCAGGACAAAAAGTCTGACAGCAACATCTAGAGTAACCACAGCCAAAACTCCACATGCTGTGTTGAAGGCATTCAAATGATCTTCTAGAGACTTTTTCCCATCACCACTAAATTTAGGTAGAATATCACGATCCTTAGGCAAATTTCCCAAATTTTCTCCTAAGCTTAAGGGCCCTACTGCCACACCCCAGTGTTGATTCTATGCCATGGTAGGTAAGATAAAATTCAAGGGCTAAAAATTTATGAAAGTGGGAGCTAAGGTTCTTGGTGAGACCAAGGAACCAAAAGTAGTTACAAGAGGAGACTTAGTGGGAGAACAAGGTCTACTAGCGGTCTTAGAATGTCTTCGCCTAGAAGGAGTCTGGGGCTTAAAATCAAGCTTGGCTAGATCTTCAAAATCATAATCTAAAAGACCTTTTGCTCTATCTCCCCTTGTAAATCTCTTATCATCCAGCTTATTGAGTTGAACTAAAACAAGATAGAAGAACCAATTATTCTCAGGGCCTTCGGGCTACCCTGTCAACTATAGCAGCCTCCTGGGCTACAGGCAATCCTTTGAGCCACTCTCTAATTTCTTCCTCTTTCTCAAGGACTAACCTTACTTGGTGGTATTATTGATAATTTGTTCTCAATTTCCAAGCTATTGCATTAAGGTCAATGATTAAATCCTCTTGAGTATCAGAAAAATCAAGGCCTGGTTGCAAAACTGGAGGAAGTTCTTGTTGACCAAGGATAAGTTCAGCAGGTAACACCATAGTTGATCATTGAATGCAAAATATCAATCATAGTCTATTCTTAGATGCTCACCAGTAGAGTCACCAAAAACTATTACATACAATTTTTCCTCTTTTCTCTAAGTTAATTCCAGAATCCTTTAAAGAATCAAAAGAAGAGAAAAATCTTAATACTAACAAATGAGTTGCTAAAAGAAAACTCTCTACAAATTATAAGGTGCAGCTACCTTCTAGAAAGCTTTCCAATAAGATCTTATTAAACATAGAAAAGAAAAATCATGTGTGCTTTTCACCAGAAAACACTTAAGGAGAAACATTCGGTCCATCAACATGAAAAGAATGTGAAGATTTAAAGAAAAGATATCTACTTCTATCCCAATCTCAAACTTGAATTTTTTAATCTAAATTTTGATAATAATTCTCTCTGTCACTTCTAAGCATTCAGTCCATCTATATCATAGTTAAGCCTTATTCAACATAACCTATCTCCATAGGAAAATAAATCACATAAGATAAATAGTAGTATTTATCATTTAAAAGCTTAAACATATATGCAACAACATAGGATATTTCATATATTCTATAATATAAGTTTTTAGAAAACTTGAAGCAAAGTTTTTAGAAAATAGTTTCTCTCAAACTTAGAGAGCCAAACTCATAAACAGTTAAAATTTTTTGCATAAATAGCCATGTAGGGCTTCAACAACTAACTTAGTAAAATTGTCTTTCTTGAAAGTAAATCTTCCTAATTCTAATAACTATCCTAAGCATTAAGCATAAAGAACTCGACTAGGAGCAAAAATGCCTTCCAATAGTTGCCAGGTGTCTCAGATAGTTAAGGAGCTGAAGTCACTACAAGTCGCACTGCCTTCCAATCTTCAAATGTGGCTGTAAATGTGGATATTACCAATTGATGTGGAAAACCGATAAAATCAATCCTCTATTTCCAAACTTTTGTCTCCCTTTTAATCTCAGCTACTTTGTCTATGTGCATAACCAAATAACTTTGCTAAAGGATCATCATTGATTCCATCCATGCAATCCTCATGAAATGCTTGTTTATAGGTGTCTTAATCTTTTTGAGCTCATCGAACTAGGTATTTACCTATTTGATTACCTGTTTGATTGGTTTATCTAATACCTCTTGAGCTTGCTGGCATCACTCATCAATCCACTTTATATCATTGGAAATGATTTCTTTAATCATTTTTAACCCCTTCATGAGATCCCTTACCTCAGAAATTCCCAGGACCACAACCTCATTCCTCCAATCCATACATTCTTTTATAACATAAAGAACTATGTCATCCAATCCCAAGACTGGTCTCTCCATGAGGAACTTTTGCAAGACATACTCTTCAACTTCCTCAATCCAATGAAGTTCTTTGATCCAGGTAGTTTTTTCTAACTCCCACTCTTCAATGCTGGCTTCTACTTCCTTTACCAGATGATATCCTTAATTGTGGGTTTGATCCAGATCACTTCACTACTTGATAACCTCTATTTTTACATGCTTCACCCAATCATCAAATGCTTTGCTCACCACCTTGCTCCTTTGAACTTGATCAAGGAACCATTGATTATCAGGGGATTTCATTTCAATGGAGGCTGGCATTTCACTTAGAGGGAAAGGTTTGGGATGTTGAATGGAATTGATATACTGGGCCATACTCTTCATAGCCTCCTTCATTTCTTGTTTGTCCTTGGAATCCTTCTAGACCCTACTGGCAATTTTCTTATTTGATACCTCAAAAAACCTCATGTCAGTGGCTCTGGTGTCTCTTCCTAAATCCACCTTGGATATTTAAAAATCTTGGATGGACACCTCTCCCTCAGCTTTGTCCTCTTTAGGATTTGCAATTTTCGCCATCTAGTGACCACTACTTTCATCAAAACCGATCCTAGATTCCATTTTAATTTTCTTAACCTTAGAATATTTTCCTAGATATCTACTTACTACATCATCAATAGGTACTGTTAAATGAACAATATTTCTTTTCTTGGCTACCAAGGTCTCCAACCATGGTGGGGCAGCAGAGGATTTCTTTTGGGTATCATAGCTACTCAAAAGAGCTAGCGAGTCTTTTAGAGTACTTCCTATTTCCTCTTGCATTTGTTGATCATCTGCCATCTCAGGTACTCTATGATCTTTGACTAAAACTACCTTTGGATCAGGGTCTGACAAATCTAATTCCACAAAAACACTAGGAGTAGCTTTCTACCTCTAAGCCTTTTCTTTTACTCTTAGACTTGATTTGTTCACTCAGACTTCAGGTTCAACCTGGTGTTGAAAGTGAACTTGAACTTGAACTTGTGAAGAAACTAGTTCAAGTTCAGGTTCGACTTCAGGTGTAGCTTTTCCTGCACAAGATTGATCAATACTTAAGTTAGTTAAAATAGAAGTCCTCTTTGTTGAACTTCTCTTCTTGGTTTTTATTTGTTTCTTGCTGATTGCAAAGAAACAACAGGGACTCTTTTCAACAACCATGCTTTTGTTCTCTCGATCACCCTTTTCATTCTTTTATGCAAATCATCTTCTTCTAGCTCCTTCCAATCTAATTTAGGAATAGGGAATGCTTTGACCTTCTCTAAGTATTGGGAATCTACAACATCAACCTCACTATCTTCCCCTATCCCGTCTGTATCTATATCCAGTCTGAAAGTGATGATCTACTTTAGAGTTAGTCAGGACCACAGTCTTTTCCTTACTTCCATTTCATTAGAACAATTGGCCCAAAAATCTTCTAACATAGGGATATGCATGAATGTCTCTGGGACATTGAGATTTTCCCCTGCAAAGCCTCTATAGTCAAAATTAACCCTGGGAATATAAGTTTGTAAATAGAAGGCATACAATTCTTCTTTGATAGCCATAGCATCTTGGAAACTTTTACACCTCTAGTACCCTAACTCAATAGGGAAAAGAACACCTGAGGATTTCTTTGGGGTCCCAACCTTTTGTTCAACTAGAACAAGTTGCCTGCATAGCTCCATTAAGATTACATCATGTAAACAAAATCTTGGGAGCCTTAGGGGCTCCTCATCAAATGCTCCAACCCTAAGATAAGTAAATATTGGGAACTGTATAAAATAGCAGCCATAAACATTAATCACCTACTTAGCTTCCTCAGAAAGCCTACAATTTTCTTTCCCTCTTAACTCAAAAACTAATTTTCTTGAAAATCTGTCATTTACAGTTTTGAAAACACTGGAGAAAGTTTCATTTTGTAAACATGTGAAGTAATCATATATCCTCATATCATTTTTCCATAATTCATGAGGTAATCCATCCCAAGCTCGGCAGCATGCTAAGACATAAATAAGGTAGGAAGACATATAAAATGCAGTCAAGTTTGTCACATTTAAAAGTTCTCTATGGAGCTTTTCTACTACCAAGTCTGCGCAATCAATAAACTTATCCCCTTCTATAATTTTTTGAATGAAATAGTACATCCCATTTTTCCAATGAAATGAATGGGGATTTCCTTTCACCCTATTCAAAAGAAGTACCATATCAGCTATGTCCTTATGGAAGTGTTCAATTGTCAAAGGCTTTGGCAGCCTGGACCCTCCTTTCTCTAGTTTTGCAAGCCATACCTTGGCTATCGAGGAGTTGTATTTCTTCTTATCTGCCTCATACACATTATCCACCTCTCCATAGGTCCATGGTTCATACGACTCCTTTTCTGGAATTTGTAGGGCTACCATTAATGTCTCTCTACTGATTTTGACCAAGATTTCTCCTGACGCATCCTTAATACATCTATTCTTAGTGTTATATTTGTTAGCACACTCCAATACCAATTTAGGGAAAATTAGAGCTGGAGGAAATGTAGCAGCTTCTAAAAGACCACTTCCTACTAGCTTTCTATAAAAAGAACCCTTGAAAGAATTTTGGGCTCTATCACAAAGCTCCCCTGGGTTTACATTCAATAAGAAAGTATCCCCTATGTTTGGAAGAGAAACTAATAGGTGGGATCTACTCTCCTCTTTCAGAAGTTTTGGACAGAACAATGACATCTTACCAAATATGAATAAATAGACTTGCAACATAGAAAGAGCCTCTATAAACTAAAATTGCAAAGGGGAAGGATAACTCACCAATGTTTTGAGCACCAACTTTCTACCAATTTCTCAATCCCAATTTCCTCGCTCCTTCTCCTTCTCTAGACAAAATAACCTAACAGAAAAGCCTTAATCATTCTTCATTTATTCACAAATGCCTTGTAGGATCCTTAATAAAACTTTGAAGCATGTCCATAATAAATGTTTTAAAGGAAGAATGATTGATTTGACATGTCTGGCCAAGCTTAATTAATCCTCCAGGTATTTCAGCATGAATATCTCAATTCCTAAGGAAAATCCCTAATCACCATATATGTATATTAATGAGTCCTCTATGTCATGCCATCAACTATCATTTCCAATTTTCTCATGCGCGAACCATCTAGTTGAATGAAAGCATCTTTGTATGACAATTTCCAAAACTTAATAAATACTTGGAGCACTACAAACAGAAACCTTCTTTTTGAAAAGGAAGACAATCTCGCCGAAATCTCCATGTGTTAGCTATCTTATTACAAACGTGAACTTGAACTTGAACTAATTTAAGGTTCAAGACTAGGTTCAAGTTCGGGTTCATATTTGAGATAGAAAAACCTTTTGAGGGATATACAAACATGGACATTTTAAGACTCGAAAGTGGTAATGGGTTGAACTTGAACTTGAACCAACTTAACAAAGTTCAACTTCAACTTCAACCTAAAGACTTCTACTGACCAATCCTAAAAATGGGAGCTGAGAAAAATGAAGGTAACAATGATGATGATGATGATGATGATGATGATGATGATGATGATGATGATGATGATGATGATGATGGTGATGGTGATGGTGATGGTGATGATGAGATGGATGAAGAAGATGATCAATGACATGATTGAAATGTAAAAGTTATATAGGTGATTTAATTATTTATATATATTTATATTGATTAGTATATATGTTTAATATTGATTTATTGATTTCAATTATAATGATTACATATTTATTGTGTTCAATTGTAATGATTACAACATATGTGATTTATAATTACCAATGTTTTGCTTACGATGCTCAATTAATTGTTGTTGATACATGTATATATTGTGCTTGATTATCACCCTTTTTGCAAATAGGCAATTGACTACAAACATTGTCACCCCTTCTGTTGACGATCTTGCATTCCATATATAAGGTAAATTTGTTCATGTTTACGATGTTGCATATTGTTCATGTTATCTTCTAAGTTATTTGTAGCATACGTATCATGTAATTTTTAGCTAACTTAAGATAAATGATTAACATATGTAGGAAATTTAACCCCTTTGGTGTGGATCGTGTACAGTGACATGGATCAGCAGGTATAAGTCAATAAATAGACATAATTTTCTTATATTCTTCTTGTTTATCACTGAGCACGTATGTTATAAATAGACATATTATATCATCATATAATGTATATATAGACAAAAAAGAACCATATAGACATATAATTATATTATCACTTTCAACTTAGTACATTTTATATCTCTCACATATAGACAAAGAAGAACCGCAAGTATGGGTCACGACTTGATTATTCTATATATATTATTTAAATATTATCAAAATTCTATTTGAAGCAGGGACATGACAATATCTCATTTGATGGATTGTAGGACCCACCAAATAGGTACTTGTCAGATCTATCTACATCAAATGAGGGAAATGAGGGAATGGTAGATGAAAGTTCTACATGTAGTATGGCTAAAATAGGAAGATCAACTAAAGGTCAAAAGATTAGAAAAAAATTTGATAAATGCATGCAATTTTTCCTTGCTAAAGGGGGGTCATGTTCTTATGATGATGAGACCAAAGGTGACATCAAGGTGCCCTTCTGGTACACACATATTGAGAAAGAATGGGTACCCAATGAGCTACCTCCAATTAACATTGATTTTTGTGTTAATGAGAGGATATATCGCATAGCTCCATCCTCATTACATGGTTTGGTCCTATTTTGCATGGATGGGATAAAGGTATGTTACAAAAAAGTTGTTGAATTGTTCAAGTATGTCAATCTATGTTACAATTACAATGATTGGATGCTGATTGTTCAATATAAAAAAAGTATGTGTAGGTATGCACTATCAGCAAAATATACAACGGAAAGAAAATGATCAAAGTAAAATATTTGCAATGTACATTGATCAGAGACCAAAAGCAACAGGTAATATTGTAGGTTTTATAAATAGTACGTGACCTTCCTCAACTAATAAGCAACCCAATTGCATATTTGAGGTGTGTGAGGGGAATCAAGTTTTTTTATGTGCGATAAAATCAATAAGTGTAGGGGAAGAACTACTAATAGATTACCATTTAAATTGCATAGATACAAACAAAGTTACTATCATGAGGGTGGTAAGTACTATATACCATTTTATTAATAAGTTTTTTTGCTAAGTCTATTGCTTTTAGTTCGCTGAAGTTTTTATATTTAATCTTTGTCACAGGACGGTATGGATCCCCCACATGATACAAGCCACAAGGATGCTCCTCCCACCCATTCTTCAGCAATAGTAAGCCTTATTGAAATTGTACAAATTAGGTAGTTGAAAAATGTTATATTATTACGTTATTTTATTTAGGGTTTTGGAGTTTTTATGATAATTTTACTGATATTCCTATCACAATTTGATGTTCAGGATAGGGGAAAAGCACCTGTAGCAACAGAGGCAATAGCTACCCCTTCTGATGATGATATCGCAAAAATGCCTAATATAGCAATTATGTTGAGGAAAAAACTAAAAAAAATCAATTTAGAAATTATGAGCATTTTGGATGAAGCAAATCCAACCGAGATGCTGAATTCAAGGCTATCTAAATTGATGGCGCAAGCACGTCATTATAAAGTAAGTAGTAATGAATCTTTAGTTATTACAAAAGTTCAATAAAGGTTTATATTTTATACTCTTTTATGTTGTGAAGTAAAATATGTAATATGTGTTCTTGTTATAGGATGTTTTGGAAACTCAAGTACCTAGTCAAGGACAATGCGGTGAGGCTAGTAGTAGCAGAGCTCTAGCCACCTCAGGTAAAATAATCCTTTAGTTGACAAGTTACAAGAAATTTTTTCTTTGGAACATTCAAAAACTTCTTAAGTCAACTCTTACTTTTATTATTTCAGAATGTCTTTGCTAACTATGTATTTTTCAGGTCATCAAGTGCAAGCGACTTCTCCTAGGAGGTCGACAGACATCCATCAGAGATTGCTGAGTGCAATTTTAGAAACAAGGAGCATGCAAACATCGATGCGTTCATGGTCTATCCCTGGTAAATCTTTGTTTTTCTATATTTGGTTTTGTGTTAATTATGATTTGATAATTTGTACTTTAATCTTGGGTGCATCACATAGTGGATTAATTTTGTAGAGTAGGAGATACACCAACGCAGTCTAGTATGCCAGATACCGATCAGAGTACATGTATTGGTGATAATTCACCATCATTTCCTAGATCTACATGTCTTTCTAGCACGAGAGTTATGTAGACGTCATTGTTGATTGATGATAATGAATTGATGCCTTTAAAATGTCCTAAGCTTCCAGGTACTTTAAAATTATTATTTTTTATATTGTAATATGCATTTACCTATTCATAACAAGTTTTGGATTGATTATCCCATGACATTTTTTGTAGGAAATGATTCATTTTATAAGACGCTTTATGACCTTGCACTAAAGATATTCAGGCCCACCATACATACAAGGTGGAACATCATAAGTGAACTAACCCTATCCCACTATTTTTTTTTCATACCATTAATTGGTACAGTATTTTTCCTTTCATTCAGGTCTTTTCTTTTACTATATTCAAGGTGCACAACTTTAGTTAATTTTTCTATCTAACAATTTTCTATTTTTTCTTAAAAGGTGGAACTTTTAAGACAAAAAATTAAAAGACTATTTCATTAAAGATTTAGAGCATGAGTTGGGTAGTAATATTTTTGAGGAGAAGAAAATTTTAGAAAAAGCTTGCAAACATCTTAGGACTTTGAGGGACTCATATAGAAAGAGTCTCATTCAGAACCCAAAGTATGAGCGTCCTCCCTTTATTCCAGTGAGGGATTGGAATGAGTTCATTTTGGATGCAAAGGAGAAAGGGGATGCTCAAAGAGGAATTACACCACCAAATGAGAGAATAAGGTATGCAATAGTATTAACTACTAGTACAATGTAATAATGCACTAGTTAGTGATCTTTATATCTATATCATCTAACATATTTCAAACTTTTCATAGGTTGCACGACACATCAAAGGAAACAAAGGCCAGGCTGCAAAAGATTGGGTAGCACAGACTTGGCTCTGGTGGATATTCCAAAATTAAAGCATGAATTGTAAGTAGCAGTAAATGAATTTTAGAGAAAAATTATTTATAAAATGCAAATAATTTTGTTTAATCAAAAAATGCAGAGCTCTCAATTTAATTTAGAGGCCACGATAGAACACAAAAAAATTTCCTTCAAGGAAGGCTATCAAGCCACCGCTGACCGCATACACCAAGCTTCCATTGGCCAAACCCAAGAGTCTCCTACATCATGTGAATAGGTAAATATGCCAAAAAATATATTAGAAATTGAATACTTGAGAAAAAATCTATTTGATAATAATGTGCATGACATTGCAATGCAGCCTCTTAATCGTAACATAGATCATACACCGCATGATGAAGCCCCTGATGTGCATCGTAGTGTTGATGGAGGTGCTCATTTGCTATTTAAAATCAATTATGTAATTATTAATACAATTTAACATCTTAAATTGAACTTGGTGTAACCTTTTTTGTGTATATTTTAGAGGATACAGAATGTCATGCTAAACGAGTGCTGGAGGATGTTCAAAGTGATCACCATGTAGATCATGTGGCACATTTAGGTAAAGAAAATCTATTTTTTGTTCTTTTAAATTAATTATGTGTGAATTTAACTCATGACATAGTTGTTATTGGAGTGGACCCCCCTTTGGCGCAGCGGCCTTCTGTTCCTAAACAGATGAGGAGGAGACATGCGTTGCCATTAGAAATAGTAGAGGAGGGGAATGACCAGGACATTCATCTTCCTCTTTGAAATTACATGAAAAAAATAGCAAGAAACCCAAAAAGAAATGATTATAATTAACATTTTTTGGTAATGAAAGAACGTTGTCTTAATGGATGTAATTTTGTACTAGTAAGTTGATGAATGATGTGTTAATGAATTGTTCATGACTATTGTGTGTTAGTGAATTTTATGTGTTAATTAATTATTCATGAATGTTGCATGTTAATGAATTTTATGTGTTAATGAATGTTATCATGTGATTATAATGATTGAATGTTATATTTCAAAAATGGATGAATGAATGAGTGAATGAATGTTATTAGATGTTAATGGGGAATTTAGAGTGATGTTAGGGGGCGGGGGGGCCAAATGAGGTTACACCTTCACGTGGTTGGCCTTGTTAAGTAGAGAATATTAAACTATTCTCGAAACCAAGTGAAGCTCAAACTTTAAAGATAAGCTTAGAGTTAATAGTGATAGCCAATTAGCAAGTCAAAATGAAGTTCATCGTTACAGGTATCTTGCATTCTCAATGTTTGGAGCATTATTAAAAATTCTATTATAAACATTTATTACTGTTATGACCTCTAAAACATTTATCATTTATTGGAATAGTGCTTTAACATAGTTCCTAGATAATTGTGACTGATTTTTTTATGGCCTTCGACCGATCTTGTTGACTTTGCTACATCAAGAATGGTGAACAACTCATCTTCCTCATGGATCCTGTCATTTCATTTTTTTGTATCAATGTTTGTTCACCATTGACTTTGTATAGAAAAACCCTTGAACAATCACTATTTTTTCACTTCCATTACATCTTTGTCTTGCATTCATTGCTATTGCAACATTACTTACTACTATTCTTACTGCACTCTTCACATTCTAAAACAAATCACTATTGTATAACCTTGAGCACATCTTTTTTCTTTGATTGTGAATACCACAAAGTTCTTTGACAGTGTACACATCACTATTTTTTGAAACATCTTTGTTCATTGTCAATCCACCTATAAACACTGATTTGTTTGTATATGGTGTTTTCCTTTAGACATTGAACCATGGGAATGATGAGGACATTGATGAGTTTCTTTTCCTTTTGACAATGACTATCAATTCTCAATTAATGAAAATTTAAATAGCTAATTAATGAATGGTCTCATATTATTACTTTTTTAGTTTTTAAAGCACAATGTCATGTTTTAATATTGTGTAGTTTTTTTCTTATGTCAAAGTATTCTTTTACTATTCTAACATCACTATATGCTTGTGATTTGTTTATCTTGTTTCTTTGCAGTCCTTAGTGCACTTGGGGAAAAGTATGATGAGGCAATGAGAAGAAATGATGTGAGGGAAATTGTTGTTACTGGTATGTATGCCCTTTTAATATCAACACTCAGTTTCTTATTTTATATTTCCAAAGGTTCATTGCATTACATGATCTGTCTTAAGTTTCCAATTCATTCTATTTGTGAAGTCTTGTCATGCTCGTATTTCAATGCCAAAAGCACAACTTGGGTATTTCATGCTTGTACTATGATATTTCCATATCAAGTAGAGCCTCATATTCATTATTGCAAGGTTATATCGACATATTAGACACAACACTATATAACATCATTGCTATCATAATTGATTACTTGTTTACTGCCCCTTATTATTCCCTATTATCACCAGACCCACGCTCTTGCTAGTCATTACTCTCATTGCTTTCTTTATTATTCTTAGCTTAGATAGGGCTACTAAGTCAACCTCAAGTAAGGAGGCTTGAGAGAACATGTCTTATAAGGAAAAATGGAAAGATCTCAATGTTATCATTGTCATGCAGAAGCTCTCTTTCTATTCTTCTAGTCTTCATGGACAATACTATGAACTGTCATCATCAATACTCTTGCACCTGCATCATGGAGGAAATATGTCTCTTGCTTTTGATTTTGCAAGTTAATTTTCTTGGTTTCATAAGTTATCTTAAAATGGGACATCACAAAGAAGTCTAGGTCAAAGATGTGGAGGTGGGACAACTATATCCATATCCATAGATGAGGAAGAATTTGAAGGGCTTCCAAAGGATAACTCAGAGATCATAAGGATTGCCATCTAGGTAGGGGCCCCAAATGGATGTCCATGTTGCTTTCCACTGGGGCCAAAGTTCCACTCTTGGGCTTAGATAGGACAATCAAAGATCCTCTATTATGACCATCTCTCCAATTCCATAATAATGGTTACTAAGACTTATGAAATGAAGCTTGGATAGGGAATGTAGACACGAGCACCCCACTAGGTAAGGACCCCAAATTTATGCTCTTGGGCTTAGTGTGAGATAGCTTCAGGAAAACCTATTGTGTTTCTTCTCTCATGTATGGTTACTAAGTCTTAAGGAATGAATTATGGGTAGGGAAGGTAGATACAAGCACCCTGCTAGGTTAATATATTAGATGTAGCCATACATTAAGTTAATAATCAAATGACTATTGAATGAAGAATAGAGAATATGAGAATATGCTTTGGTGGTTGTGGGCTGTGACAAATTGAGAAAAAATCATTGAATGAGTGGCCATTAAAACAAATATAGGATACCTCAAAATTTTAATTGAAAAATGCCAAGCAGCCTCTAAAACTAGCTTTAAAAAACTTGTCAAATGACCACCTGGGGCCATGAAAACACACAGATCTATAGGATTATGATATGAGATTATGACCCCAAGACAACCTTTTTTAACGCCTTCAAAATTAAGAAATATCAATATTGAAAGTCAGGTATTTCAACTATTTTGCAACTGGACATGTCAACACATACAAACCCTACCAAGAAAGTGCTCTGAGAAAAAAATTAAAAGTGAGCTGGAGAGATCACCAATTGGCACACTGATTCATTTAAGTAGAAGGAATAAGTGTGCAAAAGGGATTTGGCAAATTCAATTTTGGATGTGAGATATTAATGGTTGAAGATGACCATTTTGAAACTTCTTGAAACTGTATATGCAAAACACTGTAAACTGACTTGAAATTGGCCTCTTAAAAATAGTAAATCACATCCTAAGACTCTAAAATTTTTTATGATTGTGTATTTAGATGCCTAGAATTTATGGAATCAGTTCATTCCTTATGACAATCATCGAGCATCCAAATATTTAGATCCAAATTTGGCCTTCTGAAAGACTTATCAATGTGCATTCTAAAAACTAGTAAAAACTACATTTAGATTTGGTTTGGCAAACTAAGCAAATGTACTCACAAGGGTCTTAAAACTGACATGGGAGCTGACACATATATTGGTAATCCATAGAAACAATCACTTTGTCATAACATTTATCTTGATATAAAATACAAGACCTCAAAGCGGGCTACTAAATTAAAATTGAAAGTGAGCACAATGCAGATATATGTGAACCACTCAAAATGGGTACCTCAAGTGGGAGGTTGGAGATGATCAAATATGTTGAATGAAAAGGGAAGAACACATTTTCATACCCAATTTGCATAAAATTTATTGAGAATTTGATTCATATGCTCTCAAACTAGGCCTTTCAAATAGGTTTCAAGGGTACACTTAGATGCCTTAGCAAAAAATTTATATATAGGTGTGCACTCAGAAATATCTTCAAAATTTCTAGGCACCAATAGAACTAATGTCCAATCTAGATATAAGATCCTTGATATTCATACTTAAACTTCATAAAAGAATATCTAGCTCAACCCATGCATGATCTCTAAGACCAAACAAATCTCACACTCTAAGCCCCCAAGAAATGGAATGTTTTTATGATAGGCACATGCTTTAAAAAAATAAAAAGGTTGTAAATCGGGATGTAAATCTCCTAAATGAGAGAAGATCCTTACATTAACAAAATAACTACATGCAAGAAAGGATGGCATGTGACAAAAAAATACTACACAATTGAGCAACAATGAATCCTTAGAAATGAATAATAGATTGAGAAATGAAACCTTTAGCTCCAAGGGTGCAAAAAAGGGAAAAGATAACCCATTATAAACCCTACAGTATTTCTAATGGTATAGAGATTCATGGTAATATAATGTATAAAGATGGAGAAAAAAATGTCAAAGAGACAAATACTTGGGAACCAATGACAATGCAACTTTAGTATATGTTGTTGTTATAGAGAAATTATTATTGGTCTCTTTTTCAACGTTTTAATAATAGTTATTTTGATGAGAATGCTATGTGTTCGACGTCAATTCCAACAACATTATGGACCCTGATTGGTCACAAATTCAATGAACGTTGGTCGCACAGATAAAAGATTTGATCTATAATTCTTCCAGGTAATTCGGTTGATAATTCAACCACTAAGGAGGTCAGAATTTCGACAATAGTTTTTCCTATCATATAATCAATGAAGAAAAGTTTGACGATAGTTTTGGTCATCTGTTCGACCAATGGGTATCAAAAATTTGACTAATCCTCGTCAAAAAATTGGGAAAATTTTACTAGTGGTATATGTATATGTATATGTACACATACATGTATATGTATATGTATACAATTTGGAAAGAGATGGGATTCATAAAATGAATCAAACCAATCCCCAAGCTATTATGGACATGATATGGAGTAATGGAGAATTTCATTTTCAAAATATTAATGCGAGGCTTGAAGCTTGAAATGGGCCCAACCCATTTATTGATTGGAAACCACCTTGCATTGTGATACAAGTGGATTTCACCTTAGAAATATAATCTTAGAACTATTCCAAATTACTATTATTGTGTATGATTAGATGAAAATGAAAGAGACATTATCTAATAAAAGAGTGAGCGGTGTTCCCTGAGTTTGAAGTACAAGTGTTGAGAGGTATGAATGCAAAAAATCTTGAGTAGCTCATGTTTACTCTTCTATACAAAGTAAAATTTAAATTATTTTTGTCTTTTAAAACCTTGAGTTGATTAGTAGAGCTCAATATAGAGAATTCTCACTTAATTAAAGGAGGAACAAGAACAATACAACTGCATTGTCACTAAGAAATTGAAGAGAAAGCTTGTGGAGAAGTTATTTTATTTAAATTTTCTTTTGGTTCAGGCGTGTAATCCCTTACTCTTTCTTTTTTATTAAAATAGTAAATGAACACAAATATAAACTTTCTCTTTCTAAAAGAAAGGTTAGGAAAATTGAACTCTATTAATGGAACTTTAGTTGAGTTTTATTTTGGAACTACAGAAGTAGAGAGTTGTCATTCGAATACAAGGTTCAATAGTAGTTGAATGGGGAATGAAATAATGTTTCTATCTTTCTTTAAAATTAAATGAATGAAGAATTAAGTGTAAATAAGTCTTCCCTTTCTTAGAAACAAAAAAATATTAATTTAATAGTGGAAGAAATAATGTTTATACTTTTCTTGACAAGGAAATGAAAGAAAAATGAAGTGTAAATATAATTCTCTTTGTATATAGTAAGTGCACTAAGATGGTGTGCATAAAAGGGGATATAAGTGGCCACTTTTTTTCTAAAATTAGATAAACCTAAACTTGGAAGAGAAATTTGAAATTCATACACTCAAAATTAGAAGATGTGACAAGAACAAAAATTGTAGCACTCTGAATCTATTTTGATTGTTCCTAATTTTTTTAGAAAAACATAACATAGTGTCTGGCGTGTACATCAAAAAAGTCATAGTTAAGAGTGAATTCTAGAAGTTGTCTATTTTTTTGTAATTTTTTGTTGAGTTATTTTCTTTAATGATTTTTTGAAGTGGGAACATCTTTAAAATTAGATGCATGTTCATGCGTGACACATAACTTGCATCTAAATAATAAAAAATGTAATTTAAAAAAAAAGTTTAAAGAATCAAGTGCATAATAATAATATATAATTTATTTTAAATTTGGTCAAGTAGATCAAAAGTTATAAAAAAATGGTACACGTGTCTCTGAGAACTATGGAGACACTAATTAAAAAAAGATTAATATGTTAATGTTTTCCAAAAATAAAAAAATATTGATGAACTACAACTGATTTAGAACCTGATTGTAGAACTTCAAGTGATTAGAGATCACCAAGTATTGGATTGTTATGTAAGATAATTGAATCAGTTTTATGTTGTCATTGATGTCAACTAGTTTTGACAGTACTTATCATGGAGTTGCAAACATCTAACACATCTATAGAAGAGAAGAGAAAGATGAAGAACCGAGATATCTACATTGAGGCAGATGGATATGACAGATGAGGACAAGGAAAACTCTTGGTAACTTATTGATGAGTCTATGACTTCGTATTGTTGGCTTGATTATGTTGCATTAATCCATTATGAAGTTGGGAGAAAAATATTGTAAAGTAGTGTGGTCGGTTAATGAAGCATTACAGTATACACTGAGCAGTGTAGTGTATACCGAGCACAGTATAAACTGAGCTTGTGTTCACCGATGCATTTCTTTGTTAACTGAGAATGAACAAAAGAACTAAATGATTAATTTAGCCGACACAATTGATGAGCTGGAAAGCACCTCGTGATCAAAGTGGAAAGATAAAGTTTGTTATGAGATCAACAACTAGCAAAATTTAAGGAATATCTAAAGGACGGAATTGAAACATGTTACTGACATATCAGCCAATGAAGGTTTAAGCGGCAAAATCAATGAAGGTGATTAAGTAGAAAAATCTAATGGATGAGAAGAAAATGGTTTACTTGTCTATTTAAGAGACTAGGATTTTATTATGAAACTTATGCCAGAGGAAAGAATACTATAGAGATATCACATGAACAAGCTTCATGCATGCCTGATCAAACTAGTTAAGGAGAACTAAACTATAGAGATTACCAAGCATTAGAAAGCTATAATTGAGAGATAGTAAGTTACTGAATATTGTTGAACAGAATTGATATATTTATCAGAGGATTTGAATGAGCATAAGATAGATCTTTACATTTGCAAAAGAAGTTGTATTGTAATCAGATCACCTCCTATTACAGTTTAACCATTGTAATCAAATAAATCTCTTAACCGAGTAGACTAGAAGGTCTTGTAATGTCATTCATAGAATGTACATTTGTTATCCTGTCAACCCCATAGTGAATGCTGGTTGGATGATAATAGTTAGTGTTAAATCCTCTAACAAGGTCACACCTTGCAGTGTGTTTTGTAACCTTTAATAGGGTTGGCTCTTCACCGAGCTCACTTCAGAAGAGTGAACAATTTTGGGTTGCCGGTCCCAGGTGGTTTTTCCCTTTATAGGGTTTCCACGTTAAATATCTTGTGTTATGTGTTGATTGTGATGATTGTTGGATATCATACTTTACATGTTGCATATTTGATTTGATCGGTAGTTACTATAAGTTCTTAACTGGTAATCGGTAAAAGCACAGACAGTTTACTATTCTATGTTACCAAGCTGTAGAAATTTGTTTAAATTATTTTTGGGTATACATTTTGTATTTGGGACTATGGATAACTAATTCACCCCCCTCTTAGTTATTCTAACAAATATTATATGGTTAGAAACCTCAGAAGATGTGTGAAAATATGATGGTAATTTTATAAATACCCAATTGATGACAAGGAAGTTGAGAAACTAATTTGGAAGAACAAAACATGTGAAAAAGGAGGAAAATGGATAGAAATGAAGCTCCCAAGCCTCGGCCTTGTTATCCAATCCTATTAACTAGGCTTAATGTAATCATAAATTTAAACATAAAAAAGCACAATCAGGATTTTAAACATAAAGAGCCCATCACATTATGTCAACATAAATCCATACACATATATAGACATAAATATATGTATATAAATAATATGTGTATACATATGTTTATAACATGTCTATGTATGTACGCACTATATAATATATGTATATATGTAAGTATATATTTATGTGTCTTTATGTGTGTGTGTGTGTGTGTATAAAATATAATATCATTGCAAATTATATTGTCTATCAACTAGGCAAGCTAGGTCACCATAGTTAGTTGGTGATGAATTTATAGAATTTGAGAAATACTTTAACATAGGTGGACCTACTAAAAAACCTCATCCACCTGGAAATAATAGTAGACTTGAGTTATTCATGATTAATGCACTCAAGGAGTAGTGGACATTCCCAAGCTAAAACCCCTCACTGCATATTTTGAATACATAAAAAGGTTGTACAAATTAAAAAAGGAGTAGTGGACATTCCCAAGATAAAACTTCTTCCTAATCTCTCCCTCCCCCCTTCTCTTTCTCTCCCCTCCCTCCCCCTCACACAATCTCTTTCCCCCTAATTACACTATATCTCTACCTCATATATCTTGCTCTTTCACATTATCTCTCACATCTCTCTCCCCCTGATTAATCTCTTTCTCACTCTCTCTCCCCTCCCTCCTCTCACCATATCATCCCTTCCCCCCTCTCATCATCTCCATCACCTCTCTCTTTTCTCTCTTTTTTCTTCCCCCTCTCTCCATATCTTTCCCCTAATTCTTGACACTTGGGAGACCTTAAGACATTATAATACCCATTAAACTATCCTAAGACCTATTAGGACCACTTATGAAACCTATTACCCCTTAAGACATCCTAGGAAACCTTAGGAAAAACTATGATAGCTAGATCTTCTTAAGGCATCCTAGGACCCATTAGTGTATTCTAGGATCCCTTAGGACCTCTTAATACATATAGGACCCCTTTAGACATAGAGGACACCTTATCACCCCTTAGGACTCCTAAAAACCATTAATGTATCATAGTACCCATTAATGTATTCCAAAACCCATTACTTCATCCTATGATGCATTAATACATGTATGAGGAGATTGTAGGATCCCTTAAGACATCTAGGACCCTTTAAGAATTCCTAGGACCCATTAATGTATCTTAGGCCACTTTTGGACAACTTAAGACATCCTAGGACCCATTAGTGTATCTTAGGACCCCTTAGAACCCCTTAAGAATCCTATAAACCATTATTGTTTCCTAGGACCCATTAATGTATCTTAGGATGCATTAATAAATATACGAGAGAGCCTTAGGATCCATTTAGACATCTAGTACTCCTTAAGACATCCTAGAACCCATTAATATATCTTAGGCCCCTTTAGCACCACTTGTGACACCTAAGACCCATTACAATATGTAAGGACCAATTAATGTATCCTAAGTACCCATTAATGTATCCTCGGACCCCTTTGGACCACTTAAGATACTTAGAAAATCTTAAGGAAACCTAGGGTTCATTAATGTATCCTAGGACTCCTTAAGACATAATATGACACTTAGAATCCCTTATGACACCTAGGACCCCTTAAGACATTATAGGACCCATTAATATATCTTAGGACCCCTTAGGACCCACAAGACACATTAATGTATCCTAGGATGTTCTATGACCCATTAATGTATCTCAATACCCATCAATGTATCCTAGGAACCATTAATACATACAAGGACCCCTTAAGACACTCAAGAACCCTTAAGACATCTTAGGACCTGTTAATGTATCCTAGGACCCCTTAGGACTAGTTAAGACATCTAGTACCCATTAAAATGTCCAAGAACCCATTAATGTAATTATGTATCTTAGAACCCCTTAGGACTAATTATGACACCTAGGACCCCTTAAGATATCCTAAGACCCATTAATGTATCTTAGGACCTCTTGGGACCACTTAAGACATCTAGGACCCCTTAAAACATCCTAGGACCCCTTAATGTATCTCTAGGATGCCTTTTGACCCATCAATGTATCCTAAGACCCATTCACACCCATTAATATATCCTAGGATCCCCTCGAACCCATTAGTATATCACAAAAAATATTATTATATATTATGACCCCTTAGGACCACTCAAGTAACATAAGGCCCCTTAAGACATTCTAGGACCATTTCCATTTCATCTCTCTTCCTAAAAGTATCCCCCCCTCTCTCTCCCCATCACATTTGTGTCTATTTATCCTAATTATTATATTTCTATCTCTACCTCATCTCTCTCCCCTCCCCCTTCTCTCTTTCTCTCATCTCCCTCTCTCACCATATCTTCCCCATAATCTCTCTCTCTCTCTCTCTCTCTCTCTCTCTCTCTCTCCCTTGTTTTTTTTTTAGGACTTGTTTTAGGGACAAATAACATGAATGGGTTTTATAAGATTTAAACCCATACAAGTTTCTAATACTATGAAAATTGGGCATTTAACACTATGAGCATTGGGCATTTAGGGAATAACTACATGAATGGTTTTTGACTAAACATAATTTTTGTGTGTTACTTTGAGTTAAATTGTATTATCATCAACCAAATTAGTACTTTTTCAACTTGTTTCAAGAATGACCCATTGCAACTACATACGCTTTTCTAGGACATTTTAAAAAAGTTTAAGAGTTTATTTTATTTTATATGAGTTCAAATGATTGAATTGTCTTCCTTTTTTTTAAATGTTACTTTTATTGTTTAATACTTTTGATTATAAAAAATGATGATGATTTCTAATTATTTTGGTGATTTGATTGTATAAGTATTTTTACATATATTTGCAAAATGATATTATTGAGGACAATTGATATTAATTATTGGAAAGAACAAGAGACAAAAAACCAAAAAAGGAGAGGCAAAAAATGAAATACAAAGGGACCATATGAGGAGATTACTTGAAAAAAGAACAATGGAAGGAGAAGACATGTCATCTACACCATCTCAATTTTATGTACCAAACAAAAAGAATTCTATTGAAGAATAAATCACAATGAATGATCAATCAAATGATGAACATACACCAACTCAATTTGATGTAATAAATGTACCTAATGTACCTAGTTCAAATAAAGAACATACACTAATATTAACATGTTATTCATAGTAAACCAAAGTAGATTCTAATCAACATTGATGAGAATATTTTGAATTCAATGCCTGATAAAATTATCGAGCAAACTTGTAGAAGAATAGTTAAGATAATATGGAATAACTATTTTGAAAGCTTAAATCAAACTAGAAGATGTCAATTAATTTTGATATGGTTAAAAATCTTAAATTAAAAGAGATAATGAAAATTGTTGGCTTCAGATCATCCAAAAATAATAGTGAGAAATATATTTGATGCATATCAAGAAATTGGTTCAATATGATAGAGTAAAGACTTTAATACTACTCAACTTGTTATCACGTCAACCATAATGGGCAAGGAAATGAAAAAAATCTTGTTTAATAAGCAAAATAAGTAAGTCCTAAAAGATAAGTAGAACAACATTATGAAATTCCTTAGGGAGGCAAGAGAACATTGAGGATCCTAACAATAATTATCTTTGCGCATTCTCAGATAGACTTCGACACAAAGACAAGCTTATTTTTGGTGCACTAAGAACATTAATTGAAAAAATTTAGCATGAAAACACAAGGGTTTCTCCCAACCAAAGAGATGGTGTTATAAGATGAATTGGATCTACAAATCGTGAGCCACATCCAACATATCTTTTGGATATGAATCAATCACAATTATATGAAATATTCATTCAAAGGTTTCCTCAAATAAGAATTAGTCAAAGATTTGTTGAACTGACAACACCTTTTTATGTTAACATTAATTATGCACATACCACATATATTTGTAGGATGCATATTGAATTTTCCATGCATGGTGATATTTATCATCATATATGTTGTACTTTTCACACTAACATTGTTTTGTAAGAATGCAATATACAAGCACCTCCTAAGTCACCAAGAGAATTTATTTCTAGTGTACTAAGTAAAAGATATTATGGCTGCATTTTCTATAAGATGATGTGTTTGAAAGGTTCTTGTGCTGCATGTGGTGGTTTGCAACATTTTTAGATATTCTACATCTATAGAGTACACATGAAATTGATAAGAAACTAGTTTCTTTTGGAAAATACAAGTGTGTCACATATGGGGTTAAAGATGGAAAAGTATTGAAGAGATGTAAGTTAGTGAAAAATAATATATGTATAGATGAATTTATGAATATTTTTGGGAGAACCTAGTTAATGAGTACATAGCGCATACACATAGAGCTCAGTGGTTAGATAAGAGATTGAAGTTATATAAGGAAATTTTCCCCTTGGTATCATTGTCTCTATCATTGATTTTATTGAGAATTGTACACTACAACCTCAAAATGAAGTGCAATATTTGTTTTACCATTCTAAACAAGTTTCTATTTTTATACACATAGCATTCATGCATGTACATTAAAGCATAGAGGAGAATGGAAAGGTTGTATGAGAGTATCACTTCTATATCAGTGATGACCATAGTCATTTGATAGAGTTTGTACAAGGATACTTTAAATTATTATATAATAGTTTAATGGAAATAAATATAAGATACAATCAATTATACAATAAGGAAAATAGAATGGGTGATATGAAGTGAAGAATATTGTCCTCCCTTCCTAATTGTACAATTGAAAGTAAGATGACTCAATAGGTTCAAGTATTACTTAATCATTAAATGTGTCAATGATCCTTGAAAATAATTAATTGAGGTAAGTTGGATTTAAAGGGAAATAATAGGATAATGTAAGATAGAAGACCAAATAAGAATGTATGACACCTTACAGAAAACATAGACTAATAGAAAGAGGATAGACATCTGGAATGGAAATCAAAAAGTTGTGACAACCTATAGTTGGAATTTGGGGCAGATTTGGTAGGTACAGAATGCCCTAGGTGTTATAATCCTAGGTATAGATCACCTAGGGCATTGTATACCAAGTGATTTTTCCTGAAACTTTCACAGTTGATCTGACATGTCTCACGCTTTCTAGATTAAGTCTTGACAAATATGTCACTTTTTCATGTACATATAAAAGTGAGGAAAAGGTTGTGGAAAGGTTTTTGCCTATAGTGTGTCTATAGTTTATAGATATTTAAATGGTTGATACATGAATTTGACATTGAAAATTACCAATATTGTTGTACACTTACAAGATCAAGTGACATGGTGCACTCATTTAGAAGTTCAAATGCAAGGTCAGTAGTTATTTATACTAGATAGATTATATGTTTTTTTCTCTTCATGTATGATTTTTTTGTGGAAATAATATGAATCACAAGATTGGATTGACAAATGGTCTTGTATGTTGGTTTGTGGTGACTGATCAGGAAAGTATTGTACACTTTTCATTTTTCAAGTGTTTTTGAGTTGACATGTCAAACATTTCCCTAGGTTGATTCATCAAGCTTTTCCCTAGGTTGACTCATCTAGTATTTTTTAGATTTAAATTGTTAAATAACATAAGTCTTGTTATAATGGCTTAGGGTTAGGTTTTTCTCAATATATGAGAATTTCATAGCTTCTTGCAGTGGTATTGAGTTGCAAGGGATTGCAAATGTAATACGCAAAAATTACTAGATAATAAGATTGAACTCTCTATTTGGTGGACGTAGTCCAAGATTGGGTGAACCATGTTAAATATTTATGTCCTTTCCTTATACTTATGTGTTCTTTAGTCCTTTCATTATTGATTTTTATGTGCATGTAACTGTTAAATTTATGTCTACTAATCCTAACAAGTTGTATCCGAGCAGGTTGTTGTTTATCAGTTATACTTTGTAGGAAGGTCCCATAGTTGAGTGGGAGTCTCATGGTTAAATGGGAGTAATGGAAGACAATGATAAGTTGAAGGTTGAGAAGTTTAATAGGAATAAATTTTAGTTATGGAAAATGAAAATGGAGGACTATCTCTATCAGAAGGATTTATGGCATCCATTGGGAAGAAAATCTAAGAAACTGATAGTAATGTCTGATGAGGATTGGGATATTTTAGATAGGAAGGCACTTGGAAGTATTTGTTTATGCCTGGCACAATCGTTGGTATTCAATATTACATAAGAAAATACAACTAAAGTATTGATGGAAACCCTAGCAAAGTTATATGAAAATCCTTCCGCTTCAAATAAGGCATTTCTTATGAAGCGTTTATTTAATATGAAAATGGTAGGTGGGTTAGTTGTTGATCATTTAAATAGGTTTAATACAGGGTATATACACAAAGATGGGGGGCCAAAAAGGTGCCACTTTGCTTTTTGGTCCCCCATCAACCATAGTGCGTACGGACTAAAGCGTGTACGCCCTATAATGCGCTATGCCTTGGATTGCCCAAGCCTTAGGCTTGGGCAATCTAAACCATATCGTGTGCACCCTATAGCATGCACGCACTTTGTAAAACACTAAAAAGTGTTTTTACAAAGCGTGTGTGCCCTATAGCATGCACGCACTTTGTAAAACACTAAAAAGTGTTTTTAGAAAGCGCATGCACCCTATAGCACACATGCACTTTGTAAAAACACTTGATAGTGTTTGATGCGTTTGGGAAAGCTCATTTTTATTTCCACAAACCCGCATTTGCAACAAAAAAGAGCTTCCCAAGTGTGTACGCAGAATCCTTGTGCTTGTTGAATCCATTTTTTTCATTCATTCATCCATCAATTTTTATACAAAATGGCTCCACAATGTCGTCAAGCTCAATCTGGAAGAAGAGGTAAGTTTTTTTACAACCCATGCCTCTTATTTGTATTGAAATTTCAATTTTGTTAAAATTTGTTTTCTTAGATTTTATGTGTAATTAACATTTTAAAATCTAGTTTTCTAATTGCTAGGAAGAAATAATATCCCTCAACCAAACCCTCCACCAAACCCTCTGTCTCCTCATGAAGAAATGAATGAAGAAACAAATGAAAAAAATGAACCTCGACTGCCTCCACCAACCGAGAAACCTCCTCCTGGACCACAAGAAAATTTGATCAACCAAATTGAAAGATGGAAAAAAGAATTAGAATATTTAATTAAGAGGTTAAAAGATTTTATTGGTACAAATCCTGGAAGGGAAAGACTTGCAAAATCATTGGAAGAAATCTTGACCCACGTAAGCTCAGTTAGTGGGCAATTGAATTTATAGCAAGATAAAAGAGAAGAACAAAAATAATATTATGCAAATAAATTATCTTATGTGGACATAAAAAATAAAAAAATAAAAAAAGATGATATTTGCAAACTCTTTAAAAAACTAGGGGACACAAATACTCTTAGAACTACAACAAGGAGGTTCCCAATTCATTGGTTCTTAAATGAAGACATTAAAAACAACTTTTGGGAGAGATGGTGGATGGTCTTTGATTTGCCTCCCTATAAAAATCATGATGTTCTTATATATTTCTCTAAGGAAACTCTATTGTGAGTTTGTACTCAAGGAGGTGCCAAATTATTTTGACTATCTAGATTCTCAAGGTAGAGGAGGGGGGTCATCATTTGATAGATCGGGGGCACATCATGACCCTAATGCACATAGGGTTCCTATTGACAAGCCACATGTGGATCATGTTAGTATTCCTTCCATTGTGAAGGAACATGTAGAGGTGGAAACACTAGGCACGATTAGTGCTTTGACAAAGACTCTCATTCAGTGTGCCACTCCTTTAGTTGAAGGTGACCATGGTCAATCTTTGAGGGGGCATATTTGTTGGTCATGTGGATTCTTGTGCACATTTGGTACTATCAAGAGAGATGAAGAGGATCCTAGAATGATGACTGGTAATTTTCTAAATATGACATTTAGAATTGACACACAGGTAAATATTTCCAAGTTTATTAAATTGCTTTTATCATATTTCATTTATAAAAGAATAACTAATTAAATTAGTATCTATTGATTATGATCAAAATTCAGGGCAAGAGTGTCAATGGTGGTGGCAGTGGAATGATACTCATGTCCCCTTCTACACATCATCATCAATTCCACAAGTATGTATCAAATAAAACATTTTAATCAATATATTTGACTATTTTATAATTATATGAATAATTGTATCATAACTTATTGTGCATGTGCATTAGTTCACTGGTGGACCATCGACATTCACAACAGACAACGAAGGGCATCATGCCACTTTCCTTGAGGTATCTTTATTTGCATGTTAATTTGATTTACTTGATTATATTTAATTAATAAATGAATGAATAACTAAATTAATAGACAAATTATGATCAAAATCTAGAGGCAAAGTGGTCATTGTGGTGATCACATTCTTTCACTTGGCTTTGTGATGTCACCATTGAGTCCATAGGTACATATATGTAATAATGCATGATAATTAACATGTCAGTAGTATGTTCTTATATGAATGATTATCTTATAATTTTTCATGTACATGTGCACTAGTTGAATGTTGGAGCTTCAACATCAACACCACACACCGAAGGATGCAGTGGAACCTTCACGGAGGTATCATTTATTCATTAGTAGGGTTGTAAAAAATATATGTAATCTTTATAACTACATAATACTTTCATTGTTTCATTTTCAATTATTGACATCAGAGACTCCTCCTTATGTTCATGATGCTTTGGATCGTGGAGTAGCTGCAGCAGTAGCTAGTTCTGAAGCACTAACTGAGTGAAAGAGATCACTTAAATTTAATTATTATTTTAATAGTTTGTATTGAATTTTGTAATGATATTCATGAATATATTTTAATTATTATTTTGATCATTGTTGTAGGGAATTATTACTCTAGATCATCAGCATGTGCCTTCAGTGGATGTACATAGTGACTATTTGCTAGCTGTAAGTGAATATTCAATGTTATGTCATTATATAATTCAATTTTGATGTATATTAGCTATTGATAAAGCTTGAATTTTTTTTATCAGCTCGAGCTACAAAAGATTCTAGACAAGAGGACTAGTGAGTGCACTCAGAAAACTACAACATCCACTGCATCTCCATCAACGTGATGATCGAAGACATCTCGGGATTTATTTTCTTCCCCTAGCGGGAAAGGACTAGATTAGGGATATAGATTATATGCCTATATGGCATTAGTGGACATATTTTTTGTATATTGTATAAGTGATAAATTGTACATCCATTTGGCTTTGAGGAAGCCAGTTTAACTATATTGAATATATTCAATGTATGACATTATTGGACATATATATTTTGCTTCATGCCCTACGAATATCTATTTTTTATGTTTTAGGTATGCAATTCATGTGTTTGGTGTATTGATGTATACTAATTTATGTTTATGTGGATGTCTTATGCTTTGTAAATTTCCCATGCCTTAAAGTTATGCTTGTATTTTTATCAATGTTTATTGTTACTGTATGATTTATACTTTATTAGAACATGAATGTGATGCACAGGTGGTGTGTAAGACACTCTGAACCTGTACTCATATAGAAATACAAGAACAATCAGTAACAAGTGAGACAATATTCTCACATAAAACATCCTTCATAAGGATCCACTGTCTAGGCTTCACCCAATGCACTTGCATTTGTTGGCTCCAAACTATCAAACTATCATTCTAGGACTTCTCTAGTAACCTTCACCAGTCATAAAATGGCATTTTTCTCCACATCTTCCCAAAAGACTTCAAAAAGTAATCAATGATCTAGATACCCTTCTAGAATTTTTAAAACATATCCTAAATGTGACCCAACTTGTTTTGATCCAAACTACTTTAAAATTGTTGATTTTATACCTTGAACCAATCCCAAATCCAAGAACACTAGTCTATTCCTAGACTTCAATACCAACAAAAATACAGAAATGATTGCATAAATAAGTAAACATAATGAAAGGAGTATCCTTACATCAAAACCAAAACAAAAACATGTTACAAATGATCATTAGAACTTTTTGTTCCCTAACTGTACCCACGGGATGCTTCGGCCTGGAGTCATCGGCGACATTTGAGTGACTCTATGTGCCAAACGAGGTTTCCACTAGCATTTACCTAGCCATTTGGAGCTGTTGGAATTGATGGTTTGATGCTATGACTGACGGTTTGAAAGATACGCAATGTTTCTCATTTCAACTAAGGAACACTGTGAGTTTTGATATAGACCAAGAATGTGTTACCAAATATAAATGAGCTTGAATATCTAAAAACTGAGATAGGTTATTGTAGGCCTCAGCAACACAGACTTATAGAACCTAATAGATCAATGCTACCTCACACAAGCTCCAATATATGACCCTATAAAGATCACCAATTTCATGCTAAAGGGACCAACTTGAGGGACACTTTGGCACAAAGTCATTGGCAACATTTGAGTGATTCAGTGTGCCAAACGAGGTGTCCACTAGCAATTACTCAGCCATTTAGAGTTTTTGGAACAAAAGGTTTGATGCTATGACCAATGGTTTGAAAGATATGCACTAGTACATTTGAGGCCAAATTCTGATGGCCATGTTTCAGATTTGCAATGCCTATTTGTTAAAACTTCGACAGATGTGTCTATAGGAATTTTTATGTTGGAATTGGTGACAAAAGTGATAACTATCGGTATTCCAACATCATTGCCCATCGAAACAGACCACATAAATAACAATTTTACTATAGGACCAATCTATCAAAAAATGATTCTTACGATGTTTCTTCAGTCGAAAAGGTGACGGATATGTAGTAGATGTTCGACAGGAGAACCCGTCAGATGTATAGCAGTCCCCTTGCACATATTTGTTAGATTGGGGTTCTATTCGATGGTTTACCTATCAAATATTCAATGATATTTAATAACCTACCGACATGAGAATCTGTCAAAGGTATAGCACTTCTGTCAGAATAACTTTTCTACCTGTCAAAAAAGTGACGAATGAGCATAGTAAAGATAACAAAGCTCAAGAGACCATCATAGTTGGTCTTTGTCTTTGGTCCATATACTGACAAAACATTTTACATTTTTTTAGCTCATCAAATGAAGGGATTTGAAAGAATTTAATAGAATATTTTCATGATTATTTAAGTTGACGTTGCACAAATTTATCGACTCTGTGCACTTGTATACTACAAGCACATCCATAAAGAAGCATCTCCTCCCATGGCCTACATTACTCAAGCCATAGGAGGGGATGCTTCTTTATGGCTATGCTCGACGTATACAAGTGCGTGAAGTAGCTAAATTTGTTCACTTTCAATCTAAAATAATGTACGTTATACATGAAAATATCATCCACAAAATGTAAAACATTTTATCAGTATATGGACCAAAGATAGAGACCAACTATGATAGTCTCTTGAGCTCTGCTATCTTTAGTCCTAGCTACTAGGTAAGGGCTAGAAGACTTATACCTGTTGATCATTGACAATAATCACCACCTTTCCTTTATGTACACTACATAATATCCAATATAAGAGAAGGCAAAAAATATGAATGGATAAAAGAAATGAAAGATACAATAAAATTATCTTGTTGTTTACATTCTCATAATTGATCCCAGTCTTGCAAAATTAATTTTATACGATCACTAGCACATTTCATGCATGGATGAGAAACAGTATCCAAAGTTTCTAGATTCTAAGAAGAGGTATGAGTGGAGGCCAAAAAAGGGATATTTGTGAAGGTTTTATAGATGTAGTACTAAATCATCATCTCTGCACTGGCACTCAACTTGGAAACCCTCTCTAGAAAATCTCCACATCTAGCAAATCTCCACAAAAATCCCTTCTGGCCTCCACTGCATATACATCTTCTCAGTATCTAAAAACTCTCCATCATTGATTCCCATCATTTTTCACCATCTCTATGGACTAAGACCTTAAATTATTGAGCTTGTCTTTTTTTTGAGAATAGTTTAACATTCTCTACTTAACAGGGCCAACCACATGAAGGTAGAAGCTCATCTGGCCCCTCCTAGGAGCCTCTTATGACCCTTTACAACATTTTAAGACCTCTAAGATGTGTATTCTTAGGGTTTGTGAAGGTTCATAAGGGGCCTTGGGACACAATAGTTGAGAAACATAAATGCAGGCATCATGGTCACAAGTTTTTGGAGACAACATAATTGAGTGGTATACCCAGACAATGCAAAGAAACCACTAATCCTCTGGAACTGGAAGAGTAGAAGTTGCTTTACATTGTCTGGGTATACAAATCAATAATGTTGTCTCCAAAAAATTGTGACCATGATGCCTAAATTTATGTTTCTTAGTCGTTATGATATCTACATTTATGTTTCTCAGCTGTCGTGTTTATGTGCATGTTTTTTATGTGTTTGGGAAGACATATTTCTAGCCTAGGCCTGGATCCTATGGCAATTAGCTTCATAACAATGAAGTAGATGATAGATGAGAAATTAGCTTCCCAATAAAAATCCCATAAGTGAACTATGTGTACCCCAATTCTTGTGCCCTGTGTGTGTACCCAAAGGATATATTTTAAACAACAAGGGTAAGGCTTCAAGATCTATCTAGTGATGCAAAATTAACTTCTTTAAGCCTTACCCTTATTGTTTCAGATATATCCTTTGGGTAAACATAGAGGGCATAGGAATTGGGGTACACACGGTTCATTTCTAAGATTTTTCTTGGGAAGCTAATTGCTCAGCTCTCATCTACTTCATTTATTATCAAACTAATTGTCGAAGGATCCAAGCTCAGGCTAGAAATATGTCTTCCCATTCTGTTCAAGCCATATTCCTTATTCTTGTCAAACTTCCTTGGTAGGGTAGGTTTGCTCTTTATAGTACTCTTCTTCAATCTGTGTTCAATGATAAGCATCTTCTTCTTCTTCCTAATTCAACTCCACTTCCCCCATCTCATCATCCTTGTCACCCTCAGCTGCCATCCTAAGCCCTTCTTCCCTCTCCAGTTCTTCAAGCCTCTACAAGATATCTAGATCAATAAAGTCTGCAACATTGTGTCCATCCATGATCTTAGGAATATCATCTTCTTTCCACTCTTCATTTTCCAAAATATATCACTTCTTCAAGCTTGTAGAGTAGTGTGCAATACTATAACCACAAGACCTCAAAACATCAAGGAAAAACAAAACAGCCACCTTCAAATGAGCCAAGGCAATAATTCTAAGCATCTTGATGGTGTTCCTATCCTCCAAGGGGTGGTCCAAAATACCAGGGGTATCAATAACTTGATACCTCAAGTACTTATAGTCAGTATGCCTGACAAACAAAAACTTAGTAGTAAAAGCATAAGGTTGCACATCCACATCTACCCTAGTAATCTTATTAATAAAAGAACTCTTGCCAACATTAGGGTAGCCATAGATAAAAATAGTCTTGGTATTTCAACATACAGAGATTGAACCAGGTTGGGTTATTACATCTCCTTCTCACTTTGTATTGACTAAAGTTAAGTCTAATACTTTTTTTAATTGGAACTTTGTGATATTAAATTATTATCATGGTTTTTTGAGTAAACCTTTATGAATGACCTGAATACAATGCTCTCTTATTTAAACTAAACCATTCATATAAAAAAATACAAGACATTGCAAATTGACATTGGAAAACAACTTCAGTCAAAGTGTTTAGAAAATAGATTTAGATCAGCCTTACGATATTACAATGTATAAATCCAATTGGTGTCTCTTTGGTTGGTTACCATGTTGTCCTATCATTCATGGTGGAAGATGTGAAGGATAATTTTGTAACTTCATGCAATATGCAAGATACCATAGCCCATGGAGACTTTATTGTTAAAAACTTAAACATGATTCTGATTTTCTGAGTTTGACTAGCAGTTCTTTGTCATCACATGTGCCTTGTAGTGAGGACATTCAAGAGAGGTTTGATGAGTATTTAGATTGCTCAAAGATTGATTTTGAATCAGCAATTGGTGAAGAAAATGAAGTTGATATGGATAGAGATTCATTTGACACACCAAATCCTCTTCTCAATTGATAAGACTATGAGGAATCTGAAGATGGAAGGAAAGAAAAGTCCCAAGTTTTGAATTTGGATAGTAGAGGCTCCTTTCCTCATTCTCACAAGTCTACAGATTTGTCACATGGATTAATTAGTAAAGAAGAGGCATCTAGCATTGGCATTCAAGATATAAAGGTTGGGCCTAACCATTGCACAAAAAAGGTGCTTGTATCCATTTAAAATTTGTCACCAGGGTATGACCATAATTTTGAGTTCATAACAGTGACATAACTCCACTACCTCAAGATATGGCAGCCTTTGGTCAAGAAGAGAACAATGATTTACATCCTATATTTGAGGTTACAAATGGTGCAAGCATGGGACATGATGGGAATGATACAACTCATCATAATTAATATAAGAACCCTTGCCAACATTAGCGCATCCATAGATCAAAATGGTCCTAGTATTTAAGTCAATAGATGGCAACCTTTCCATATGCTGCCTCACCTATTTAAGGTAATCCAAACTTGGTCTAATTCTCTTAACAATGGTACAAATTCGTCCAAGTGAAGAAACATTCAAAGATTTGCAGTGGTAAAGAGAATCCCCATATTTTATCAGCCTAACATAGTCTTTGGCCACTTTGGAAATGAGAACCTCAAAATAGAGAAAAGAAACTTAGTAAAACTAGTCTATGTCGTTGTTTGTGAGGGTACAGTCATGATAAGTGCCTCTCAAACCTCTCCAAACATGTAAGATTGTCTTTAAATACTTTATTGATCTCTTCTAAACATTAACCAAATCAAACCTACATTTGAATCCACACACAATAACCCAAAATCAAGGGTTTGGTATCCTTTAATGAATCTCAGTCACTGGTAACGCATGGACAATCCAACCACTAGTCTCCAAAGCATTAAATAAGTGAATATGAATGTTTGAAAACTATTCCTTATTGCATAGTGGAAAGGAAATACCAAAACAAGACTTTAACACCTTTAAGATCACTGATTTCAGTTAGAAACCTTTAACTCTCTTCAAACTCACAATACATTGCATGTGTAGTATAAAAATCATGAGATTCTAAAGAAGGCCTCACTCTTAATCAGCCAAATCTTCCTTGTACCACACAAAAAATTGTGTGATAACTACGTCTCCTCTGAACTTAATTGTTTAAGAATTCATCATATCAAATAAAGTATGTCTGACAATGAAGATTTTTCTGACAAATAGCAGGTCTCCTTTAGTATCTTATAATAACATGCTAAATTGATAAAGGTGTTATTTGTATTTAATCTACCAATTACTAATTGATTAAGCATATTATTACTGTTCAAGTTTAGAATTGTTACCTTTATCAGGAAATGAGGCTAATAACAATTCTAACTGACAATGGAAACCTTTCCTAGCTGTGGGTGGACTATGATTGGAAAGGAATCTCCGGATTCTAGGCCAGCTCCTATAAAAATTGGCTATCACTTTACTAACCTGAATAACTTGAAGGGAAAAGGGGAAAAGGAAATGAAAAACTTAGAAAAAAAAAAGGTGATACACCAATGACTGATTCAGAAATCAGAAAAGAAAACAACTCCAGACCTAGTTCACAATGAAATTCAGATGATTGGAACACTTTTCATCATATAGACTAATGAATTTGATAACCAGGGATTAACCACAAATTATTGAACTCTTAGAAACATACGTTTCTAAATAAGGTTTGATTAATTAGACTTATCAATCTTGGAAGGAACAATGAAACATTCACATCCAAAATCAAAATCAAAATTATAAACACTTACTAAAGAAGATGGAAAGGCATGATAATCTGAACACAAAAATGACCTGTAATCTGGTATATTTCCTTCACAATTTTTGCAAAAATGGTTACAAAAGTGGCCTGAGAAACACCTAGGAACAATACATTCACTAAAATGCCCTCTTTTCAAAATCTGCCACCCCTAGAAAAGAAAATCTTCCTTCCTAAAAAGGCCTCCAAAACCCTAATTTGAGAATGCCTATCTCCCCCAAAAATGCTCTATCCTTGGCCATAAATCATGCCAAATATTTAGGTCACATGTCATCAAAACCTAAAAGTCCACCTTCCCCTAAATTTTGGCTTAAAATAAGGAATAAAAATTCCTTTTACAATGTAATGCCAAAATTTTTAATTGTCTCTTTAATAAAAATGACTTTTAAATAAGGAATTTAATTAATCCCTTTTACATCATAATGCCAATTTCATATAAAAAGAAATAAATATTAAAAGACTTTAATATTTACTAATATCAAAATTAAACTATCCTATTTACTAGTCTAATCCCTAACTTAGATAAAACTAAGTGTAAGATATAACAAAGTGGGGAGTCGACAAGACTTCAACCAACTTGCTATTACATATATGAGGGAAAAAACTATAAATGAAAGGTGGCATTTTATTATGTTCCCAAGGTAACACTTGGCACTTTCCTCAACTGCAACCATATTAAGAGCTCTACCAGTCCCTTGTCACGGACCCCAAATCATATTTGGTTTTATTTGGTCTTCTTGTTTGTTTGCAAAAGTTAGGGAATGAAACCCTAATGCTGGAGATATGTCTCAAAATTGTTTGAAGATCTTGACATTTGCTTGCTGATTATTGTTGAAACTTGGTGTTTTTGATGAAGAAACCCTCTGTTGAACTGGAGACAACTAATGTTCAGATTTCGTTTGAACTTGCATAGGAAACTTGACATTTGACTGTAAGTTTATTTCAAACTCCCTGTCAATCTTTTTTGTAAATATTCATGAGTTTGAAACGTGCCCTTTTATGCTCATGATGGATACTTCTCAGTCTATTTGTAAAGATGCACTATTTATTTGTAAAGACTTCTCTCTCAGTTATGAGTTTATGAACTGGTTGTTTATCTTCACTTTATAATAAGGGGTTTTTGAAATCTAGAAAATGTGCCTGTCATGATGATTCGATGCTAACTATTTGTGGTTCATTTGAGCACTATTTGTCTTCAAAAAAAACTCACAGTTTTGAAAACTAGAACTTGCGGTTTATTCTCTTTTCCTTGCATAAATGATTCAGTATGAACTCTATTCTGAATATACTCTTTTTGAAGATTACATGTTGATTTAATGCCCACTGTCTGTATCAAAACATGTATTATTTGTTTTGAAGGGAAAAATCATGGTTTTGATTCAAACTTGGCTATATATCTCCATTTTGCAATAACAAACATGAGTTTGTATCATGCTCTTTAACGTACTCTCCATGCCTGTAACCAATTTGTAATGCTCCTTATTGTTTGGGGTTTGAACTTTTTGTTCTTTCTTTTTATAACAAATGAGTTCAAAATCTGGAAAAAATCGTGGAATCCATGCTTTTGGTAGATACTCCATTGCTGGTTTTGAATATGCACTATTCTTTGAAAATAAACTTTCTCAGTTTTAACAGAGACTTTATGTTCACCCTTCACTTTTGCATAAATAATGAATTCAAAATGATTTGAGCTGGAACTTTTCTGTTATAACTTTCTAATCTATAGATGCACTTTCCTTTTGTCAATTCAATATCCATAAATGTTGAAAAATCTCTACAAGAAATACTCATAGTTCTCTGCAAAAATGTGGCCTTCTATTCTCTTGTAAAAGATGTTTTATTATTTATCTACAAAAGATGCAGTGCTTGTTTAGATTGATGCACTTTCAATTTATCTTCAGCAAATGGCCTGAATACTAAAACGTGCCTCCATGTTGATATCAGACTTTTAACTGTCTTTTGCAAAAACGATGCACTGTTATTTTCAAATATGCACTTATGTCACTAGTAAAAATGACTCACGGGTTTGAACTGTAACTTCCAATCTATCTTCTTTGCAAAAAATGATAGCTATCAATTTACTGACAGCATTGTATCATTCTTTGAAAGGATGCATTATTGTCTTCTTTTCCTTATGCTGCTAACTGAAAACAACTGTTGGTCTTGAAAGAACACTGTTACTTGGGCACAAATTTTTCACGGTTTCAATATGAACTTGTTGTCAACACATACTTACTGTTACAAATAGGTTCACTATTTCGAGCATGTACTATGCACTATTTGTAACAGCAAACATCACTGCTTCAAAAATGTATTTGCAATCTATTCATTTGCAATAGTGATCGTAATATTCCAGCTTTATTATTCCAGTTTCAGGATAACTGATCCAAGATATTGAAATTTCACTCACTGCTGCTAAAAGATGTAACTATGCCAGTTTGATTGTAACCAAAAGCTTTTACTGCATTTGAACTGAATCCAAATTTCAAAAATTGATCAACATTCCAGCATTATAAGTCTGATAAAAATCTTGTCAGAAACTTTGAATATGAACTAGTTTTTCCATTTTCTGACAAGAACTGCAAGATGTAAACATTCAGTTGACATAAACAACATTTGTTAAAATTGCTCCTGTAGCTCAATTTACTATACATATTTTCTTTTGATGCTGAATTTGCATTTTGACATATGAAGTACAACAAGATATAAATATTTATTATTTGTTAATGAAGTTCGAGCACGGGCTCATGACACTCAAAAATGACAGGATGTTAATAATTGAGGTTCGAACACAGGTTCGTGAGACCCAGTCATAACAAACTGTGAACATTTAAATCATGATGTTATCTTGAAGCACTTAATTAAAATTCAATAATTAATCATTCAGAGGTTGAAAAATGTACTTTGGAAATCATGTAACCAGCATCTGTCTTGTATCATGAAGCAGTTGATTCTTTGAAAATCAGTAATCCAGAACTTCCTGTAGCTTATTATGCATCTTGAAATGAATGGTTAGTCAAAAGAAAACATACACCGCAATAGTCATTAGTAGTGAAAAGTTTCATGTTTCAAGAACACATCCCTTTAACACTACCTTATAGTGAGTGCTAGTTTACATTTTCCTATTACATTTATCATTCCAGATTGATATATAGATAAAGATAGACTGCTGATGTATGTATTTTGCTTCTCTTGCATTGCTTAGATCTGACAAGATCTAACCATTGTTTCTTCTCTCTTTTTTAGATGATGCTTTCCCTACGGACCTGAATGCTGATGGAGACTCAGGAGCGACCTAAATGCAGATGAACCTAACAAAAACCAGTAGAACCAAAATGCAAACAAGAGGCAATGCATGGGAACCCTATTCCATACCTCAGTTTTCTATTTAAATTTGCAATGTACTCTATTTATTGAAACATGAAATATGAATCAAAGGGCATTTGTACTACATTCTTTATGAATGCACAATGTAAGGATCAATGATGAATTTTGAATTTATAATAGTTTGATCAATACTTAGAGTACATTTATGAAATTTGAAAAATGAATGTAATAAGTGAATGCAAATCATCAAAACCTATAAGGTAGTGTTAGATAGATAACTGAAATGTGCAAATTTCTCTACTAATGCCTATTGTGTTGTATGATTTGAATTTTTGGTAACAATTACTATTCTTAATGTTCCTTTTAAATGCATTTAACACAAAAAAAAAATTGACAAAATTGAACCAATGGCATGTTTACAAAAAAGGTGTAATAGAACTCCCAACAATTCTTAAACATACTTTATCTAATATGATGAATTCTTAAACAATTAAGGTTGGAGTAGACATAGTTATCACACACTTTTTTTGTGTGGTACAAGGAAGATTTGGCTAGGTCAAATCTTCCTTTGTGCTAGCAGTCTATAGAATTATACCTTTATTAACAATTCATCATATTAGATAAAGTATGTTTAAGAATTGTTGGGACCGGTCCTTTGGCATGTATTAAACATAATAGAATTTTCAGCATATTATTATCATTATATTTCTTTGTTGTAAACATGCCATTGGTTCATTTTTAATCTACTGGTGTCATTCCCTAGCCCATGCTTTATCTCCATTATTTGATGTTATTGGTGCTTCTTTTCAAGGATGATTCACTATTTTGAAATGTTGACTGTGGTTATCAAATGGAAAAAATAGAAATTGTCAAACACATAGCATTTCACTGTTGTATGAGTAGATTGTGCAGGAACAGTTAACATTAAAAAAAGGAGAAAACTTCTCAACACATCTTGGAAACCATTGAATTCAATAATAAATGAAACATTACACCAACACTATTCCTTCCATTCACTTATACCAAGAATAAAGCATTTAATCCATTCAACATTACATATAATCATTAGACAGTTACATTTCCTGACTGTAGAACAGTCATGACCAAAACGATCAAAAGTACTTTCACCCTTGCACAAGCTATTCCAAACTTCAAGTAAAATTAGAATTATGATGTATCAAATCATTCATATTTATAGTAACCATTCAAAGGATCATTTTTTCAATGAACCCTCTGACTGTACCCCTATGGCAGAGAAAGAAAACCTCAAAATAGAGAAAGGAAACTTAGTAAAACCAGTTTATGCGATTGTTTGTGAGGGTTCAATCATGATAAGTGCCTCTCAAACCTCTCCAAACATGTAAGATTTTCTTTAAATACTTTAATGATCTCTTCTAAATATTAACCAAATCAAACCTACATTTGAATCCACACACAATAACCCAAAATCAAGGGTCTTGTATCCTTCAATGAATCTCAGTTACTGGTAATGCATGGAAAGTCAAACCATTACTCTCCAAAGCATTCAATAAGTGAATATGAATGTTTTAAAACTTTCCTCTCAACTTCCCCATCCACTCCTAATTAGTTAGAGGGATTAGTTGAGTGTTTAGATACTAAAACTTCTCATGCAACTCCCAAAATTTCACATACAAAATAAAATTAAATCCATTTATGAATTAAATACAGTATGCCAAAGGACTAGTCCAAAAAATTCTTAAACATACTTTATCTGATATGATGAATTGTTAATAAAAGTCTAATATACAATGGTCGTGCCAATAATATCAACAAACATGAATCCAAACATTTCAAAATAGTGAATTGATATCCTTGAGCACAAGCATTTTATTTGATCATGAATGCTCACTGAAATGACCGCATTCTGGCACAACCATTGTATATTAGACCTTTATTAACAATTCATCATATCAGATAAAGTATGTTTAAGAATTGTTGGGACTAGTCCTTTAGCATACTAGATTTAATTCATAAATGGATTTAATTTTATTTTGATGTATGTGAAATTTTGGGAGTTGCATGAGAATTTTTAGTGTCTAAACACTCAACTAATCCCTCTAACTGACTAGGAGTGGTTTGGGAAGTTGAGAGGATAAAGCATGGGCTAGGGCATGATACCAGTAAAATGTGGTCATTTCAGTGAGCATTCGTGATCAAATAAAATGCAATGCATTTGAAATTTGTGGTCGAATATGATGCCAGAGGCTCGAAAGATATTGCCCATCAAAGATACCAATCAAAGATGAAGAAATCACATACCTTCTCTCATGCTTAGCTTTCATGAAGGAAGATTTGATAGCCAAATCTTCCTTGTACTACATGAAGAACATGTCATTGGTTCAGTTTAGCATGTTATTATCATATCAGATAAAGTATGTTTAAGAATTGTTGGTAAGGATAGGAATAGTGGAGATTCTAGAAATATCATAGAGAAAATAGAGTATAATACAATAGACTCGATTGTGAACACATTTACTCCACAAGCTTAAGTTAAAAAAGGAATAGATATATTAGTAATATAAGTGAGTGTGGAAGAGAGGGATGAAAGACTAGAGAATGGCGAGGATTCATTCACTTTAGCTAGGAAGATCAAGAAGATGGAGTAGGAGGACCATAATTTTAAGGGTGACATTGTGGTAGAAGAAGTATATAAAGATATTTACATGTCCCCTATCTGTGAAATTGAGACTATAGGTGATGAATACCATGTTGAGGATGAGGGGGGTCTTAATCAGGGATGGGCATAAGATGAATTTTGGAAAATAGAACAATCAAGAAAAATAAACCTAAGTCCAAAAAGCTAAATACGGAAGGAAAGAGGACGAGAGGGAGAATAGAAAAGACCAAAGAAAGTTAAGATCTGGGAGAGACATGTTCTCTCTTGGAAAGAAATGAAGCTCATAACACGGAATTTTAGGGGTTGCAAAATCCCTAACTAGAGATGTTTAATCAAAAAGCATTTTGAGACAAAACCTGATGTAGTATGTTTAATAGAAACTAAACTAGAACAAGAAGAAACAGAAAAGTTTTTAGGAGTTTGGAACAACATTTCAGAATCCATGAATGGCATGGGTAAGGTGACCTTCATTCTTGGCCGTGACTTTAATGAAACATTGGATATGGCTAATAACAAAGGGAGAAAGGGGACTATGAGCAGGATCCAATTTGATTTTCAGATCTTTGTCACCAAAAATGGATTGTGGGAAGTTAAAACCAAGAATGGGGTTTGAATTGTTCAAAAAATTATAGTATATCAAGAATAAGCGGAAGTGTTGGAACCAAATTCATTTCAAGGATATATTTTTGGAAAAAAACATTGGACAAGTAGCTAGAGGTTTTAAAAAATAAGGTGATTCAAGAGGGTATGGATAAAATTGGTTTCTTAACTGAAAAGGACTTGTAACAACAATATGAGGAAATTCTAACTAGAGAAGAAAGATATTGATGCAAAAAATATAGAGAGAATTGGTTGAAAGATGAGGACTGTAATACAATGTTTTTCCATAGTTCAGTCAAGGAAAGACCATTAATTAATAGAATAGCTTCAATAAAGAATAGAATTGGTCAGCAAGTTGTGGAATCAAATGCAATCAACAAGGAAGTGGTAGACTTTTACTCATCACTATGATCATCACAGGATGGACTGATATAGAGAGCTATATAGGGATGGTTGATAGTGTTCCTTGAGGGAAGGGGGATTGTGAAAGACTTGTTATCATTGTATTATGTATTTCCAATATGTTTGGATGTAGGGCAGACTAGGAGAATGAAGGATCACTCACTGATTGCATGAGAACCTAGTTTTGAAGGGTCACTAGTTGAGGGGACAGTCAAGGTCCGAATGATTGGGCCATTAGAGGACCCTATTTATTTGTATTAATTGCTATTCAAATTAGATGCATGGATTTCTTGTGAATTATCAGTTGCTATGTATCCTGCAACTGCATCCATAAATTTGCATATACTTCTCTAGGGTTGTAAGCCACTTAGGGATCAAAATAGAGAAAATAAATCAAAATCATTCTTTGTCCTATTTCTTTTTAACAAAGTCTCAACTATCAATAATACATTACATTTGATGCTCTAAGATATCAATACAAATGGCACCTAGCTAGAAGCTCACAGGCTGTCCATTTGATAACCACCGTCAACATTTCAAAAAAATGGATATCCTTGAAAGAAAGCACCAATAACATCAAATAATGGAGTTAAAGCACAGGCTAGGGCACAACACTAGTAGAATGCGGTCATTTCAATGAGCATCTCAAAAATATACAATGGCATCATTAAACGTGCCAGTAATATCAATAAACATGAATCCAAACATTTCAAAATAGTGAATCGATATCCTTGAGCACAAGCACCAATAACATCAAATAATAGAGATAAAGCACTAGCTAGGGCATGACACCAGTAGAATGCGGTCATTTCAGAGAGCATTCATGATCAAATAAAATGTAATGCATTTGAAATTTGTGGTCGACTATGATGCGAGAGGCTCAAAAGATGAAGAAATCGCATACCTTCTCTTGCACTCAGCTTTCGCTCATTTTCTCCCTCTCCTTTTCTATGCAATCAAAATAAAAATGATTTGGTGTTTCACTTTTTTTTTCATCTATACCCAGAAACTGTCAGAATTTCGATGGTCAATTCAAAACCCATCCGAATATCGACACCATCGGGGCCTATTACAAAAAAAAACACCAAATTCATAAATAAAAAAATTACTCATTGGAAGTTTCTGTCAAAATTTGTCCCCAAATGTATTAGTGACACAACGTTGACTATTTGAACTAAGGAACACTTCGAGTTTTGACATCAACCAAGAATGTGTTTCAAAATATAAATGAACTTGAATCTTTAAAAATTGAGACAGGTTATTGTAGGCCCCGGCAACACATTCCCATAGCACCTAACGTCTTAATGCTACCTCACACGAGCTCCAAGATATGGCCCCATAAAGATCACCAATTTCATGCTAAAAGGACCTTGAGGGACACTTCAGCCTAGAGTCATCAACGGCATTTGAGTGACTTAGTGTGCCAAATGAGGTTTCCACTAGCATTTACCCAACCATTTAAAGCTATTGGAATCGACGGTTTGATGCTATGACTGACGATTTGAAAGATACGCAATGTTGGCCATTTGAATTGAGGAACACTTTGAGTTTTGACATTGACTGAGAATGTGTTGCCAAATATAAAGAAAATTGAATCTCTGAAAACTAAGACAAGTTATTGTAGGCCCCGACAACATGGTCCCATAGCACCTGACAACTCGATGCTACCTCGCACAAGCTCTAAGATATGGCCCCGTAAAGATCAATTATTTCATGCTGAAGGGACCTTGAGGGACACTTCAGCCCAGAGTCATCGGTGGCATTTGAGTGACTCAGTGTGCCAAAAAAGGTTGCCACTAGTGATTACCCAATCATTCAAAGTTGTTGGAAGAGATGGTTCGATGCTATGACTGACAGTTTGAAAGATACGCAATGTTGGTCATTTGAAATAAGGAATACTATGAGTTTTGACATCGACCGAGAATGTGTTGTCAAATATAAATGAGCTTGAATCTCTAAAAACTGAGATAGGTTATTGTAGGCCTTGACAACACGGTCTCGTAGCACTTGATGGCTCAATGCTACCTTGCACGATCTCTGAGATATGGCAACGTAAAGATTGTTTATTTCATGATGAAGGGACCTTGAGGAACAGTTCAACCTAGAGTCATCAATGGTGTTTGAGTGACTCTGTATGCCAAATGAGGCTGCCACTAGCATTACTTGACCATTTGAAACTGTTGGAACATACGGTTTGATGCTATGACTGATGGATTGAAAGATACGCAATGTTGGCCATTTGAACTGAGGAACACTTGGAGTTTTGACATCGACCGAGAATGTGTTGCCTAATATAAATGAATTTGAATCTATGAAAACTAAGATAGGTTATTATAGGCCTTGGCAACATGGTCTTGTAGCACCTAACAGATCGATGGTACCTTGTATGAGCTCTGAGATATGGCCTCATAAAGATTGTCAATTTCATGTTGAAGGGACCTTGAGGGACACTTCAGCCCAAAGTTAGTGGCGGCATTCGAGCGACTCAGTGTGCCAAATGAGGTTGGCACTAGTATTAACCTGGCCATTCAGAGCTGTTGGAACCGATGGTTTGATGCTATGATTGACAGTTTTCAAGATATGCAACGTTGGCCATTTGAACTAAGGAGCACTTTAAATTTTGACATCAACTGAGAATGTGTTTCCAAATATAAATGAACTTGAATCTCTGAAAAATAGAGATAGGTTTTTATAGGTGTCAGAAATATGGTCCTGTAGCACCTAATGGCTCAATGTTACCTCGAATGAGCTCGTAGATATGGCCCCATAAAGATCGCCAATTCATGCTGAAGGGACCTTGAGGGACACTTCGACTCGGAGTCATCAACGGTGTTTGAGTGACTCAGTGTGCCAAATGAGCTTGCCACTAGTGATTATCTAGCCATTTGGAGCTATTGGAATAGACAATTTGATGCTATGACCAAAGGTTTGAAAGATACACAATGTTAGCCTTTTGAACTGAGGAACACTTTGAGTTTTGACATCGATCAAGAATATGTTTCCAAATATAAACAAACTTGAATCTCTTAAAATTGAGATAGGTTATTGTAGGTGCTAGAAACACGGTCCCATATCACCTGATGGCTTGATCCTACCTCACACGAGCTTTGAGATATGGCCATGTAAATATCACTAATTTTTACTGAAGGGACCTTGAGGGACACTTTGGCATCAACGGCATTCGAGAGACTCTGTGTGCCAAATGAGGTTTCCAGTAGTGTTTACCTAAACATTCAGAGCTGTTGGAATAGATAGTTTGATGCTATGACTGACAGTTTGAAAGATACACAATGTTGGCTATTTGAACTGAGGAACACTTTGAGTTTTGACATCAACCGAGAATGTGTTACCAAATATAAATGAACTTTAATCTCTAAAAACTAAGATAAGTTATTGTAGGCCCCAGAAACATGGTCTCATAGCCCCTAATGGCTTGATGTGACCTTGTACGAGCTCTGAGATATGGCCCCGTAAACATCACCGATTTCATGCTGAAGGGACCTTGAGGGACACTTTAGCACAAAGTCGTCAATGGTGTTTGAGAGACTTAGTGTGCCAAATGAGGTTTCCACTAGTGTTTACTTGGCCATTCAGAGCTATTAGAATAGATAGTTTGAGGCTACAACCGATGGTTTGAAAGAGACACAATGTTGGCCATTTGAACTAATGAACACTTCAAGTTTTGACATCGACCGAGAATGTGTTTTTGAATATAAATGAACTTGAATCTCTTAAAACTAAGATAGGTTATTGTAGGCCCCAGCAACATGATCTCGTAGTCCCTGATAGATTAATGCTACCTCGCACAAGCTCTAAGATATGGCCCTATAAAGATTTCTGATTTCATCCCGAAGGGACCTTGAGAGACACTTTGGCCCAGAGTCATCGACGGTGTTCGAATGACTCTTTGTGCCAAATGAGGTTGTCACTAGTGTTTACCTAGCCATTTGGAGCTATTAGAATAGATGGTTTGATCCTACAACCAACGGTTTACAAGATACACAACATTGGTTGTTTCAACTAAGGAACACTTCGAGGTTTGACATCGACCGAGAATGTGTTGCTGAATATAAATGAACTTGAATCTCTAAAAATTAAGCTAGGTTATTTTAGGACCTGACAACATGGTCTCATAGCACCTAATAGATTGATGTTACCTCACATGAGCTCTAAGATATGGCACTGTAAAGATCACCAATTTCATGTTGTAGGGACCTTGAGGGACACTTTGACCCGGAGTCGTCAGTGGAATTTGAGTGACTTAGTGTGCCAAATGAGGTTGCCACTAGCATTTACCCAAATATTATGAGTTGATGGAATAGATGGTTCTATCCTATGATCGACGGTTTGAAATATACGCAATGTTGACCATTTGAACTTAGGAACACTTTGAGTTTTGACATTGACCGAGAATGTGTTGCCAAATATAAATGAACTTGAATCTCTAAAAATTGAGGCAGGTTATTATAGGCCCCAGTAACACAATCTCATAGCACCTGATGGATTGATGCTACCTCACATGACCTCTAAGATATGGCACTATAAAGATCATCACTTTCATGCTGAAGGGACCTTGAGGGACACTTAGGCGTGCAGTCATCAGTGGCATTCGAGTGACTCTATGTGACAAACAATGTTACCACTAGCGTTTGCTCAACTATTTGAAAGTGTTGAAATAGATAGTTTGATGGTATGACCAATGATTTGAAAGATAAGCAATGTTGGCCGTTTGAACTAAGGAACACTTCAAGTTTTGACATCAATCGAGAATGTGTTGCCAAATATAAACAAACTTGAATCTATTAAAACCAAGATAGGTTATTGTAGGTCCCAACAACATAGTCTTATATCACCTGACGGCTCGATGCTACCTCACATGAGCTCTGAGATATGGTCGCATAAACATCATTGATTTCATGCTTAAGGGACCTTGAGGGAGACTTTGACCAGAGTCATTGATGGTGTTCAAGCGACTCTATGTGCCAAATGAGGTTGCCACTAGCTTTTACCTAGCCATTCAGAGCTATTGGAATAGATGGTTTGATGCTATGATCGATGGTTTACAAGATACACAACGTTAGCCATTTGAACTGAGGATCACTTTGAGTTTTGACATTGACCAAGAATATGTTGCTGAATATAAACAAACTTGAATCTCTGAAAATTGAGATAGGTTATTCTAGGACTCAGCAACATGATCCCATAGCACCTAATAGATCAATGCTACCTTGCACGAGTTCTATGATATGGCACCGTAAATATTGTTGATTTCATGTTGAAGGGACCTTGAGTGACACTTAAGCCTAGAGTTGTCCGCGGTGTTCGAGCGACTCAGTGTGTCAAATGAGGTTGCCACTAGCATTTACCCAACCATTCAGAGTTGATGGAATAGATGGTTTGATGCTATGATCAATGATTTGAAATATATGTAACATTGGCCATTTGAACTACGGAACAGTTCAAGTTTTGACATCGACCAAGAATGTGTTGCCAAATATAAATAAACTTGAATCTCTAAAAATTGAGACATGTTATTGTAGGCCTCAAAAACATGGTCCCGTAGCCCCTAATGGCTCGATGCTACCTCGCATGAGATCTGAGATATGGACTTGTAAACATCATTGATTTCATGCTAAAGGGACCTTAAGGAACACTTCAACCCAGAGTCATCGGTGGTGTTCAAGTGACTTAGTGTGTCAAATGAGGATGCCACTAGCATTTACCTGACCATTTAGAGCTATTGGAATAGATGGTTCAATGCTATGACCAATAGTTTGAAAGATACGCAACGTTGGTCATTTGAACTAAGAACACTTTGAGTTTTGACATCGACCAAGAATGTGTTGCCGAATATAAATGAACTTGAATCTTTGAAAACTAAGACAAGTTATTGTAGGCCCTAGAAACATGGTCTCGTATCACCTAATGGATCAATGCTACCTCACACAAGCTCTGAGATATGGCACCGTAAAGATCATCAATTTCATGCTGAATGGACCTTGAGGGACACTTCAGCCCGGAGTCATCGACGGCATTCGAGCGACTCAATGTGCCAAACAAGGTTGCCACTAGCATTTACCCAACCATTCAAAGCTATTGGAATAGATGGTTCAATGCTACGACTGATGGTTTGAAAGATACACAATGTTGGTCATTTGAACTAAGGAACACTTCAAGTTTTGACATCGACCAAGAATGTGTTGCCAAATATAAACAAACTTGAATATCTAAAAATTGAGACATTAAATTGTAGGCCCCGGCAACATGGTCTCATAGCATGTGACATCTCAATGCTACCTCACACGAGCTCTGAGATATGGCACCGTAAAGATCATCAATTTCATGTTGAAGGGACCTTGAGGGACACTTCGGCATGGAGTCGTCGGTGGCATTCAAGTGACTTTGTGTGGAAAATGAGGTTTCCAATAGCGTTTACTCAGCCATTTGAAGCTGTTGGAATAGGTGGTTTGATGCTATGACCAATAGTTTGAAAGATACATAATGTTGGGCATTTAAATTGAGGAACACTTCAAGTTTTGACAGGGACTAAGAATGTGTTTCCAAATATAAATTAACTTGAATCTCTAAAAATTGAGATAGGTTATTATAGGCCCTAGCAACATGGTCTTATACCACCTAATGTCTTGACGCTGCCTCATATGAGCTCCAAGATGGTCTCGTAAACATTTATGATTTCATGCTGAGGGGACCTTGAGGGACACTTCGGCCCAGAGTCATTGTCATCATTCAAGTGACTCTGTGTGCCAAATGAGGTTTTCACTAGTGTTTACCTAGCCATTCAGAGTTGTTGAAATAGATGGTTCGATGCTATGACTGATGGTTTGAAAGATATGCAATGTTGGTTGTTTGAACTGAGGAACACTTTGAGTTTTGACATCGATCGAGAAGGTGTTACCGAATATAAAAAAAACTTGAATCTCTAAAAATTGAGATAGGTTATTGTAGGCCCTGGCAACATGGTCTTGTAGCACTTGACAGCTTGATACTACCTCACACGAGCTCCGAGATATCACACCGTAAACATAATCAATTTCACACTGAAGGGACCTTGAGGGACACTTCAACTCATAGTCATCTATGGTTTTCAAGTGACTATGTGTGCCAAATTATGTTTCCACTAGTGTTTACCTAGCCATTTAGAGCTATTGGATCAGACTATTTGATTCTATGACCAATGGTTTGAAAGATATGCAATGTTGGTTGTTTGAACTGAGGAACACTTTGAGTTTTGACATCGACCAAGAATGTGTTGTCGAATATAAATGAACTTGAATTTATGAAAAATGAGATAGGTTATTATAGGTCCCAGCAACATGGTCCTGTAGCCCCTGATAGATCAATTCTACCTTGCATGAGCTCTGAGATATGGCACCGTAAAGATCATTTATTTCATGCTGAAGGGACCTTGAGGGACACTTCAGCCTGGAGTCTTTAGCGGTGTTCAAGCAACTTAGTGTGCCAAATGAGGTTTCTAGTAGCGTTTACCCAACCATTCGGTGTTTTTGGAACATACGGTTTGAGACTATGACCGAAGGTTTGAAAGATATGCAATGCTGGTCATTTGAACTAAGTTACACTTTGAGTTTTGACATCAACTAGGAATGTGTTGCCAAATATAAATGAACTTGAATCTCTAAAAAATGAGACAATTTATTGTAGGCTCGGGAAACATGGTCATGTAGCACCTAAAGTCTCGATGCTACCTTGCACAAGCTCTGAGATATGGCCCCATAAATATTGTTGATTTCATGTTGAAGGGACCTTGAGGGACACTTTGGCTCAAAGTACAGTCTAAGACCAGTGAATTAAAATATTTGCATAAAACATGATTTGGATTGGTCTATGATGTAAGGAATTTTCTTTGGTTGTTATTTATCTTTCCACGCATTTATTTTAGTATTTTTATTGTACTTATGATAGAGGAAATTACTAGTGTTCTTGACAGTGACTAGATTTGGGGGCACAGCCAGTGATTGGGATTGAGGTTTCCTTATGAGGTTTTCTCTCCCACCCCCCATGATCATTTGTGGGAGGGGTTTGAATGTGTATTATATCCTTGTAATATAATTTTTTGTGCAAGAATATGATGGATAATGTTGGAGAGATCACTGAACGAAGGAGTTTGTTGTGTGAGGAGAGCCCTATTTTAGCACCAGTCATTTTGATGAGTATAAATCCTTAAGAGTGGATGTTTTTATAGTGGATTATGGATTTTGGGATCCATACTAATGTGTTTGATTAACTATTTTGATCTGGAAGAAGTTGTGAGGTTCCATTTGTGTAGGCCCTAGTTGTGTGACCCTAGAAACAAGGGTTTGGTGGCTAGAAGAATGGGTAGGTGTTGAGACCTTAAAAACTTGAATTTTTTTTGTTTTTAAACCTTATGAAGTACTATTTCTTGGTTGGTATGTTGGGGAGTGAATATATCTATGAGTTTCTTTGTAATGGTGATGGAATTAAGCATAGTTGGTGACTACTAGGGTATTGGATCTACTAGATGGTCCAAAGGAGTCTATCTCGGGGTTTGGATAGAATTTATAGAACCCAAAAGGGTATCTAAAACAATCAAGAGTTCCTTTAGTTGTTTGGGAGGATCGGGAGAAAAAGGATGATTTGACATATTGGAGGCTCTAGGTGCTTTGGGAGGCTCTAAGTGAATAGTCAATGAAACAACAATTTCATATGCTTGACTAGAACGTGTTTTGGATAGGGCAGGAAAGTAAATACATTGTTGTGTTTATTATTTATATTTCCATGCATTTGAATCATTATACTTGGTGGGTTGGTGAAACATGGTACATTGACCAAGTTAAGGCAATCTAAAGTGTTGGAACCAGGCTGGAAGTCTTTCTTGGAGATTTGATAACTTGGAGGCTCTAGGTGCATTGGGAGAAGCCTAGATAGTGCATCCTTGAATTGAGTTGGTTCCTTAAGGCTCTTCCATGGCCTTCCACATATTATGTGCCTAAAAGTCATTAGCATAACATCATAAAGTTTTTTTTAATAATAATGAGAAATATTTTTACAATTCAGCTCATTAGGAGCACTGGGAGGAAAGAGCTGAGTAGAGAAAACCTCTGGTATTGCCCCAAAAAATAGAAAATAAAGGTTGTCATTAAATCTTACAAACTTCCCGTTATACATACGGGGTAATGCATGAGCAATTTACAGTCCACACAATTTACAATGCTATATAAATTAGACATTACAATACTTTGTATCTCCATTTAGTCCAATGAACCAATTGGATCTTCCCTACCCTTGATTGTCTCAAGTATTGCCTTGTGGTCTAACTCGCGAACCTTCCAAAGAGTTTTATTATGTGATCTTCCCCCATATCTGATCAAGTAGACATTTGATGCAATGATGAGGTTTGAATAATGAAGAATCTTTCTGTGTGTCTCCCAATCCTCAAACAACCATAACCTAGGGTTCTCCATAGCATACCATCTAAGCCATGTACCAGTTACAACCACTACTCCTATAGGGTATTCTAATTTTTCACCATCTATAATTGAGTGATCCAATTTATTTTTTGCCTCAACACAATGACACAAATAATAATTTGTCTCTTCTTCATTGTCTTCAGGTGCAATAATAGCAAAAATATGGCATGTAATGATATAAACATAATGAGGACATTAGTTTACTAAATATTTATGATAAAGTACTAAATTTGAGATTATTTGTATATGGAAAATTTACCTAGTGTAGTAGATCAGATAAGTGATCATAGTCAATGGATGATTCCATTTCTTTCAATTGTAGTGATTCATGGGGATGATAGGAGGCAAGTAGACTCAAAATATGTGTATACCATTTGTCAAACCATTCCTTTGACTCACACCCATCCCAATATTCATCTACACATGATGAATAAAAGCATGCCATATGTCGTGTGTGGATACTCCATGAACCCACATTACAACTTCTAAAAGATTGTAGCTCACTCGATCCTGTTAGTGTACAACAATCTTCATATAGTGCAATGTTAGTTTCATCCATTAACCAAAAAAATCTATGAACTTTAGACTCACCTTCATTACCTGGACCCATCGTAGCATTACACCACTAGACAATACATCTCACATCTGACAATATTGCTTGCTCTTTGTACTTTAATTATTCACGTGCTAAGGCTCTTTTAATACATGCACTTGTGACATCATGATCTCCCTTTCCATGACCGGCCTCTATGAAATTTCACATTTATTAAATTATAGTAATCTTATGCATCCTCCATAACCAATAAAACATCCAAGAATTCTTGAATTGTGATGCACAATTATGTGACCATATGATATGTCGTTGATATTTTATGCCCTTGTTAGCTAAATGACCATAAAATAGTTGAAACCAACCATGTACAAACTCTATAGATTGTGAGCAATCATCGCTGATATACAAATCATACTCCCTCAATATCTTCATGTTCTCCTCTGTACTATCTGGTGAATACATGAATGCTATATGAACAAATATAGCAACTTGTTGAGTGCTATAATGTTTTTCTTGCACCTCATCCTGTGGTTGTATTGTGTAGTTATCTACAAAGTCCACAACTAAAATAATGGTATCAAGTGTGAATGTGTCCTTGCACAACTTGAATTACATATCCAACCATTGCGCTCTATGTGTATGCCTTGCATACTCATAAATAAATTTTTTACAAAAAATGTCCATGAACCGATACACTGGAATTTTTTCAATTACTAAATCACATGTTTTATCCACTTTCTCATCTTTTAGATTGTATGTCATGGTATTATATTTTCCAAATTCTACTATTTTATTACTGATTGCATGTGTACTCTCCATATGTTGAAAAATTAGAAAATGTCACAAACCTTCACAATCTATGCATGTACCATTCAAGCATGATAGCTTGTAAAATTGTTGACCATCCACTCTTTCACATAAAATAGTAGATATTAATTCCCTTGAAGATCTAGGTGGGACATTTATGTTACAATACTACAAAATATTGTCAAAGTGCAAATCTACAAATATATTCCTATAAACTTCAAAATGGTTAAAAAATTTAATATGTACCCTACAACAACAAGTTGTGCATGTGTGATTTATCTTCACATAAAAAGGTTTACACATTTCAAAATATCTCTAACTAATTTTAAGTTGAGGATTCATATGCATAAATTTTGCAAAGAATTGTGTCTGAGTTGAATCCAAAAAATATTTTGGATGTGTAACACGAATTCAACTACCAATCCTCCTTCTTACATCATCTCTTTGATTAGGAGATACCCATGTGTTATTCTTCCAAAATTAGTCAATCAAGGATTTCAAAGCTTCAACAATTTCTTTATCTTTTCACGATAGTCTACCGGAAAATGTCCATAACTCATTGCTATTTAAATCTTCCACTCTTTGACGCCTTCCCAAAGCTCTCATTAGAGACTTTCTACTTATTTTCAATGTTTTTCTTGTCTTTCTAATGAGTTGAGATTTCTTCATTTGAGTGCTTACTATTGTTGATGTAAGTACACATCGTGTGAGATTAATATCTTGCATGCGTGATGTAGAACCCAAACTCTCATAAGCATTCATTAGATTCTTTACAATAGATTTTTCACTTGACTCATCCATCATTCTTAGCCCAAGAATCTTCATGATGGGCCTAAACTTCAGATTTCTCATCATTTCAACAAATAGTTGACATCTTCCTGTCATGTTTAAATTCTCAAAAAATGATCTCCAAATACGATTAGCATTTCTTTGACAAGTACGCTTGGGAATCTTGTTAGGCATTGCTTGCAAAATGTTAGTATCAATATCAATCAAATATTTTAGATTTCTATAAATAATTCAAGGAACATCAAAAATATTATGTGTGAATTGCGTACCATCTTGAGTTCCTTCAACATGAGATGATGTTGTGCCTACACCTTGGGATGTAGACAATGTTGTACCTTCAACATGATATTGTAAGGGGGTACATACACCTTGGGATGTAGACAATGGTGTGCCTTCAACATGATACAAGGGTGTGCCCACACCTTCAGAAGTAGACAATGGTGTGCCTTCAACATGATACAATGGTGTGCCTCCAACATTGGATGATGATGTCTCTTCAACTTGGGAACTCATAGATTATGTGCCCGCATCTTCATAATTCAATTGTCTTGGTGCATGCAAGTTTCTCATTCATTGTCTTTTTATTTCCAATTTCAATTCTCTCTTACTTTGTATTGATATTTCATGTTCTTTATCCAAAGAAAAATCTTCTTCTATGGTATCCAATTTTTTTTGTTCACGAAGTTGTCTCATTCTTTCCCTTTTCTTCTCTTTGTCTCTTTCATGCTCTTCCAGTGTTAAAGTCTTTTCTCATTTCCTTGGCATGATGATGATTTCTACATATGAATTGATTAAAATTTTTAAAATATAATATAAATGTAAAACAATAAGTCAAATTATAATATAAACCTCTTGCAATATGACAAATTATAATATAAATTTATTACAATTATATCAAATTATGTACTGAACAAGTCTATATCATACCAATTATAAACCAAAACACTCTTTATTCACATTTGACATGTAAAAAAATTAAAAAAATTACCTCAATCGATAAATTTCGATGAATAATGATTGACTTTAACAATTCAATGTTGATTTTTAAACAAAAAGATGGTGCAAATTGATAGAATATGCTTCTTTGTCACTTTCAACACCATGAAAAGTGAATGTTTGTTGGATAACACATAGAACTCAAACAACACACAGAAAAAGTGGGCCTCTTTCACGAGATCTTTAATAGAAAAGACCATTTATTTTAGTCTTCCATAGCGCATGCGCCCTATGCAAAACTAAAAAGTGTTATGCATACTCTTGCATAGAACAAGTTCTCTATAGCGCATGTGCCCTATGAAAAATGTGTGTGTGAGAGAGAGAGAGAGAGAGAGAGTCGTGTCACCCTCTTTCATCTCTCTCTCTCTCTCTCTCTCTCTCTCTCTCTCTCTCTCTCTCTCTCTCTCTCTCTCTCCCTATCCTTCTCAGCCCCCACCACTTTATAACTATTTGTTTCTCACTATTTAAATATATGATTTCCATAGGATTCTCGAGCTATAGCATGCATGCCCTATGCAAGTCATAGGTTTGAATAGCATGATCGCACTATAGCACGCATGCCCTATAGGGTGTGCACACTTTTAAAGACATTGGAATCCACCAAGCCTAAGGCTTGGATTTTCCTTGGAGATCCAACCCAAAGGCTTGGAGGATTCAAATAGGCCTGAGACATGTTTTCCAGCAGACATATAAAGAAATGACTTCTTTTTTTGTGTGCTCCTCATCAGGTTTACTCATGGTTCAATAACATTAAAATTAGATGATGAGATATTGTATATCTTTTTGTTAGCTATCTAAGAATATAATTTATTTTGAATTCTAATTATGTTAATTTTTTCATCTCTAATTTCTTTTATGTGTATGTCCATTTTGTCAAAAACCAACGTGTAGTATTTTGGGCATAGATTTTGGCTCGCTCATCAAATTTTGCAACAAGTTACATTTTTAGAAACTAGACTCCATTCTAAACACTTTTAAAAAAAGAAAATTTAATTTTCAATTAACTTTAAATGATTTCTAGGGGGAGCACACAGAAATTTCACATTTTCAGGATGTGTGCACTTCATAAATTCATAAAAAATTATACATTCATAAAAAAAATTAGCAAAAGAATATGGGATAAACTACATGGTGTTAGCTAACTTATCACTAGAGCGACTAAAAAAATTCAAAAAAAACTTAACATTTTAGGGGGAGCACATCAGATGCTATGTTATGTTTTTTCACAAAAAACTGGACCACTTTTTATGCTCCCCCTTTTTGAGGGCCTTAATCTGCACCATTTTCAAAATAAATTAGTAGTTTAGGAACTAGATTCAAAGTATTACTTGACTCTTGTTCTTGTAGCATCTTAAAATTTTGAGTCTAACTATCTTCAATTTCTTATTGAAGTTCATAGTTTTCTGATTTCAGGAAAAAAGTGGCATCTTAGACCCCCTTTTTGATCCCCCATCTTTGTGCACTTACCCTACAGTTACAAATTAATTATCTTATGTTAATGTTAATTTTGATGAATAAATTAGGGCTCTTTTGATTTTGTGCTCTTTTCCTGAAAGTTAGAATGGCTTTGTAATAGTTGTTAGTAACTTTGTTTCTAGTTCAAATACCCTAAAATTTGATGATGTTGTTGGTGTTATTCTAAGTGATGAAATTCATAGGAAAAGCTCACATGGATCCACATCAGGTAGTGTTTTAAATACAAAAATCAGAGGTAGATCAAGGGACATAGGAAACAATTGTGGAAGTCATGGGAAATCATGAGAAAAATCAAAGAGAAAGAGGTCTCAATCCAAAGGACCAAATGATTGTTGGTACTGTGGAAAACTAGGTCATAAGAAGAAAGATTGGTTGTCTCGGAAGAATAAAGAAGGAGACAAACTAGAAGGTAATAAGGAGAAAAATGTGGTAAGTAACAAATCTGAAAAGGATTTTTTTTTTCTTTCCCTTGAAAATGCTAACAATTCATGGGTTCTAGTTCAGGCTACACCCCATTGAATTTATTTTTTTGATTATGTCCTAGGGGATTTTGGGCTAGTGTATTTGGGAGATAATGAACTCTGTTATATTTTTGAAAGGGGAAGAATTAAAATTAAGTTGCATAATGGGAATCATTAGCTACTACAAGAAGTAAGGCATGTTCCAAGGCTGAGTAGGAATTTAATTTCAAAAGGGAAGCTAGGTGATGAAGGTTGCACAGTTACTTTTAATGAAAAAAATTGGAAGGTGTAAAAAGGTTCCTTAGTTGTAGAGAAAGGTGTGAAACTAGGCACCTTATATCTTTGTATAGGTCATATTGTTCCTTCTACTTTAATTGTTACAAAAAAAAAAGTCAATGTTCATGAACAATTGTTGTTGTTGAGCAAGTAGAACCTAAAGTGGTAGCTACGGATTCTGAAACAACACAAAGGCATAATAGAATTGGGCACATGAGTGAGAAAGGTATTAAATTACTTCATTCAAAGAAATTATTACCGGGTCTAAAATGTGTCAATATGGATTTCTATGAAACTTGAGTATGGAAAAAAAAAAAGAGAGAGAGATTTTTTTTTCTAAAAAGTGGGAAGGAAAAGAAAGATGAGAGATTAGAGCTTGTGCATACAGATGTATGTGGACCAGCTCAAATATCTTCCCTTGGTGCCTCTTTGTATTATGTTACATTCATTGATAATGTAACTAAGAAAGTATGGATTTATCCCCTTAGGAATAAATCTGATATATTTGAAACTTTTTAAAAATGGAAAAACTTGGTTCAAAATGAGATTGGTAAAAGACTAAAATGTCTCAGATCTGATAATGGTGGTGAGTATTGTAGCAAAGCGTTTGAAGATTATTGTTCTTCTAATGGTATTCATAGATAGAAAATGGTTCCAATGACTCCACAAGAAAATGGAGTGGTTGAGCGCATGAATAAAGCAATAATGGAGTCTACAAGGAGTATGAGGTTGCATGTTGGGCTTCCCTTAAACATGCAAGAAAAGGTTGTAAACAATTTTGTTTATTTAATCAATAGAGGTCCCTCTACTCCTTGGCCCATTTGGACCATGGCATACGGAATGCCGGATATGGTCAATTCTAGAATATGTTGCAAATCCGGAATACCATATTCTCAAAATGATATCCGGAATATGTGTTCGACCCGTTTGGACCACCTGGAAGATGACTGAGAAGATCTATTTTCCGCGTTTGGCTGCGCATTTTGGAATTGGAATATTGACTGGATGAGAATTTATTTTATTAATTTATTTGTAACAATTTGTGATTTTTTCAAATGTTATGATGTTTTTCATATTTTTTGGTATTTTTGAATATTTATTTTATTTTTGCAATAAAATATTATTATAATATTTTATTTATTTTTGAATACTTATTTTATTTGTATGCGATTTTGAATATTTATAATATTTTGAAATAAAATTATGTTTATAAGTTTATAAACATTGTAACATTTTGTATAACTTTTTTATAAAATTTATAGACCCAAAAAAAATTTATTATAATATTTTATTTTATTTTTGAATACTTATTTTATTTTATTTTATTTGTATGCGATTTTGAATATTTACAATATTTTGAAATAAAATTATGTTTATGAGTTTATAAAAATTGTAACATTTTGTATAACTTTTTTATAAAATTTATAGACCCAAAATAAAATATAAAATTTATAAAATTTGTATACCCAAAATACACAAATAAAATATAAAATTTATAAAATTTGTAGACCCAAAATACACAAATTTATAAACAAGTCATTTATTTTATTATTTATTTTTTACAAAATGTTGCCAACCCAGCTCAATAGGAGCACCAGTAGGAAAGAGCCGGGTGGAGAAAACCTCCGGTCTAGCCCCACAAAATCATGCGCTGATATAAAATTTACATAATTTGAATGAGGCATTCCTCATTTTACATAATTTGAATGAGGCATTCCTCTTTTTACATAATGCAGATACAGTTTTACAACTTGAATGAGGCATTCCTCATTTTACATAATGCAGATACAATGTTATAATTTAGTCTGATGAGTCTTTGACACTCTGTCATGCCCGAACTCTTGTTTTTGTCTGTAGACACTGCACACATAAAACATACAACTGCTTTGTGCTTTTGTTAGTACACCAATGAAGTACATTCAATTGCTAACTTTTGTATGAGTTTTTAAAAAAAATCTTATTGATTATTATTACCTTCTATGACCCCCTTTGATTCTTACCTGAATGATCCACGCTTGTCAAGATAAAAACACGACCAATTAAATGAGTTTATACATGATATATCTATGTTAATATCAAAATACAAAATTGAATAATTCCTGAGCTCATATCTGTATTGCACAATATCAAAATACAAAATTGACTAGTTCCTGAACTCATCTCCGCATATTACAATATCAAAATAAAAAACTAAATACTTCTTGAGCTCATCTACGCATATGGTCGCACAAAAGATATGCGATTACAATACAGAGAAGGCATCGTAAAAATATAATTTCATTTGTCCTAGCTTGACAACTATTGCACTCAAATCTTGGATTGTGGATGAGTGGAGATGAGCAGATGTTTGGATCGTGGATGACTGGAGATGGGCGAATAGATGTAGATGGGTTGTCATCGACCCATCTAAAGTACCCACAATCATGATAGCCCTATGATGCCCAATCTACATTAGTATTGAATACTATTTACATTACAAACATTAAATATATACACATTACCAACCTTTTTTTTGTTTGGACAACACCAATATTGTCGTCCAGGGTTCTCCACTGACCGTGAAATCTTCAACTGGCACTACCCACCACCACATCAACAACTTGGCACATTGATCAGAGCCATCAAACTGATTTCAATAATGCTCCTATATCAATAATCCCAAAATTAAACAATAGCAATAGCAATAAGACACTCAATATTCAGACACTCTGACATGCAACATAAAATGCATCAAGTCATGAAGCCTAGCATGGACTCTCTGTCAGATAGAGCCATTGTCTTGCATGAAATTAGTCATTCTGTAGACACTGGTCTAGTGTTGTCAACAGACCCAAATAGTTCAAAGATACTCGAACCAATCAGATGTTTTATGGGGTGCATTTTTTTATTGGTGTATAAACATGGCAGATATGTATGGATATCACAAGGGGGACACATAATAACTGCATATGAAGAAAAGGATTACAGATCCCTAAAAATTCTGTGATTTAGCCCTACCAGATGATGTAATCTCCTGCATTACAAGAAAGAGGACAAAAATGAGGATCATTGTCTTACCTTAGGAGGAATTCACTTCCAAAAAATACAGTAGATTAAAGTACAAGTTTATATCATTTCACGTAGTTTTGAGATTAAGTCTCAAAGGTTTTTCAGATAGTAAAATTGTGTGTTGAAGAATCAAAGATGGTGTAAAGGAGTTTTTGAACAAGATGATAATTGAATGTGAAAGTATTCAAGCAAACTGAATATAGTAATAAAAGATACAAATAAGATGTTCATAGTTCCAGATGTATCAAGACCTTGGGGTAATATATGATGGAATTCATAGCAAAGGCTTTCCTAAAGGTAATATAACAAGGTGAAATATAAAATTATTGGTTCCTGCAAAGTCTTGAGAAAATTTCAGAACAAATATGTCCCAGATTAAGCTACCAGAGGGAGTTGAAGAGTCTCCCACTTTCAATGTTATAGAATTATATGGATATCAAAAGTGTGGAGTATTAACACTGCAGACAAACTAAACTTGAACTCAGTATTAACTCAGTAAAAATATAAGTTCCTGTTCAAAAAGGCAAGACAAACTAAACTTGAACTAATGAGTCTTTTTTAAGTATTCACTAGTACTGAATATTATTGGTTAAAGCTATTGTACAAACATTTCACAAAAGACAAGTGTTCAAAAGGATATATAAGGGACACAGTGTTAATAGAAATCCAACATGCTGGCTGTTTAATTTCAGCCAATATGGACAGTTTCGAATAATAGACGCTCTCACCAAGCAGTACATAATAATCACCCAAACTTTTTCAATGGTTTTGAATGAATCATAAAGAATTAAAAGTGTTTGGAATGAATCAAAGATGGTGAGACAGAGTTTTTTGAACAAGATGACAGCTGCATGTAAAAGTACTAATGCAAATTGAAAACCAATAACAGTACAAATAAGATGTTGATAGTTCCAGATGTATCAAGACCTTGTGATATTCTAATTTGCAAAGGCCTTCCAGAGAGTAATTACCAATTAGAATGCCACTACAGATTTAGTAAATATGTTGTTCCTAATTTCTCAACTGAAAAGGAAGGATGCATGATCCTTTTAGTCATCACTGACCTATACACATGTTCCTACATAGAAACAGGCTTCGATTTTTGCTGAGGGTTTAACAAACTAAAAATTACATGTCCATTGAAAGGAAATGAAAAAATAAATAAAGGTTCGTTGATTAACCCAATCTATCAAATTTCTTTAAAGCTTAAGTTAAACGTTTACCTTAATCTATTGCCACTCAATAGATTAAGGTAAACGTTCATGTTTCTCAGCCCAGGTGTATCAATTATTATAGTGTGTTCTCATTTCTATATTTATTACCAGTGTTTCTCAGCCCAGGTGTTTCTCTAAAACAAATATGCAAGCAAAATACTACATGGCAGATACAGACAATGCCCGATCAGAGATACATGACAAAAATATATGTGCATGTATAAGTAAGACAGATAAAATCTGTATGAAAGTATAACATTTATGAGGCCAATCATGGTATCCAGGCTACTCAACTAGCATCTCTGATCATCCACTTCAATTATCTATTCTCCTGAATAATCTGCGTAAATGGGTGTTCAATCAGCTTGGCCATAAGAATCACTACAGCAGCAGTAGGAATGAAAACTAGAGGGGTAGTAGCAATAGTAAATCTGTACATTGAAGAATCAAAGATGGTGAAACGGAGTTTTTTGAACAAGATGACAGCTACATGCAAAAGTACTAATGCAAATTGAAAAGCAATAATAGTACAAATAAGATGTTGATAGTTCCAGATGTATCAAGACCTTGTGATATTCTAATTTGCAAAGGCCTTCCAGAGAGTAATTACCAATTAGAACGCCACCACAGATTTAGTAAATATGTTGTTCCTAATTTCTCAACTGAAAAGGAAGGATGCACGATCCTTTTAGTCATCACTGACCTATACACATGTTCCTACATAGAAACAGGCTTCAATTTTTGCTGAGGGTTTAACAAACTAAAAATTACACGTCCATTGAAAGGAAATGAAAAAATAAATAAAGGTTTGTTGATTAACCCAATCTATCAGATTTCTTTAAACCTTAAGGTAAATGTTTACCTTAATCTATTGCCACTCAATAGATTAAGGTAAACGTTCATATCATTTCATATAGTCTATGGATTGATTCTCAAAAGCTTTTATAGGCTTAGTAAATCTGTACATTGAAGAATCAAAGATGGTGAAATAGAGTTTTTTGAACAAGATGACAGCTGCACGCAAAAGTACTAATGCAAATTGAAAAGCAATAACAGTACAAATAAGATGTTGATAGTTCCAGATGTATCAAGACCTTGTGATATTCTAATTTGCAAAGGCCTTCCAGAGAGTAATTACCAATTAGAATGCCACTACAAATTAATCCAAAGATAATGTAGAGAATACAAATTAATCCATAGCAGAAAACTGGTATCAAAGAGCAACATTTCACAAACATTAGTTTTGATTTTAAATAAAAGACCCAATAAACATCGGTCAACTAAAGTCCAAACTTCAATATCATATAACGGATTCTCTCCCCTTCATCCATTGTCAAGAAAAGTGCAGCTGATTCTGGATCATGCATTAACTTTTCGTATGCTTCAATTATAGTAGAGTCGCGAAGGCCAGGGATTGCTTTAAGTGCTTTATGCAACTCCGCTGCCTCACTTCTCAAACTAGAAGCTTTGTCCACTCTCAGAGGCTATGCAAGGCCTGTTGTAATGCTTGCAGACAGATCTTTGATCGTTTCACAAATCGAATCCAAGGAATTTACCAATGTTCCCCTCCTCCTCTTTGGCCTCCTTGACGATGTTGAAGGGTTATCGTTGCCACTTGCAGTAGATTGGTTCGATACAGGTGTATCAACAGATTCATTACCATCATTACCCAAATCAGCAGCAGTCTCAAAATAGGCATTATCCATACCATGATCACTGAAAACATCATCATCAATGAAATCCTCCTCTGTCTCTTGAGCTGTTGCAGTTGTAGTACCCTCAGCTATGTCATTCCCAACAATAGAGGATAATTCATTGAAGTACTGAAATGGCTGCCTCTTATACATTCGGGCATTTTTAAATTCCTTTCTCTGAATCATGGCATAACAATTCAATTCATTATTGGTCCTTCATTATTTAAAAAGATATATTCAACTTAAAAAGAGATTTGAAGACCATGTTACCTTCAACAACTCCTCCCAAACACTATCCTCATTATCCATAGATTGGGTGGTCTCATTCCAAGCTAAGCCGCTTGTATTCCTTAATTCTTTCATAAGCCTATACCCTTGTTTCCAAGTTTTCAGCTTGTTCTTGAAGTTTTCCTTCGAAAGGTTCATTTTCATCTCATTATTGAACCTCCTTTCGATGGCTGTCCAAGCCTCTTTCTTGAAACCCCCATCAGTTTTCTTTCCAAGCTGCACTTGCTCCTGTAGCAAGTCTAGCAACTTGCGTTCCATCTCTTTTGTCCAGAACACCTTCTTGGAAGAAGAAGTTTCCTGGACAACTTGATCACCATCCATAGACATACCTGATGCACACACAACATGATAATGTACACTCACTATAAGTATAGTCACAAATGAGGACAGTCACTCTAAAGACAACATGATAATGTACACTCACTGTAAGGACAGTCACAAATGAGGACAGTCACTCTAAAGGCAACATGATAATGTACACTCACGATAACTCCTGGTATAAGAAGGGACAGTTTCAAATGGTCTCCTCTATAGTTGTTACTCCTGGTATATTCTTCTCTGTAGATGCTACTGTGTGCTAGGGAACTTCTTAGAACTGTTGGTATATTCTTAGAACTTGTTACACCTAGGAACTTCTTAGGACAGTCACTCTAAAGACAACATGATAATGTACAGTCAATGTAAGGATAGTCACAGTGAGTGTACATTATCATGTTGTCTTTACAGTGACTGTCCGCATGTGTGACTGTATTAAATATAGCATGAGAACATTAAATATAGCAGCATTAAACATAACATGACAATATTAAATATAACATGAGAACATTAAATATAGCAGCATTAAACATAACATGACAATATTAAATATAACATGACAACATTAAATATAGCAGCATTAAACATAACATGACAATATTAAATATAGCATGACAACATTAAATATAGTAGCATTCAAAATAACATGACAATATTAAATATAACATGACAACATTAAATATAAAATATAGCAACATTAAACATAACATGAGAATATTAAATACTAATATGACAACATTAAATATAACAACATTGAATATAACATGACAACACTAAATATGGCATAACGGCTTTTATTAATGTATAGTATCAGTTTGTGAAATTTATGAAATCTGACATTAGTTTAAACACTGCCATAATAGTTATTCAACCGACTAAGATCGGGATCTCTAGTCTTCCCACATCCTTCTTGCTATTTCATCTCGAAAATTGGCCCAATCATCTCTTTCACGCTGGCTCAACCCATATGTCTCAAGCACTGGTACATCTATCCCATCACGACCATCTTCCTCTTCAATTTTTGCCTCAGATGGAAGGCCGTCCTCTATCGTAATGAAGTTGTGAAGTATGCAACATGCCAAAACAATATGTGTTTGTGTCTTGATTTGATAAGACGTCGCATGCTTCAATATAGGAAAACGCTGCTTCAAAATCCCAAATGTACGCTCTATTACATTCCTAAGCGAGGAGTGTCGATGATTAAACAACTCTTGTGGGGTGTTTATTGGGTTTGCTCTTGAAAACTCCTTTAGGTGGTAGCGTGTGCACCGATAAGGCATGAGAAATCCTGGTACGTTTGGATATCCAGCATCGACCAAATAATATTTACCTAAACAAAACAAAATGTCATTGTCATGACGTTGTTTTATTTTTCGTATGCTTCAATAATATAATCATATTTTACAAACCTAGGGGAACTACCAATGGATCAGCTCTAGATAGAGCCGAAGCTAGCACGCGGCTATCTGCAGCAAACCCTTCCCAACCAGAAAGGATGTATTGAAACTTATAATCAAATGAACACACTCCCATAACATTTTGTGACAAGTTTCCTTTTCTATCATGATATTTAGCTTGCAGGTTGACATCAACAGTGACTGGTATATGGGATCCATCCATTGCTCCCACACAGTTCTGTAGTCAGATAAATCAATGGTGTAATGAACACGCAATAATAGGATTACAACTCTAAACAAAATTAAACCACTGGGAGATATACCTTGAAGTATGGGTCAAAACGGGTCTTCCCACTAATTTTGCAAGGAGTGTTTGGACCAGGGGGTATAAAATAATCCGAATGGAGCGCCAAGATAGCCCTCAAGACCTTGTGGAAGTATCGGCTTACCGTCTCTCCAGAGTGCCCAAAGTTATGGGCAATCTTACGATTCCTCAGATTGTGGCCAAGAGTATGGAGGAACATGACTAATTGTTCTTCTAACGTGAGGAATTCTGTATCTTTGATGCTTCCTTTTTGCCTTAAAATATTGGCTAGTTTAAAGAAGGATCGTCTAGTCATGCATATTTGGTCATGGCAATCCGTCTCATTGGAGTTGACAACATGCTTATAAAAAGGAATTGCATCTCTTGTGCGCTTATGCATATTTCAACTACCTTCTTTTATACACTCCCCTATGGCCGCGACAACGGTGGCAAGAACAAGTACAACAACAGACGGGACTCTTCTCCTCCTCATAATCTCTCCTTCCATTTCATCATCATCATCAATATCATCAATGAGATCCATTGAATTACCTAAAAATACCAACAAAACAATCATGAAACAACATAAGAAAACAGCCAACTATAATGCATAATCAGAGAATAGAGTTGCAAGTTCAGTAGACAACATATGTTGACAAGAAAGTACTTTGTGTAATTATACAAAATGAGAAGTTCTCACAGTGACTGCCCCTTGTGTAATTGCCACTTGAACGAGGATAGTCACTGTAAAGACAACATGATAATGTACACTTGCAGTGAGTGTACATTATCATGTTGTCTTTAGAGTGGCTGTCCTCATTTGTTGAAGAAGAAAAACATTAATGTGGTTGAATAGCAATACATTCAAGTGGCAATTACACAAGGGACAGTCACTGTGAGATGTCCTCATTTGTGACTGTCCTTACAGTGAGTGTACATTATCATGTTGCCTTTAGAGTGACTGTCCTCATTTGTTGAAGAAGAAAAGCATTAATGTGGTTGAATAGCAATACATTCAAGTGGAAATCACACAAGGGATGAGTCATTGTGAGATGTCCTCATGTGTGACTATCCTTGTCACAAATGAGGACATCTCACAGTGACTGTCCCTTGTGTAATTGCCACTTGAATGAGGACAGTCACTGTAAAAACAACATGATAATGTACACTTGCAGTGAGTGTACATTATCATGTTGTCTTTAGATTGACTGTCCTCATTTGTTGAAGAAGAAAAGCATAAATGTGGTTCAATAGCAATACATTCAAGTGGAAATTACATGAGGGACAGTCACTGTGAGATGTCCTCATTTGTGACTATCCTTACAGTGACTGTACATTATCATGTTATCTTTAGAGTGACTTTCCTCATTTTTTCAAGAAGAAAAGCATTACTGTGATTCAATACCAATACATTCAAGTGGCAATTACACAAGGGATAGTCACTGTGATATTCCTCATTTGTGACTGTCCTTGTCACAAATGAGGACATCTCACTGTGAGATGTCCTCATTTGTGACTATCCTTACAGTGAGTGTACATTATCATGTTGTCTTTAGAGTGACTGTCCTCATTTGTTGAAGAAGAAAAGCATTAATGTGGTTGAATAGCAATACATTCAAGTGGCAATTACACAAGGGACAGTCACTGTGAGATGTCCTCATGTGTGACTGTCCTTGTCACAAATGAGGACATATCACAGTGATTGTCCCTTGTGTAATTTCCACTTGAATAAGGACAGTCACTGTAAACACAACATGATAATGTACATATCATCTTCCACTTGAAAAGGTGGAATTGGAATATTAGGCTCGCATTCCGGTTTCCAAATGCCAATTTTGAAATGTCGTCAGGTCTGCATGGGTGTTATTATAATTACACATTTTTTAATACTCTCATTTTCAAAAGAATTCTCACTTTATCAGATCATATTTATGCAGAAGTATCCCACTCTTAAAAAAAATCCTGTATTAGATAAATATATGTTTTTGTGTTTGTAGAGGTTTGCAGGTGTTTTCATGTGTTACTATCACTTTTGCACTGCCAAAGTTCCAAAACAATGAATTTAAGCCAGCCAGCAGTGATCTAAGTCAGCAATGTAAACTTAAAATAAAAAAATAAAAAAACTATTGCACTGATGAACTTTTTTAAACTGAGTTTAGGAAGGTTCACGTCAAATTTTTAAAAAAATCAAATCAATCAATATCCAACATGGCTTTAAAATTAATGTTTTTTGAGCACGTGTGGATACAGTATCCTATGTCTAAAATCAATTTTTTTAGCATGCATGGATACAATATCTGATGCATATTGGGGCTGTATCCATATCAGGTATGGCAGTAAACACACCGAAGGAGGGGTATGGGTATATCCAACCACTCTGGTATACATATGATATTCATACATTTTCTTGGATTTTCTTGGATTTGGCCCGAGTTCACCCATGCAGAACACACAAGTTATGGGTAGGACCCTAGCCAAACCCATAGAGGGTTGGACTTAACCTAAACCCAATACCCAAGGTCATAGGGTAGAACCCTAGCCAAACCCATAGAGGGACTTGAACAGTTGAACCCAAACTCAGTTAAGACCAAAAAAATCAGATGGGATAAATAGAAAAGAATGCACGCAAGTTCTGGAGCTTACATCTAAGTAAATAAAAAGATGTAATCTAATTCTCTTGCAACATCATTGTAGCGTTGTGTTGAATTATCTCTGGCAGACTGCTACTGTGTAAGCAGCTGTATCAAAACAATGCAAACCCTAGAGCGTAAATTGCTTCACACATTTGCAAAAGATACTCTCTTCCCACCACATTAGCAAAATTTTGAAATAAAACCAGCAATATAAAACACTATCAAGTTCACCAAAAACTAACCAGGTGTTGGCGGCTGAAATGAAGAAGCTTGTGGGTTTCAGCACGGTGACCGAAATGAAGAAGCATAGAAGACCCGCGTTAGGGTTTCAGCACGGTGACCAAAATGAAGAAGCACAGAAGACCGAAACGAAGAAGCACAGAAGACTCATGTTAGGGTTTTAGCTTTTTGATCACGTGGATGAAGCAAATAGCCGTTCGAAGTGAAAATGATGGTATAAAAGGTAGACGTCAAAAAACATAACAACGCCCATGCGGACCTGACGACCTTCTCAAAATTGGCATTCAGAAACCGGCATGCGAGCCCGATATTCCAATTCCACCTTTTCAAGTGGAAGATGGTATGCTCATTTTTTTGGCAAAATTGGCATACCAAAATTCCAATTCCAGCCATGCATGTCGACCACAAACAATGAATTCCAAATTCTGAATTTGCAATTCAGGAATAGCGGCTGATATGTCGTGGTCCAAACGGGCCCTTAGGTTGTGGTATTCCAGAGGAAGCATGGATAGGTAAGAAGGTGAGCTATTCTATTCTTAGAACCTTCGGTTGTGAAGAATTTGCACATATAGATTCTAAAAATAGAACCAAGATGGAAGCTAAGTTAAAGAAATGTATATTTTTTGGATATGGCCTTGATGAATTTTTCTATAGACTTTGGGATGTTGAAACCCATAAAATTTTAAGAAGTAGGGATGTCATATTCAATGAGAAAGTGTTGTATAAAGATCATTTGTAGTGGCATGAGAAGAAAGAAAATTATTATGTAGTGCTAGATGATACTCCAAAAGATGATGTTCCAGTGGTTCCTCATACTTCACAACAACAACAAAAAAAAATACCACAAACTCTAGTGAATGTTAGATGGTTGACAAGGCTAAGTAGACCCCCTAAAAGGTTCTCTTCCCTCATTTATCATAAAATATTTTGGGGGTTAACTCTTCAAGCATTTTTTATAAATGACTTGTCAATAATTTCCCTAGGTTGACTTGTCAAGCTTTTCCCTAGTTTGACTCATCAAGTATATTTAGGGTTAACTTGTTAACCGACATAAGTCTTGTTATAATGGCTTAGGATTAGGGTTTTCTCAATATATGAGAATTCCAGTGCTTCTTGTGTGGTATTACAGATTGTAATAGGTAGAAATTACTAGATAATAAGATTGGACTCTCTATTTGGTGTACGTAACCCAAGATTGGGTGAACCATGATAAATTTGTGTCCTTTTTAGTTCTACTTATGTGTTTTTTATTCCTTAGCATTATTAATTATATTTGTATGTAGCTATTAAATTTATTTCTACTAATCCTAACATTGTAGACCTTTGGTTCCTATGGATAGATATCAAGTTTCCAAAGTACTACAAATTGAACCAGATGGAAGCATCAATGGATTTAGACCATGTTTCTCACCTAGCTGAACCAAGTAATTTTTTATTTATTACTTAGGTAAAATTAATTTATAACTCATTTTATTACACTTTATATTTTTTTGATATTAACTTATCAATATATAAAATGTAGGCCATGTGTATGCAGTTGTTACGAATGAGAACAATGAAGGAACATATTACTTTTTGTATCATTGTATTAAGGCCAAAATAAAATTGACAGCCAAAATCATTGATTGAGAGAGTGTTGACTATCCAAAAGGGTCTATTGTTGTGATAGGGACATGGCTTAGTATGCACCCTATCAAAAAAACTTATGTGTGCTTGTTGGAATGAGAAACAACAACATCTTCCAACTAGAAAAAGATTTTATAGGAAAAAATGGTGGTCTAGGCACTATGTAAAATGGTGTAGAGAATGCAAGAATGATTGAGAATATCATAGGAAGAAATCTAAATGAGTAATAATTGAATTGAATAAGATAAATTGATGAAATGAGGCCAAATTAGAAAGGTATATGAGACTGGGAGTCGTCTTGGCATTTTTGCAAGCCCATAGGGTTGTTAAAAAGAGAATCAAAGAGTGTAATACTCCAATGGGAAACTTAGTCATAGATTTTTCATAGGGCATTAGTACAATAATTGGAGTCTCTACAATGTGCATGTGTCCATGAATAGTCTTGACCAAACAGTCAAGAAAACAAATATGGTAGGTGGCAAGGTAGGTTGATAGAAATGGATTGTGGAAATTGTCTTACATTAATAAAGTGGAAGGTATATGTGGTGTAAAATTTCATGGGGTGCAATTTTTGACATTAAACTTTAGAAGGTAGAGATGACATGTTTTTTAGAATAAATTCATAGAGGTCTAATGGAACCAAAATTTGAGCTTTAGAAGATCAATTTAGAAGATACACTTTATAGATACCTATGGGTTACCATTGGAGACCAAACAACTTTTAGCATGAAAGATGAGGATTATTAAATTGTTATCTAAAAATATTTGGGCCTCGTTTGGCTATGCCTTGTAGATTGAATGATTTTTAATATTTTTAGAGAAGTCACTCAAAGGAGGATTTGGGATCTGTTACAAATTTGTAGTAGACAAATTCCCTCATCAACTAGATTTTCTTATTAAAAAAAATGTTTTTAAATATGGGTAATCATGATTTAGTGGAATGATATCTAAATTAGTTTCAATACCTTAGTGCATTTTTATTGTAATGGCTTAAATTTAACACCTTTGTGTAAAAGGTAATTTTGGCATTTCCCTACCTTAGCCTAAGACTCAAGATCCACATGATCCCCATCATCAGCTGACTCATCAACTGCTCTAAGATTTCTACCATGCAACACTGATGGTTTTGGACAAGTACACATTGTAGAGATGTCCACACATTAATGTACATGAATATATAGATGTGTAGGTTTTCATTGGAGCATTACAAACTACCAACCTATAATTTGTAATGCCACATTAATGGGAAAAAATATGTGATATTCCATCCAAATACATTTTAAACCCTTCCCTTGGCCCTCATTTGGTCTTCTTGCTTGGTTATTCACACTCTCTATGCTTCTTGGCTCTCCATCTATCATCTTTGGCATACTTCACACACTTCATTTGCAAGTTTATCCATTGTTGAATCTCTCAAATCTAATCATTGGCTCCAAAATTTCTCACTTGGGCTCCTAATATTTCATAGGGGAGTTCTCTCATCCCTCTTACTTGAGGCTTAATAGCATATTATCACTCTCATCTCATTCTTATTCACATCATTATTTATTTTATCATATCTATTCAGTTATATATCACCAATTTTATCATTTCTAAATGGCTACTATAGAGGTGGACACACCAAAATAGGGACTTGAATGAGGTAAGTCACCAAATAGCCACCTAAACTTTTTTCTCTTCTTTCTTGTGTGCGTGGTCCTTGTGGATTTATGGGATCCAATAAGGATCACATTACCAACCGTCAAAACCAAGTTTTGTTCTATCCCATCATTTCATTATTTACATTATGTATAATCTATTTATCATCTCATTTTTCTATCTCTATCTAGTATTCATAGTCTTTCACTCTATTTATTTATTCTTATTTTATGCACTTCAAATACTTCTTTTCCATTTAGTTCCATATTTTGTTATTTTGTTTCACATTTTGTTTTCACCCATTCACACCTTGTCCATACAAGATGCCAGCGTGTTCTATTGGGGTTCGGCATCCACACTATAGTCTGAGACAATGAGCTTGCAGAGCTCTGAATTTTTTCATTGTAATTGGATCTTTCATTTCCTATAGTTTGAATATTTTTATCTATCTATTTTCTTTAATTATAAAATATAATTTACATATAACTGATTAAGTCACATTAAAAATATTCACTAAAAATAATCACATTCAACAACCTTGAAGTAACCAAGTAAAGTCTTCATCACGTCCTATCTTCTTAGAGATCCTATCTAGCAACGTGAGGCAGTGCAAGGAGGTATTATATCCCTTAAGACTTTAACCAATCTCTAGGTCAGTGTACTATTTTCTTCCCCACATTTTGGTGAACCAAATGTGAAGCTTACTTGTGATAAGCTCCTTTGATATTCTAGATGTGGTGAAGCTCTATGAGCTTTACAGACCATACCACTTCAATAACTACGATGTGAAGGTCCATGAGGCATGGTGTCCCTCATGAATGGTACAGTCCTACTAAACCAACATCTTTGTTCACTAGAAACATGAATGTAAACAACCTGAGGAAGTTACATTTCTTTACATATCCAATTTGAGACTTATCACATATCCAAAATCTATATCTCATCATTCTACACCTAATATCTCTCCACCTGAGTCCCCTCCTCCAATAGATCATGACTTAGCTCTTATAGTTGAGCTTGATAAGATCCAATCCCTAGAAAATATTCTAAAGAACTTTGAAATGTTCCTTAAGTTAAAGGGTTCTTGTCCTAAAGATGGAGATACTATCTATAACTTAAGGGAATTATTGGTTGCAGATAAAGATCTCAAAGTACTCCTGACAATAGGGAAGATAGTACAAAAAAATGTATCTCTCCCTCCTCCTACCCAATAAAGGACTCAATCAAGAATTATTGGAGAACACATAGACCTTACCATGGCTGGACAATCTACGCACATGGTAGAAACCACTACTAGCACTTCTCCTAGAATTGGTAATAGTATCCCTAGTATCACAATGAATATAAATGCCTTTTTGTTTGGTTCACATAACACTGGTGCTAACTCTGGGAGTGGTGATGGAAGAGGTACAAACAATGGATCATCTTCTCCACCTAGAGTTAGATCTCCTCCTCCCCCACCTAGCATCCCTCTTCTTAACACTATATTGAAAAACACAATAATTAACCAATCTATCAACTGTAACTAACAATAGATCCTTGACTCCATTTTATCATCATAGTTCTTTAACTATGAAAGTTTTGAATAATTTGATGCCACAAGGGGGTGATTCCCTTAAGTTTGAAAGGTATAGTGGTGATGGAGATCGACAGATCCACATTGAATCCTTTCTAACTTAGTGCAATTATTATCAAACTTTTGATTATGCATTGCTCAATCTATTCTCTCAATCCCTCAAAGGAACTATCATGGAATGGTATATTTCCCTTCTTAATCACTCCATTGTGACCTTCAATGACTTGATAGATGCATTTCTCACTTGGTTCTAGGCCAGCATTGGAAGAAAGGTCAATATCACTAACCGTGTGCATTATAAGCAAAATATGAATGAGAAAATAACTGATTTCATCTCAAGGTATCATTCCATCTCTACGAAAGTACCTTATGCCCTACCCAATGCTTATATCCAAAGGATGTTCATTAGTAAATTGGATTCATCACTAAGGGAAAAAAATTCCTTGAATTGGTATCAAATCTTCACATGCCTCTACAGTGCAATGATTGATAGATTATCAACAAACCCTAGCTCAATCTGGGGATTCTTCCTCATATAATTATGGAGGAGCATCTACCTCTATAGGATCTTGGAATAAAAAATACATGGCTAATGCCATGGCATTTCCACCACTGAGTACTAAAAGGAATTACTTCACCATAGATCCTCAAAGGTATAAGGAATTCACCAAAGAAGTAGACTCATATGCAAGTGTCTTACAAAATCTACTCAAGGATAACCTAGTAAATATTTCAAAGATCAGACCCCTTCCTAATAATCATCATTATCCTTGATGGTATAATGCCTATCAATAGCATCAAGTTCATGGTCATGTACTAAAAATTGTGTACGTCTCTGACACTTGGTACAAGACAACAATGATAGGAGCACCATTAATGTGAATGAGAGGAAACCAAAGGAAAACAAGTACATTGATAAGAAGAACAAAGAATTGAAAATCTATAAATATTCCTTTCCACCACATTCTTTCAACTTCATCATTGGCTCTTCATCATCAACATCTCCTTTACTAAGTGATAGTCCCTATATAAATATAGTGACCATCACTCCTATTTTCTTGTAAACCTAGAGGGTGCCTAAAATGACTATATCCTTCACCCCTTTAGATGAGCCATTCAAAAAAGAGCCTTATCCTCTATATACTTCTTAGCTTCCATTAATGGCATCACTATTAGGGGTGTCTTGGTAGACCTTCCATGCCGAGTCGATGTCATTACAAAAGAGGTCCTCTTTGTAAACAATCTTAATTAGGGAAAGTACAATGAGTGGTAGGACACCATATGAATGCATAATGGGTTATCCTTACCTCTCTCAAGATCACTCACCCTAACCATCTAGGTGGGACTTAAAGTGCTATTGTGGACATTTTTGGTGATCCTAGAGTGGGATATCTTTAGAGTCAAACTAGGATATCCCTTGGTTGACTTTCATGGGAATCATCCCCTCAATCATCCACAAATTCCTAAAGTTCCCACATGAATGAGCTATCCATACGCCTAGGACATTGGATATCATCCCCTAGTGTACTGCAAAGGCTTCAACCTTGATCATTTTTTTCCTACTCTAATAGAGCTCCTACATCCTCAAAAATATGTAGCATTCCATGTATATCTAGCATACAAGGATGGGGAAATGAAATTAAAATCTATAGTTCCTTCTATCATTCAGCCCTCTCATAAGGCTCAACATGCTTCTTTATATGCCCCTTATTTGTTGGGGGATTAGGGAAAGTGTGTGCCTCATGGAAAACACCCTCGCTCACCAGAGGTTATGTAGCCTTCAACGGTGTCTTCTATTTTTACATCCACGTCTCATGTGAATAAGGGAAAGGAACCCATATTGCCTAAGCCAAAGGTGAACTTGCCTCCCACCATCCCCATCATCCTAGACATACCTCACCCTTCTATTTATGGCCAGGGTAGGGAACCTCATAAGATTTTACAATCTCCCTTGCCACCAACCACTCAACCTTTTAGGGTTCCACTTGTTCCCCTAGCTTCTCATAGGGGAAAAAGGGGAAGGTCATCCGTGACTGAGCCTCTAGTTCCCCCTTTAAGAGCCCCCTCCTCCTAATCCATTAGTTGAGCCCTCCTTGATGTCATAAATGAAAATGAAGGCCTCTCACATAGAGTAGGATGGTGTTGTACCCTCCATAAACTTCTCAGCTAGGCTCACATCTATTTTGGAAGTAGCTTGCATATGAGTGTAAGCATCTTTGATGAGAGAGGACTTTGTCTCATGAGGTTGTTGCAAGGGAAAAGATCCTAGATGAGGACCTATCACTTGCTTCATCATTGGCTCTTGTTGTTGGCAAGGTTCCTAAGAATGCATTAGCAACCATACCATTGCAATCTTCACCTCCCTCTCCATATGATCAAGATTTGGAGGATGACAATTTGATGATGGACAACCTATGAGATAAGTACTCGCTTCTACATCTATAGGTTAGAGTGTATTTTCCTTTGTTCTCTAGTACTTGTTTTTCAATGTTTTTCCCTCATGGAGGACCCTTGTACTTAATTGGTACCTAGAAACTAGGGGTTTTCTATCATACACCTTCTTCTATATGTTCTCTACTTCTATTTATCATAGTCTTGATTTTTTACATTTGGGGATGATTCAAAGTGATGTGGGTATTTAGGCACTCCTTCCATGTTGGCCCAAATTTTTATTTTCTTTTGTCTTCATGTGTCATTCTTCAAATTTGACTCGTGGTTGGCAGTGATGAAATATCCTGATGCAAGGGAGGATATAGAGAGTGGCCAAAGGCACACCCTAACCAGATCCACCTTGTAGAACAACACACGAAAGAAACAACACAACAAGTGAGAGAGAGAATGTAGATAGCTTTCATACATTATCTTCAATTTGATTCATACATGTTAGGCTATAAGGCCTTCTTGGTTTAGGCTAGATATTACAATCAAGTACAGAAGTCCTCCATGTAAGGATTTTCCAATAATCTCTAATCTTCTAACTTCTATATTCTAACAAAACTAGCTCTCAAATCTGCCCTAAATCTACAACCAAAGACTCCATTATATATAAGATGCTACCGAACAAGTTGGCCTTCAAATCTACCATCAATGGAAGGAATGACCAGATCTAGGCACACACGCTTCCCAATGATAGATACCATCATTAAATTTGTGACCAAAATTAATGCAAGAGTCAGCCTCAACAGAAATCCAAAATAAACAACTCAGTCAACAATGATAACCAAGTGCTAGACAAGCATCACCGAGCATCGGGAAAATTTGTCGAGCGCTAGAGAGATAACCGACCAACATCGGTAAAAAAAGGAAATCAAGCAACACCGAACCAACTCGGTCAAAGAAGGAACCAAGCAACACAAAAAACTTAAAACATCTTTTTGGTGACATAGGATTGCCAAGGACTCAAGATGCTCCTGCATCAAACTCCTGGGGTTATTTGAAAATGATTCTCTAAATCATTCAGTAGGTATGATCTCAGTTGTATCCAACTCAGATTGTGAAATCCATGAACTATCTTCAATTAGTCTATTCTTCCACTTTACCAGATACTCCATATACTATTTTCTTCTTGGACTTCTTCCAATTCTTTGTTCCAAAATATGCTCAACTTCTTTTGTTTGTTTCTTAGGATAATCATTTGGTACTGTCATTTCTTCATCCAACTCATGATACTCATACAATCAACAATGTTGAAAATAGGTGATATATACATGTCATCAAATAACTCAATCTCATATGCATTACCACTGTCAAATTTTTTCAAAATCTTACAAGGTCCAAACTTCTTCATTTTTAGCTTTCCATATGTTCCAATAGGAAATCTACCTTTATTCAAATGAACCATCACTTCATCACCGACTGCAAAAGTCTTATGTCTTCTTGATCTATCAGCTTTGTCTTTGTATTTTTTATTACTTTTCTCCAACTTATATTTCACATCTTCATGAAATGTTTTCATGTACTCAACAAACTTTACTCCTTGAGCACTTCTCTTTCTTTCATCAATAATATCCCTCAAATCTGATATACCTCTCGGTTGTATGCCATTTACAATTTCAAAAGGTGTTTTTTCAGTACTCCTATTCACTGAATTATTATATGCAAACTCTACTTGTGCCAACACAAAATCCCAATTACTTGGTGTGTCTCCAACTAAATATCTCAAAAGATTTTCCAAACTTCTAATCACAACTTTTGTCTATCCATCATTTTGTGGGTGAAATGTAGAACTATATTTCAACTCAGTGCCAAACTTTCTCCAAAGGGTCTTCCAAAAGTATCCAAAAAATTTACTGTCTCGGTCAGAGATAATACTCCTCGATAATCCATGCAATCTGACAATTTCCTTAAAGAAAAGATCTTCTATGTGTACTACATCTAATGTCTTTCTACAAGGTATAAAATGTGTCATTTTAGAAAATCTATCCACAACAACAAATATAGAATCATTACCTCTTACTGTCTTCAGTAAGCCAAGAACAAAATCCATACTGATGTCAATCCAAGGTTTATCAGGAACATAAATTGGTGTATATAATCCATTATTCTGACTTACTCCTTTTGCAACTTGACAAATTCCACAACTTTTCACAAATTTATGAACATCTTTATACAACGATGGCCAAAAGTATTTCTCCTTAAGAAAATTCAATGTCTTATCAATACCAAAATGTCTAGCCAAACCACTACTATGTTTCTCCTTTATCAAATTAGTTCTCATTGCTCCTCTCGGTATACACAACTAAATGCCTTTAAACAACATACCTTCTTGAATGAAATATTCCTTCTATTTAGTACTTGGTTGATCTTAAATAGGTTCTCTGCACTTTCTCCATTGCTCAGAAAAATCAAGATCAAATTGATAAGAAACTCTCATGTCATTAAAGCCAAGAACTTCAATTCTCATCTCGGTCATCAAAGATCTCCTTCTACTCAATGCATCAACAACTCGGTTAGTGACTCCACTCTTATGCTTTATCACAAATGTATAACTCTACAAATACTCAACCCATTTCATATGTCTCTGATTCAACTTATTATGACTACTCAAATATTGTAAATCTTTATGATCGGTATACAATACAAATTCACTTGGTATCAAATAATGTCTCCATTTCTTCAGTGCTTGAACAATAGCATAGAATTCTTGATCATGCACAAAATATTTTCTTCTTGCGTCATTTACCTTTTCACTAAAGAAAGCAAGCAGTTTACCTTCTTGACTCAACACAACTCCTATTACACTTCCACTTGCATCACATTCCACTTGAAATACCTTATTGAAATCAGGTAATGCTAACACAAGAAATTCAAAAACCTTCTGCTTCAGAGTCTCAAAACTTTTATTAGCTCCATGTGTCCACTTGAATTCTTGTTTATCTCCTCTCATAGTCTCATTCATATCTTTACAAATTGAACTGAAATTCCTAATGAAGTTTCGGTAAAAACTTCCCAAACCATGAAATGATCTTACCTCACTAGAACTCTCAGGTGTAGGCCAATTCAAAATAGCTTCAACCTTTTCAGGATCCATCTTCAAACCATCAGCTAAAATCCCAAATCCCAAATACACAATCTCCTCTTTCATGAATGAACACTTTTTTAGGTTTATCAACAACTTTTCTTCTTTCAACCTCTGTAATATTTGTTTAACATGCAAAAAAATTTCTTCTTTGATCTTACTGAATATCATAATAGCATCAAGGTATACAATCAAAAAATTACCCAAGAATTTCTTCAAAACTTCATTCATCAATCTCATAAAAGTACTCATTGCATTAGTTAAACCAAAAGGCATAACCAACCACTCATACAAACCTTCTTTTGTCTTGAAAGAAATCTTCCACTCATCACCTTCTATGATTTTGATCTGATGATACCCACTTTTCAAATCAATTTTGGTAAAATACTTTGCTCCAATCAAACTGTCCATTATGTCATCCATTCTTAGTATAGGAAACCTATATTTCACTATTATCTTGTTGATTGCTCTGGAATCAGTACACATTTTCCATTCTCCATTCTTCTTAAGTGCCAATATAGTAGGTACTCACAAGGACTCAAACTTTCTCTGATCAAGCCTTTCTGCAATAATTCTTGAATCTGTCAGTTCAATTCCTGATTCTCAGTAGGTGTCAACCGATGTGGTGCCTTATTCGCTAAACTAGCTCTAGGGATTAGATCCATGCAATGATCAATGATTATCTTCGATGGAAAACCAATAGGTACATTATCAAAAATAATTTCATTGTACTCGGTGAGTAACTTATCAATCTCCTTAGGGACACTATCCTCTATTTTCTTACTCGATTTTTTAAGAATCACAGCAAAACATACATCATTCTTCTTCAAATCCTTAACAAACTTTCTTCCTTCCATCAAACAAACTCTCACAGATGTACAAACATTAGTAATAGGTTCTTCAATTAAAGGTAACAAAATTTGTCTTCTTCCATCAGCCCAAATAGTATATTTATACAATCTCCCATCATATATAGCATGTCTATCATATTTCCAAGGTCTACCCAACAAAATATGACAAAAATACATAGGCATGATATCACATAACACCTTATCATAGTACTTTCCAATTTTCAAATTCACATAACATTGTTCACTTACCAAGAGTGTATGCTCATCCTTTATCCATGAAATCTAATAGGGCTTCGGATGTTCCAACCTTTTTAACTGCAACTTTGTAACCATTTCCTCAAATGCCAAATTCTCTGAGCTACCACTATCAATGATTACCTTCCAAAATTCATCAGAAACTCTACATCTGGTCTTGAACAAACTTTTCCTTACCAGATCTTCCTTTTTACCCTCACTCCAAAATGTTCTTCTTACCATCAAGTTATTTTCCTTCTCAGGTTCATTCAGTGACTCTTCTTGCACCAAATCATTTCTACTGCTACCGACCTTCTTACTTGCATGTGTACACTCAAATGATCTATGTCCTTCTTCTCAACAATTGTAACAAGCTCCTCGAAAACCACCTCTGTCATAACCACCTTGGTAGTTACTACCTCTGCCTCTAGATGAACTTTCACCTTTCCACTCGGTCTTGCCTTTATCCAGAGTTGTCTTTTCAGGTTTAGATCTACTATTTTCATCGTAAGATCTACCTCTTCCTCTAGGGAATCTATCACCTCTACCTCTTTGTCTTTTCTCATGTCTCTTGTTCAATTTCTCCTCAACTTTTAATGCAAATTGATAAGCCTCTTCAATATTCTCCAATTTGACCAGACTAGTTTCTTCTTGGATGGAAACTCTCAAACCATTTAGGTATCTAGTAATTCTTTCCACATCATCTTCATCATATCCAGATCTAATATCTAATCTATAGAATTCCTCAGTATATTCTTTTACCGAGCTATCTTTCTGCCTCAAACTTTGCATTCGCTTAACTAGGTTAATCTGATAATCAATAGGTAAGAAATTTCCTTTCAATTTATTCACCATTTTGTTCCATACCATAATTTTTTTTTTTTCCTTTCCTCTTTCTATCCAACTACAGATGTTCCCACCATAAGGATGCATGACTTTTCAACTTTGTGCTTGCAATTTTCACCTTCTTTCCCTACGTACATTTTCATACTAAAAGTACTTTTCCATCTTGGTGATCCAGTCCACCAATTCATCATAATCCAATTTTCCACTATACTCGGGAGGATTAAAGTGTGGTGTAGACTTCAGATTTGTCAAAGACTTCTACAATCTTTCGTCACCTTGATCCATCACAGGTGCAGGTTCTACATCCCCTTGTTCTTCCTCGATTTCATCATCACTAACATTTTCAAGATATCTTCCTCTTCTCTGGTATATTTCAATAGCTTCTAATCTAGAAGCAATTTGTCTCAACATGTCTGCCAATCCTAGATCTACATCTCGTCTCCCATGAACCATCTTGAAACCATGTGCAATTGCAAGCCAGATCATATTCTGCTACCCCACAAAAAATCAACTAGGGTTTGACAAGAAAGAACCCTCAAACCTAGATTCGCAAACCTAGATCTCCAAATCTCACCTCATGCTGATACCACTTGAAGTAAGGGAGGATATAGAGAGGGGCCAAAGGAATGCCCTAACCAAATCCACCTTGCAGAACAACACACGGAAGCAACAACACAACATGTGAGAGAGAATGCAAATAGCTTTCATATATTATCTTTAATTTGATTCATACATGCTAGGCTGTAAGGCCTTCCCAGTTTAGGCCAGATATAACAATCAAGTATAGAAGTTCTCCAACATGCAAGGATCTTCCAATAATCTCTAATCTTCTAACTAAACTAGCTCTCAAATCTGCCCTAAATCTACAACCAAAGACTCCATTATATACAAGAGGCTACCGAACAAGTTGGCCTTCAAATCCACCATCAACGGAAGGAATGACCAAGTCTAGGTCCACACGCTTCCCAATGATAGATACCATCATTATGACCAAAATTAATGCAAGAGTCAACCTCAACAGAAATCCAAAATAAACAACTTGGTAAGCAAGGATAACCAAGCACTAGACAAGCATCACCAAGCGCTAGGGAAATTCGCTGAGCACCAAAGATATAACCGACCAACACTGGTAAACAAAGGTAACCGAGAAACACCAAACCAACTCGGTCAAAGAAGGAACCGAGCAACACAAAAAACTTAAAATGTCTTTTTGGTGACACAGGATTGCGAAGGACCTGAGATGCTCTTGCATCATATCCCCTGAAATTAGATATATGTCTATTGTTCTGGGTTTTGACACCAATTCATTGGATCCCCCAGTCCTTGTGCAGATGTTGTGGAAACATGTGTCATTCGTCAAGAAGTGACATTTTGTGACAACATCTCATATGTTGGCATGTCACAACATATTTTCCTTCATTGGAATGGTTTATGCTCCCCTCTAAGAAGCATATTCAATACCAAGGAGGGGTTATGTTATCCATGTGTCTAATTTTTTTACCTAATGATGTCTCTATACCACATATTTTTCTCACATATTTTTCAAAATTTTGCATTATCTAACTTTGTGGGGGCCAAACTATTGTGTTTGCATTTTGTTATTTCCCTATCATACACCTATCTATCTTAACACTACATGTATTGGCATGACCTTAAGTTGCTACCCTTTCACATGCCTATATATCAATCACTATGTGTATCACCACACTATGTCTAAGCCACCCTATCACATGTCTATCAAGCTCAATGCTACACATTTTGATGCACTATCAAAGTCTCCCTGTCACATGCCTATCTAATATTTTCTACACAGGTTGGAGCTTTATCAAAAATATCTCTATCATATGGCTACTTGGCATAACACAACTTACCTGCCATATTGCAGGTGTACCATCAATGATCTCATATCGAACATATTTTCTTCATCATCTAGCATGTTCATCTACAACTTGTATGCTAGATCCAGCTCATCAACAAATTAGGAATTCCTAGATAGGAGAAACCCCATGTGATAGAATTCCTACAGGTAAGGTAAATTTTCTTTTACTTTAGCTTTGCATTTCTTCTAAAGATAATATACTCGCTAAAGTGGGGGAAAAATGTAATGGCTTGAATTTTACTCCCCTATGTAAAAGGCCATTTTGGTATTTCTATACCTTAGCATAAGAATCAAGATCCACGCAATCCCCTTCATCATCCAACTCATCGACTACTCTAAGATTCCTATCACACAACCCCAACAGTTTTGGATAAGTGTGCACCGTGAAGATGAACTTTCATTATGCGCTAATGTTCATGAATATGTAGATATGCAAGTTTTTATTGGAGTGTTACGAACTACCAACCTATGATTTTTAATGCCCTAATAATGGGATCACATGTGTGTGATTACATCTAAATTCATTTCAAAACCTTCCCTTGGCCCTCATTTGGTCTTCTTGCGTGGTTATTCACACTCTCTACGCTTCTTGGATCTCCATCTATTGAATCTTTGGCATACTTCACACAATTCATTTGCAATTTTCTTCATTGTTGAAGCTCTCAAATTTGCATATTGGCTCCAAATTCTCACTTGGGCTCCTCTATTTCTTAGGGTAGTTCTCTCATCCCTCCTATTTGATTATTAATAGCATATTATCACTCTCATATCTTTCTTATTCACATTTTTATTTCTTTTTTCATATCCATTTGCTTATCTATCACCAATTTTATCATGTCTAAACAATTTTTGTGGAGGTGGAGACACCAAAATAAGGACTTGACTAATGCAAGCCTCCAAACATCCACCTAAACCTTTTTCTCTTCTTTGTTGTGTGCAAGTTCCTCGTGGATATGGGGGCTTTGATAGGATCACATTATCAACCATCAAAACTAGGTTCTATTCTATCCCTTCATTTCATTATTTACATTATGCATAATCTATTTATTGTCTCATTTTATTAGTATATCTCTATCTAGTATTTGTAGTCCATCACTCTGTTAATTTCTTCTTGTTTTACGCACTTAGAATAGCTCTTTTCCATTTAGTTTTATATTCTATTATTTTGTTTCATGTTTTGTTTGTTCAATCTATGTGAGATGTCGGTGTGTCATGATGGGGTCTGACATTTGCATTGTAGTCCCAGTACTACATTTTTACATGCAAGAAAGTGACCTTGCAAAGCTAGACATTTATTTGTTGTAATTATCTCATTCGTTTCTTGCAATCAGAATATTTTTTATCTATTTTTTTTTTTAAATTATAACACTTGATTTAAATTTAATTGATTAAGTCACATTAAACATCTTCACTAAAAACACTTGCATTCAACCACCTTGAAATAACCAAGTAAACTCTTCATCATGTTTGATCTCCCTAGCATACCTAGCTAGCAATGTGAAGTGGTGCAAGGAGGCAATCCATCCCTTGAGACTTTAACTGGTCTCTAGGTTAGTGTACTATTTTCTTCCTCATGGTTATTATATGTATCTATGCATAAAAATAAATGTTGGGTACTAGTATACATATAACCATCTTGTCTTTCTACCGAATAGTTGGGGCAATTTTGTGATGAAAAGTAGTAGTATCTAGTCTCAAAGCTAAATATTGATGGTGTGGTGGGATTTTTTCTCTCTACAAAGATTAGGTAGAAAAATCTAATTTAGAAAAAATATTATTTTTATATGAGAAATCATCACACAAATATATGGAAGGAAATTAAAAGGAAAAGCATAATAAGTGCAAGGGCTCTACATCTCATGGAAAATTTAAGGTCAGATGTTTGGACTAGAGGATATTTAATAGCAAATAAAGAGACAACAATAAGAAGGTAAGAAAATATTTAGATGATGATTAAGACTCAAGGGCCTCCAATCATGGTGTGGATGATACTTTCTCATAGGTCATGCTTTTTTAAGCACACTCATGAGGTTGCATGAATTACTAATTCTAGAGTCTTTCTCACACAAATCTCAATTAGGAGTGGTTCTCAGTTTATGAGCGAGATTATGACGTATTTTTTTCATTTTAGAGAAATATTGTCTCAATGTCATCAAATAAAGAAGATTTAAGTTCATATTTGGGGAAGGGGGAGCCCAAGCCCACTTAAATATCCTACACATTATGGGTTGGCGAGAACCCTTCTTTCTAGAAGTTGAATGAGTCAATGCACAAGAGGTATTCAAAATGAATAGATACAAAATGATGAGTGAAACCATGGTTTTGGATCATGGAGTTTGGCCTAGAACTCTTTTTTAGTTAGTGCTAGCACTCTAAAATGTAATAATTTAGAGACTCTGTAAATGGAGGATCCTAAGCTTCTTGTAGAAAATATAATCTTATGATATGAGTGTATTAGTCTTTATTGTGAGAAATATCTAAGGCATTGAAGAGTAATAATTTGATAGAGAGATTAACTTATTGTTCTCTATATTTAATTTCTATAAATATTATATGTATGGGAAATATTTAACTAGGTCAACTCTTATTGAATCTCTAATACATCTATATAGTGATATTACATTTGCTTCATCATGATTTATTTGGTCTAGTGGATGTACCATTAAGATTGGAAAACCTTTATATTATGTAACTTTTATTGGTTAATTAATTATGAAATTATGGATTTATTTTTTTGGCATAAAGTTCATATGTTCACAAAATATAGAAAATTTAAGGATATTAGTGGGGACTAGATATAAAGAAAACTAAAATTTTGAGGAAAAATGATCATGGAATATTATATTGAGTAGGGTTTGATTGTTTTTATAAAGAGCATGCTACTGTGAGGCATAACGTAACTCCACACACCCATTGAAAAAGTAGTTACAAAGTGATTTAGTTTATATGAACAAGGTGTTCTACCTAATAGTTCCACTACTAAATAAGTAAGAATATCAAGAATAAGATGTTAAACCAAAAAATTGTGAAAATAGATCTTAAAATTTTATAAATGTCACTCCCTACAAACACCAAAACTATAACTAAGAACATCATACATAGCAAGGGAATAAAAAATCCTCAATGCATAATTCTCTACTAAGCAAATAATAGTTGTTCTAAGGGTGTGCCTAGCGAACCAAAAATAATTACCATCTTTTCAATATGACAGCCAAAAAATAATTATGTTTCCTACTTTTCCACTTTACTAAGTAAATATATTGAGTCTCAAAAATACCCTCTTACCTTCATCTGCCAAGCTAGGATTTCTCCATATTTGCATAGATCTCTTGGGTCTTTGGAGTGATCTATATCCTACAAAAAAAAAAAAAAAACATATGTCATTTAATGGCCTCCAATCCAACTACATCCAAAGTTCTTTTTAGTTCCTTTATTTCTCATCAACCTTCTTACTATTTGAATCTCATGCCATTTTGCCCACTTCTACATACATAGATTGTTCGTAGAAGAACATGTGTCGCAACATATTTAGGGTTCAATTCAGAAAGTATTGTTTCCATAAATCAAATAGCTCTTAATTTTAATCTTGATGTGTGATTATTTCTAAAAAAAATTCCTACAAATGTGGGTATTTATAAATTGAGTTTATTTAATATCTCAAGTCTAGATTTGAAACTTCTTTATTCTAAAAACTCCTAGTGGATGTGAGGTTCATTTGCACATTAACATAACTTCAATTTCATACCAAATCAACATTATCCAACTTTAAACTAAGATAGGAAATATCCCATCTCTACAAGAATGACCGTCATTTGGATTTTCAATTCACCTAAATACCCACTAAGTTACTATATGCATGAATGACCATAGAACTATTCTCTTCATAAATTGGTGACTATAAAACTCCCTTGGAGCTTGAATGATGATCAACAATCTAATCCATAGAGTCTTCCTTCTCAATGGATCAAATGCATACTATGCTACAATAGATCAAACTCATATTGATGATCCTAACTTAGACATAAGACCAGAAGACAGATGAATTCACAAACATAAAATAATATATTCACATGACAAACACATTGAAAAGCTCATTTTGACCATAGATCATCACAATTTAAAAACATCCCAATTCTCATACACACAATACACATCCACAAAATATTTTTTCACTAATTTCAACCTAAACATATACCTCATCTAAACCTTCCTTAACTCCTCTTATTTTAAATACTCTATCTAATTTGTATGGTGAATTGTAGCTACAACTATGATAACAATTTTTTCCAAAAGAAAAATACATTTTGCAAACACATCTACCAAACACATGAATTGTAGAGCTTTGCTTTACACCGGCTAATTGTGTTTGGTTGAAAGTTTCTATAGCCTTCTCAACAAATCCATTTTATCAATATCCTGCAATCAGGGAATTCCATGAGCACACATCTCATTGAGACATTCTGTAAAACAATTTCGCACTTTTAAATCCAACCGAGTACAATTAGCAAAAAAAAACTTCCAAATGGGGAATACGTTTGCTAGCCGATAGAGGACAGAGACTGAGCAAGCAAAAGCGTCAAGGTTTTGAGTGGGCTGAAAACCACATATTGTGCAGCATGCGGCGCCCAAGGGTTGTGGCCCAGGCATTTGGTATACAACCAAATATTCAATTGCTTTCGTCCCCATCACGTCGAAATTGGGTCTACAAAGAGACGTCATATAACCAAACTTTGGTTCCATACAAGTCCCTTGCATGTTCAGCTTACTATTCAGTCATTGACAACAAATTGCTTTTTCATTAACTTTTATTTGTGGATATTTTGGTACTAGGATAATGGTAAAGGAAGTGTTAGAAATATAAATTAATTATGTTCTATCAGTATTGTCGGTATAGATCAAATTGTCGACCAAGAACCATCCAAAATGATCTGCCATCTAGCACTCACCTACATGTATCTAGAATGATCTACAAACAGCTACCTCACCTGTCCACAATTAATTCTTCAGTTAACTCTGGTCTACAGTGAAGCAAGTATTTACTAGCAATCACACTTTAGTGTGCAATAGGTACGCCGTATTTTTTGGGGACGAAAATGATTTCATTTTGTAGGTTAATTTATTTTTAAATACTAAGAAAGGGTAGTCAAAAGCGACCTATTATATCAAAATAATTTCCACCAAGCTAGAACTAGAAATAGTAATGTCAATTGGAAACACATTTACTTTCCTTTAATGATCCTATTGTATTGAGCAGATTATCTATGACAATTGGTTACATTTGTAGACTCTATATTATAAAAGATTAGGAAGGCCGACATACAAGTGTACGAAAGTAACAAAGATAGCTTGTTTAAAGCTTTGAAATCGGTGTGAACACAAATAAATTATATGAAACATAGGTGTGGGGAAACCTATATGCTAATTCTTAGTGGATTTTAATTTTGAGAGAATTTGTTGATTTTTAATACCCAGTCACTCCCTTGAATAATGTTTTTGGCCTTAAAATAAAAAGAAAGTATCCAATGATTTCTTGACCTAGATATTCCTCAGAATTTTATCCATTAATTTGAGTTGTTTATTATAGTCATCAAACCATTGAAGTTTACTAAATTATTTAATCTCTTCCTTGGTATTGGCATCACTAATGCCTTTTTCATTTTTGTTTATTTTAAATTATATGTTATATTTTATAACAAATAAATAATATACTATAAAATATTTAGTATAATATTTTCTACATAGTAAATTAATATTATAGATGCATTTATTATTATCTATTATATTTATATTACAAAATGTTAAATTTAATATAATATAGTATTTTATAGTTTGATCAGCATAGAGAAAGATATAATATCATTTTTTTTTGGGGCAATGAAACCCTAAAGTCACAAAAGATAACTCGAATTAGGACCCTCAAATTCTCAACTGCATATAAATTTAGAATTAAAGTTGTAAATAAGCCAAGTATGTAATTAGAGAATTAGGACTTACATTGAGAATTATATTACTGAATCTTATCTAATCTTGTAGACTAATATTACTAAATCATAACAAAAGTTGAAAATCATATTAATGAAAGATTAACTGATAGGTAATCTGTAACTAATTTCCTTCATAAATAATCGAAAGACACCTATGTATGTTGGTGTTTTTTTTGGTTTCTTTATTGATAGAAACACCCATCCATTTCATGACTCAATCCATAGTCTCCCATCTAATCCGATAAAAAAATGAGCAATGTACTAGTCTTCTAACTAAGTCTCCCATCTAGCATTTACTCCTTATTGTATCCCATCCATCTGTGCATCAGAAATCAATTTGTGGCGGGCAATGGGCAGTCGGGGCTGGCCTGCCCCTCCCTGTGCCATGTCTCCTAGGAAATCATCGGTCCAGCTCCTCATATCCTTGAACAAGTGCCTCAGAAGAACCAAACTCAGTCACTTCTGAATAAAAGCCGGAGGATCCCACCTCTGCATTCGAGACTTGACCGTGTCGATTTATGGTCCAACTCTAGCTGCTCGGATCCGATGACCTGCTCATGGTCGAGTGCCCAATGAATGAGTGAATGCGTCCACCTCTGGGACTAGAGCCTCGTGCTAATACATGAGAAAGTGGATTGTACCCACAAGAGTGATTCCTGAAGAAAATATCCCTTAAAAATGAGCAAAAGAATTGACTAGGGCAGCTTGAAAGTGAGCAAACAATAACTCACTTGTGTGAACAAATCCTTCAAGCTGATGCGTTCAGAGTTCTAGAATTTCTAGGGTTTCTATCTTTTTTGTGCAGAAACAGCTATGAAATAATATGTGCCCCACGACATAATATTTGTATAGACTATGAAGGTGGCTTAAAAATTCTAAGGCAGCTACCATGAGGAGGTAGTTGAGAGGAATTAAGGACATCGAAAAATCAATTCAAGAAGAGAACAAAAAATAAGTCACCTCCACCTTTATTTCCTTTCACACAATGCCATAGTGTCAAATTTGTATGGTTTTCCATCCCTCAACTTGTTCTCCGCATCTCCTTAGTAATTTCTTTTTCATTTTCTATTTCTGTGCGACGATGAAATTTGTACGCCCTTGACGCAGGCCATCCAACTACATTGAATGTTCACGCAGACCATTCAGTTCATCTCTTTTATCCTACATGCAGTGGTGCTGTCATTGAAACAACTAAAAATAATAAACATTTCACCTCTTCCCTCTCATCTCTTCCCTCTCAAATAGACATCAATGATTGTCTCAATGGTAGTCATTGCCTATTCAACCAATTGCAACCATTAGATGCAGTAAAGAGGTCAGGCCTTTTCAAAATGGAAATGCCTATGGCATAAATATGTGTTTTGTTGGCAATTTGGCTGAGTTGATTACATAGATGTTGTCATTGTGGCAACATATGATCCACATGAAGATCACACAGGTCAAAGAGCAAGTATGACAGAGCGCATTGCAAATTTGTCTAAGTGTGAGACAGTGTTTTTATTAGTGAACCTAGACATAGTTTTTGTTTGCAATGTTGACTGGAGTAAGTTCAGTGCTTGCACACTTGAACATAGACTCCATGATGACTATTGATCACCCATCTCAGAGAATAAGTCAGTACGGCATGTACGGAATAAGTTATGATAGTTTTACCGAAGATAGTGTGAAGTCGACAAGACAGAATATGAAGACAAAACTATTAAAGAGTTAAGGGATTATTTTGTTTATCAAAATAATGACTTAACAATATAAAGGGATGGAATCTTAGATGTTAACTCTTGGATAAAGCTATTGGTATAAATGTAATTGTAATTGTAAAGTTGGTAGAAGTATCAAGTAGTAGTAATGAGATGTAATAAAGCAGTGATATGATACGAAGTATATGAAGCATATGTAATAGCGATAGTGAAAGAGCAGCGAAGAGATATTGAGGCAAGCAGTATAAGGTTATGTACCTTAACCTATTTTTGTAATCAGTGTATATTGTACATTACTTGTTTGGGCAGTGGGCTCATCTGGTAATCACATTTTGTACTACAACTCCTAATAGGGTTGAGGCTTCTAACAAGGCCTATAGTCCCTTAATCAGGACTGATACACTATATGTTTGTAATAGACTCCTAATAAGGTCAACATCCTTAACAAGATACTTTTGATTAGTGGATCTTTGTGGGTACCATCCCTACCGGGGTTTTCCCTTGGCTAGGGTTTCCTCGAGAACAAATAATGTGTTATGAGTTCTTTATTGTTATGCATGTTGTTTAGCTTCTTATGTTATGCATGTATAAAAATAATCTGTTATATCCATAATTGGGCAAAAGATAAAGTTTGTAGAATAATGATTCACCCCCCCCCCCCCCCCCCCGGCCCCTCTTAGTATTCCCTATTTCTAACAATTGGTATCAAAGCTTAGTTACTCGGAAAAGAATCATTCAAGGAAAGCCTAGCAGCTTGAGTAAGATCTCTATGGATATGGATCAACTACAGAAGAATTTTAAAGAAGCTATTGAACAGATTAACTTGCTTACTATTGAAAAAGACACTTTGAAAAGAAAGTATGATGATGCAAAGAACCTTATTGAGAAACTGAAAAACAAGGTGGAAGATCTAAGATCTGAAAAGGAATCCGAAGTTTTGATTGAAGATTGTGATGACAATTTGGAAAAAGAAAATAAGATCCTTAAACATGAACTGAAGATAGAAAATTTGAAGCTTTGAAAGATGGAAATGGCAAGAATGAAGCAAATCTAAAATTTGAGAATGAAAGTCTAAAGACTGAAAATGAAGGACTGAAATCTAAACTTGGTATAGTAACATTTGAACTTGAGAAAGGCGATTTGTAGTATGCTGAACTTGAGAAATACAATGAGATTGTGAAAGGTGAACTGACTCAATCCAAACAACAACCTATATTCAACTAGTGAGAAGATTGATGAACAAATATCCTATCAAAAACCATTTTATGATAAGACTGGTCTTGGTTTCAACACTTTTAAAGAAAATGATGAAAGCAAGAAACCAGATCTGAAAGTATCTGAAAGCATAGATATGAAGAAGTCTGATGAGATCAATAAATCTGAAGATACACTTAAAGAAGAAGAATCACCAAAGCAAGAGGAATCACCCAAAGGTATACAAAGAGAATTCAAAAGTAGATGTTTTTCTTGTAATACTATTGGTCATATGAAGAGAGATTGCACAGGTAAGCAATTTAAACCTCTTAATGGTTATTGTTATAATTGTCATGGTTTTGGACATAGAGCTATTGGATGTAAGAAAACTAAATTTATTGAGAATAATGATGGTAGTAGATTGTTTAGGAATACTAACAATGCAGATAAGAAACCTACTGAAGATATGAACAGAAGAAATGGAGTAGTATGTTATAGATGCAACAAGGTTGGACACATTGCTAGAAACTGTAGATCACAAATCAATCAACCTAGACCAAGATATGGAAACAATAGAATTTTTTGTCAGATATGCAACAAGATTGAACATACAAGAAGGTTTTGCAGAATGAACAATAGAGTTTTTCATCCTAATCCTAACCCTAGAAATCATGCAAGAAGAAATGAAGATGCAAGTAACAGTCAGAAAGGATGTTGTAGTAATTAAGATGAAGTGAAGTTTATCAAAAGCACAGATCAAGGAGACATAATCAACATTGAAGGTAATCAGGAAGGTGAAGTATCAAAAGGTAAGAATGAATCTTTACCTGACCCATCTCAAAGTGCTTAAATTTATGAAAATTATAGTAGAATAGGAACTTAGATTAGAATAGAAGTAGATATATGATGAACTAAGTCTTACGTAGTTAATGCAAGGTAGTTTATGATGTTCTAATGCTATGGTTAAGACTGCAAAGAAAAATATAATGTTTTTCAAGATCGCAAGAAGTTTTAAGTTTTGCAGGTTAACAAAGAGCTTTTTGGAAAGAAGCGGCAAAAGAATTGAATGTGATGTCAGATCTAAGTGAGATTGAATTAATAAAAGGTTATGGTCGATATTATTTGATCATCAAAGTGAATTCAAGTGTGGAGGAAATTAGAGAGTAGCGATTGGAAACATTTTTTGCAAAGATTTGGAGAAGACTTTTGTGCTGAATCTACGCAAGCCCTAAAATTGTGAAATTGAGGTATTTTACTTGACAAGTCTTTGAATCAGTAAAGGAATTTGAAGAAATCATGGATGTTTCCTTAATACACAATGTCAAAGATAAGAATAGACCTAGATTGAAAAGGGAACCAGTAGAACCCTTAGAAGATGAACCTAGGTTTGCTTTATCATCCGTACCAGATGGAGTGTTACATTTAGAAAATGTCAGAAGTTATCTTGGATGCAAACTAGAGACAGTGAGTGATAGTGATTTCACAAATGAATATTAGAAGATTTACAATCAGGATATGACACTGAAACATGGTTTTGAATATTTGGAACATAATGAAATTGTTAAGTATGGATTACAATATGAATTTGATAATGAGGAATGCACTAAAATTATATTGAGCAGAATTCATAATGGAAATTTTTGGTTAGAAAATAGAGTGATAGGTATTACAGTTGATTTGATTCATGAAGTCACTGGATTATCTAAAATTGGATCTATTCCTTTTAATGAGAAAAACATGAGAAAAATAGTCATTGACAACACAAACTCATCCTATAATGGTAGAGGGATTGTGATTAGTAAGATCAAACAAGATGATGTGAGATACTTATGCAAGATCCTAACTACTAAGTTTTGTGCAAATTCAAGAGAGAATGACATGGCAGCTGGAATGGTACATGTAGCCTATCTAATGTGTGTTGACAAGGTATCAGTTGATATGAGTGAAATTCTAAGAATTCAATTGTTTGAGAACTTGGAGAAGATTAAGAAGACTAAGTATACACAGTTTAGGTTCTCATCCCTGATCACATATATGTTTTTTCATCTATTGAGGAGATTTCCTTACACCATAGGAAATGACTGGAATGATGGACAAAATACAATGGAAAGGATTAACCTAGTGTACAGAAGACATGTTATTGACAAGTAAATGAGAGTGCAGTACTTGTTATTAAGACATTTTAGAATATTGTGTCTAGCAGATCAAGGATCCCTAAGTTTCTTGTTGAGAAATATAAAGATGATATATGTTTTATGGTGGATACTGATTTTTCCTAAATTGAAGTAGTAGAGCCTAGAACAGAGTTCATAGACCCTATTGGCTATGAGATATCTGAGGTTGAGACTAAAGAATATGTTAGCAGGCTACTTAAGTGTAAGTTGGACACTCAGTGTAATAGGTTTGGAACCTTTGAGGAGAACTTCAACTCCGCAAAGATCTTAATTGAAGAGAGGTAGTCTAAGAAGAGAATTGAGAGCACAATAAAGAAAATCCTAAAATATACAGGATTGACAGAGCGTGAGTTTTTGGTAGCAAAGCAGACAGCAACAACAATCAGAGAGAGTGGACAAAAAGAAGTTTTGTCTATCCCTCCTTTATCATCAATTGCAGTACAATAAGAAGAACCACAAGTGAAGGTGAAAGTGGAAGTTACTAAGAAGAACATAGAAGCAAAGATGTCTACTAGATCCACTTTCTCCACACCCAGCAAAAGAGTAAAGGAAAGTGCTACTGGACCAGGAAAGAGACATAAAACTCTAGTGCAACCAATCCCAAGGAAGATTGCAGAAGTAAAAGATGATGTCACTATTAAGAAGAAATCTTGGAAACTAAAAGTTGAAAAGCTAATGAGAAAATCATTGAGAATGGTGACTTTGCAAGAATGAACAAATATTATGATCTTTACGATTATACTGATAGAATTAATCTAGAGAATGCAGTTGTGAAGCATATGATTTTGACTGACAAGAAGTTTGATTCAATTTAGGGATAGATACCTGATGATTTATATAAAAAACTTGTGAATAGGAAGAAGAGAGCATCAGAAGAGGATACATCTATAAGAGAAAAGCTTGTAAGGAAGCTTTGTGAGGTAAGAGATTAGACACATTTCAAGCAGATCATGAAAGCCTTAAGCACCCATCTGAGAACCAAAAGGAGAACAATTCAGATTATGGGAGGCCGGTATGAAGAAATCAATTCTGAGACAAAACAAGCTATTATCAAGGTTATGGCAGAATATGTTGGAGAATCATCAGTTGCGGTAGAGCAAGTAGGTGAGAAAGAACAAGAGGACATTCCCTCTCCTCCAGCGATTAATATTGAAGATGAAACAATGAATGTACAAGGTACAAAGATCACCTTGGATGCTGATGAAAATGTATTCAAGAATTTGGAGAACATTGTTGACAATTCGGCCTTTGAAGAATAGGAAGCTACAAAAGAAGAAGAGATGACAGAGACTACAGTTGTGGAACCGCCAGTAACAGAGGAAAAAATTCTCATTCCCACCAAAGAAGATATCAGTCTTACCCTTGAGACTGGAAAGAAGACTCAAATTCGATCTATGATTGAGCATTTGGGAAAGGAAGTAGATGATGATGATAGTTGGAATTGATCACATCCTTGAATAAAATCATTGGCAAGAATAAGAAAGTGAAGAGTCTAGAAAGATGTCTGAAGGAACTAACTGAGAAGTTACAAAGCACTGTAACTACACAAATTGTAGAAGCAGACCCTATGGAGAAAGTAAAGAAGGTAATGAGCATCTTTGATAATGAATTCACAAATTTGTCTGTTATTGAAAAAGTGAAAGAACAAGTAGCCTATGAGGCTAGAATGTTTTTGAACATCACTCAGAACATCAGGAATGATATCAACACTCTTGATATCTGTATCAAGGATTTGAGGAAGCATTTGGAAATAGGCAAATCTTTGTAGATGCAGTGTATAAAATCAAAAACCTTAATAGCAGAAGAAGATCAAAAGTTAAAGTTGAAGGAATCAAAAATTTTGAATGAAACAAACCTTCTGTCTAGCCCCAATGTGAAGGTATGTGATGTTGAGAAGAAAGTTCAAAAACTTTATGATGAAATCAGAGTCATGCAAGATGAGAAAGATAGAAAATTGAGAAGATACACTCTTTTGAGAGAGCATGCTTCTATAAAGTTGAGTGTTATTGAAGAGCAGTTGGAAGAATGTCTATCAGCTAAGACATCTTTTCATAAATTTAACTTTGAAAACCTCCAAGCATGTGAAATAGCTTCTTATGGATTGAGTGCACTACTTAATGTGATAGATTCCATCAAGAAATCATGGGAGAAGGAGATAGAATCCATGAAGATAAATTTTGCAGATTGTGTTGCAAGCCTACCGGCTTTGCAATAATTGAACTAAGGTATAATCTTTTGTGATACAATTTTGTAATCCTCCCTACCTTATTTTGTCATTGTTGTCAAAGGGGGAGAGAAATATAGAAGAAAATTGATAGTATATGATAAGGATTGTTACTCTTATGGGGAGTACTATATTAGAGACAATAACTTTTGAGGAGTTATAAGGATAGTATATGTTTTATACTATGGCTACAATTTTGAACAATTTTGAGATTTTGAATTGTACACTTAGCCAATTTTCTCATATGTTGCCACCAATGACAAAGGGGGAGATTGCTGGCAATTTGGCTGAGTTGATTACATAGATGTTGTCATTATGGCAATATACGATCCACATGAAGATTGCACAAGTCAGAGAGCAAGTATGACAGAGCACATTGCAAATTTGTCTAAGTGTGAGACAGTGTTTTTATCAGTGAACCTGGACACAATTTTTGTTTGTGACATTGACTGGAGTAAGTTCAGTACTTGTGCACTTGAACATAGACTCTATGATGACTATTGATCACCCATCTCAGAGTGCAAGTCAGTACGGCATGTACAGAATAAGTTATGACAGTTTTACCGAAGACAGTGTGAAGCCGATAGAATAGAATATGAAGATAGAACTAGTAAAGAGTTAAGGGATTATTTTGTTTATCAAAATAATGACTTAACAATATAAAGGGACGACATCTTAGATGTTAACTCTTGGATAAAGCTATTGATATAAATGTAATTGTAATTGTAAAGTTAGTAGAAGTATCAAGTAGTAGTAATGAGATGTAATAAAGCAATGATATGATGCGAAGTATATGAAGCATATGTAATAGCGATAGTGAAAGAGTAGTGAAGAGATATTGAGGCAAGCAGTATAAGGTTATGTACCTTAACCTATTTTTGTAATCAGTGTATATTATACATTACTTGTTTGGGCAATGGGCTCATCTGGTAATCACATTTTGTACTACAACTCCTAACAGGGTTGAGGCTTCTAACAAGGCCTATAGTCCCTTAATCAGGACTGATACACTATATGTTTGTAATAGACTCCTAACAGGGTCAACATCCTTAATAGGATACTTTTGATTAGTGGATCTTTGTGGGTACCATCCCCACCGGGGGTTTTCCCTTGGCCAAGGTTTCCTCGAGAACAAATAATGTGTTATGAGTTATTTATTGTTATGCATGTTGTTTAGCTTCTTATGTTATGCATGTATAAAGATAATCTGTTATATCCATAATTGGGCAAAAGATAAAGTTTGTAGAATACTAATTCACCCCCCCACCCCCCCCGCCCCCCTCCCCTCTCAGTATTCCCTATTTCTAACATGTTTCTCCTCTATTGGTTTCTCATTTGTGCCTAGTGTTCAATAGGAAGCTTGTCACCATATTTTGATGGTAACACAAAAAGGATTTAGTATCTTTTAATAAATGGTGATTATTTGTTTTGTAATATTGCACTGCTAGTATTAGTTGGTTAATTATTGTGTATATTTGTGTATGTCTGAATTTATTAATATAAGAATATACTTATATTAAAAAAAAGGGATGGGTGGATACAAGGTCACATTAGACAGTTAATAGAGACAGCATCAAGAAAGTGAAAATAACAATAAAAAATGCTAAGTCGTGAGAGCAACAAAAGTGGGAGGCAATGAGGGATTTTGGTCATCCGATTTACCCCATAGATCAATGAGATTTGGGGTGATATCAAGTTTGGACCACCCCTCATTTGTTTTATCCTTTTTGCGCCCCAAAAAAGTTGTAAGTCTTAACGACACAAAATTAACAACTTAGAGGACTCTTTGCATTCCACTTCTAGGAGAAGATCAATCAAGAATGGCAAACATAGAAAACAACCTTCATAAAAACACTTGTTTGTTTTCCAAAAACACTCAAAGTCAAGCATAAGATCTTGCAATTAGCACATTTCTATATTGGAAAATCCAACTAATAATAATGTAGGATGGCTTTTAACTCAAGCTATGTCTTTCATTTTGATATGTTAATTGACAAATCTATTATTTTTTGTCTATATCTGTTTTAGGAACATTGGATTCAAATGTGCTTATCTAATAATGGAAGCTATTGTGGAAATGTTTTTTCACAAGTGATTTGTTTTAAGAAGTTTCATTATCAATATTGTAATTGTGTGTGTGTGTGTGTGTGTGTGTGTGTGTGTGTGTGTGTGTGTGAGAGAGAGAGAGAGAGAGAGAGAGAGAGAGAGAGAGATTTCATTATTGCAGTCAGGGTCAAAGTCAAAGTCAAAGCATGAGATCTTGAAATTGGCATCTTTCTATATTAGAAAGTCCAACTACCAATCATGTAAGATGACCTTAAACTCAAGCTAGACATGATAATTGAAAAATTCAATCATTTTTTTGCATGTCTATTTTGGAAACATTAAATTCAAATGTGCTTATCTAATAATGAAACTGATTGTGGAAATGTTTTTTACAAGTGATTTGTTTCAAGAAATTCCAACACTATCAATGTCCTAATATTTTTTGTTAAAATAAATTATTGATTTGGACCCCATTTATATTCTTTATTTCATTATTCTTTGAAGTGAGAAAAAAAATTGTATTCTCCATTAAAAAATGTAAGAATTTAAAAATTAAGATCATTTATATTTAAATTTGATATCTCATTATTCTATTTAAACTACAAAGTTATATCTTACTTTTAGAAAACTATCAATTTGAAACACTTTAATTTATCATATTTATTATAAAATTTAGAAAACATAAATAAGTTTTCATTGTTAATCAATAATTTGATAATATATTTATACAATAATAGTTTAATTATACATTTTTAAAAGTTGAGAACAACAATTTGGGAGAACACATCAAAATCCATTTACATGTCCACGTATTGGTTAATGACTTCAATATCTACGTGGAGACCACAGCCAAAATACAGAGGCGCCACGTAAGCTCTTCCTTATCTGCAATAAGATCAGAAACATTATCCGATCGAAACTCGTAAGCCCTTTAACAGGAAAAAAAATATACATTTTATTTGCCAACGCCTTGAGGTTGGGTCATCATGATCATAAACTCCTGGAAATTGACAAACCCATCTCCGTCACAATCCTATTAGTTTCCTATTAGTTTCCTATTAGTCTTTCACTGAGTCTTTCACTGAAGTTAAATGATTCTTATGAGTTGTCACAATGAAAGGGATGAAGTTGGCATTGTGCTTTGGACAAATTTAAGGGAATATATATACTTTAGTTGTTGGCTCTTATTTAAAGAAGTTACATTGACTCTATTAAAAATAATGTTCTTAATTGGTCAAATTTAATAAAACTATTAGTTTGTGCAGCACACAAAATAGATCATTAATGTTGTACATAAGAAATCTGAAATAAATAATAATAATAAATATACTTGCATTTAAAGACCTACACCAATTAAATAACAAAAAATAATAAACATAAATTGGATTACCAATCGCATGCTTTTGTGCATGCAACATTACGCCGATAGGTAATTAGATTTCGCAAGATTTGAAATGATTACAATAGTTTCATTGTTTTAAAGATAGCATTATTCAGGATTACTTATTTGATAATTTTCACTTTTACTTGTTTAATAACATTGTAGGTTCATTTTAAATTAAAATTATTCTAGAATAATGCTTTCGATTATTGTTAGGATTTAATTATAATTTATATTAGTTTTTTCATGCAAACAAAATATTCTTAATAAATAAAAAAATTAAATTCAATTTACTTAATATCAACTTATGTACTTTCTCCAAATATTTCAACTTAAATTAGTTTTTTAAAAACATACTTTCTAATTTGTAAACAAAATTCTATCAATATCTATTAGTATTTTATTTTTCTATTTTAGTTATGTTTTTATCAAGATAATAAAGTAATCTAGATTTTTCAAAAGTTGAGATTAGCAGCTTTCTAGCAAGGGTTTTGTACATGTGGCCACAAAGATTGAAATGTGTTCCAAATGCATTTCCCAAATGAATGGCTTCTCACTTACATATAATACAATCTCTCTATTATGCTTCTATGACAAAAGAAGAGATCTTCATTAAACCATAGCCCATGATAACTAATCCCTTGTCCCCACCCCACCCTAATTTTTTTTTTTAAAAATTATTAAATTTATACTATGTTTTAACCTCAGCCAATATTATCTTAACACTGATGTAAGATTAAAAAATGAAAGAAAAAAGATGATAAAACTCTATTTCATTTTCATCACTTCATCTTTCCCTTGCATGCAAATAGATAAGAGGTAGATGAGAAATTTCAGAGACAAATCTGAAAGAGGAAAAATTGAAATTACAGCGATGACAATCCTTACCCTCTTAAATTTCTATATAGAAGAAGAATGTCAAGAAGAATGTCGCCATACCTAACAAAAGAAAAAAAATCATAGATCCCAAATGAAACTAAAAATACATACATAATCAAAACCAAAAGATATCAAATTTTAAAAATATATAATCGAAGCCAAAAGCTACGGAATTATAAGAAATATAGAACTCAATATATAATCTATTGTGATCGTTGTCATCTCTATCTACAGCCATTCACAACAACCTGCTTGTTACTTGAAATTTACAAGGATAAGGACCAAAAATAAAACATTCATTTGTATGGAAAAATTATGGTAGAATATGAACAAAACAAAAATATATATTGTTAATATTTTATACTTGAAATTATCATTCTAAAATTAATTAAAAATTTATAATTTTTCATTCCTAATTAATACTTTTGACAAAATCTCTTCTATATCAAATTTGAGGTATGTTGATATCAAGATAATAGTATGAGTTTTTAAACTCAAATTTACTTATAAATGAATCTATTTGTCTATTCTTCTTATTTTACATAGCTTCAAAATTGATGTTACAAGTCTCTTTACAAATACATGTAAAATTTAAAAATAAATAATGCTTTCATGGATTCTCATTGATTAATTTTTATGACACCTTGTATAATTTTATTCATATAGTAGTCTCAGAAACAGAATAGGCATGTGTGAGGCATGCATCCCTCTTTCTATTAGTTGAAGATTGTGAATAATTTGATCTAAAAACTGACGATAAATTATTTTGTTTGGCATATAACAGAGCTCCTATTCTAAAATAGAATCTATGAAGTTTTTTCAACGCTTAAACCAAAAGAAATAGTGAGGGAAATTCTATTGTGAGTCCCTTACACATTTTATAACAAGCTCAAGCATCTATGCAAAATGTGGAAAGTAGTGATAGAAAGTGAGAAACTGTACAAAGAAAAAATTAGTTCCTCAAGATCGTATAAACTTGTATGTTTTGTGGACTACTCTTCTTATGTTCATCGAATGAAAATCTACAATTTGAAAGCTTTCAATTCAAATAAAGACATGCAAGTTTCTAACTGATTCTAAAAAGTTTCCATAATTTTAAGGAAAAAATATGGTAAGTTTATATTTTCCATTATCAGAAAAGAAAAACTATCTAGGAGGGCTGACAACTATCCGATAAAAAAAAGTTATTTCCGAGAGCAAAGCTCCCACACAAAGCCTATCAGCTTAATAATAATAATTAAAGATAGATTTCATTATATAATCAAAATAAATTTTAATTTTCAAAATTCTTAAAATATTTTTTATCTACTTTTTAAAATAATTAAGTTATAATTTGTTAATGAATAAAATCTAAATTAAACTTTCCTAAGAAAAAAAAACTTTTATTCTATTTTTTAGTTTTGCATGTACATAATTTTATTTGTATCCAATTACCAATGTCAAAAAGATGCATCCCATTTAATAATTAAATGTTAATTATGATACAATTTTATATAATTTAAAAGTAATTTTATATTCTATTTTTTCCTTATTTAATGCAAAAATAAATGTATAAATCAATAAAATATACTCTGGTTTTTTCTTTTTTAAACTGTTATAAACATGAGATTTTTTAGAGAGAGCATGGCTATAGAATGAAAATTGTAAAAGGGAAACAATGACATACTATCACTAAAAAATTATTAAACATTCATTGAAAATGAAGATAAACATGTCAAATATAACAACACAATCTGAGCCCTTAGAAAATGGATGGTCTAGCTCAAACAAAATCATTCCGAAGAAAATGAAACTTGTCTTGCATGTTAAAAAAAAAGGCACAAAGTTGACATAGACAAAGCTCTTACAAATGCCTTTGTTCTAGAGAATACTTCTTATACAAAAGTCTGTCACCCAAGTCAAATAATTCAAGAAAAAGTACAATAATGGATAGATTACAAGACAATTAAATTACCATTTTAAAAAAATCACACCATTAAATAGAATTTAGCTTTTGGGAATCATTCATTCTATTATAGCATTCCTTATCACAAACAACATTAATACAGTAATCATGTAACCAAATTTTATTTTCTTCTAAAGAAATAACTCTCTTCTAACTGTCAGAATATTTATGAGGAGTCATTCTCCCTATTAAAAAAGAAATTACAATTCATTTTTAAACTATTTCACATATTACAATTTGTAAACTAATAGATATTCATCCTATTCAATTTAATAGGATGAATATCATTGCCAATATATTGTTATGCCACGGGAAGATTAAATTAAATAAGTGAGATGCTATGGTAGAAACACTAAGCACACAATGTGTGGTTGAAAAACTAAACTTAGTAAGGATTCCACATAAAGGATCAATCAATATAAGAATAGCCAAAGTTAAAAAAAGTAGAGATAAAGGGTAAATATTTACTATCTTTTACGTTGGCAAGATAGTAAATGGAGTGCCAATAGTCCATAAGTTGTAGCAACCCTAATCCATTGACATTAAAATTTAAATATTCCACCGATTCACAAAGCTATGCCGATGAGATTTCATTAGCAAAAGTCATACCGACTAAGTCATCGGGAGTCAGCATAACATTTGAAATGTTATCCCTACTTTATAAGCTTTACCGATGAGATTTTATTGGCTAAAAGTCACACCGATATATTTTAAACAAAATGATTTTAGTTTTTCATCAGTCAATGTTAAATCAATGAAGTTCATCGGTGTAACATTACATTGTGGGGAAAATATTAAAAACTCTCCTCGATGACTAAAGCTATACCGATGGAAAAGTGGATTTGTCTGACTATTAAGATAGAAACATTTGAAAAAAAATAGTTGGAGGAGATGAAGTATTTCATTTGCGAAGTATATCACACAGATACTTCAAAATTCAATTGACGGTGGAAATTGAGGCATCTCCTTCAACATGATGGTGGGAGTTTCAAAAAGGGTTATAGGTGTCACACATTCCGCACATGGAAAAGGATAATGATTACAAGGTTGGCATGCCTGAAATGATTGTAAGAAAAATCATGATAATCCTTTGAGATGGCATAATCATAGGCTCCTTTGGTTGCATTCTCGAGATTCAGTTGGGGTATTTCTTTCTATAAAATACCTATGGGAACTTTGAATGGGGGAGGCTTTTGGAGAGTTTAGTTAGAGCTAGAATTTCTACTATAGGAGTTTTTTTCATTAGCAGAACACTATAATATAGTTGTATTTGCATTCTTCCAACCCTAGTCTTGTTAGAAAAATGGTCAGTTCTCCCCTTGGGATTCATGACATGGATTAACCGCCTCTTGTGTCTTCTATAAATCTAGTGGTTGTATCAGGCATTAACAAGTCGATCTTTTGGTGCAACGACAACTACTACTTGTAAGAATTGGTATCAGAGCTTGGTCACGGGTTCAAATCCCCTCGGGTAGCGCCGAGGGAGATATTGTTAGCAAAATGGTCAGTGCTCCCCTTGGGATTCATGGCATGGCTTAACTACCTCCTGTGTCTTCTATAAGTCTAGTGGTTGTATCGGGCATTAACAGGTTGATCTTTTGGTGCTATGGAAACTACTACTTGTAACAATTCTTGTAATATTTCCATATTTAATAGAAGAAATATATTGGACTATGCCTTGTGTTTCTTTTTTGTGTATTTATTTCTATTTGTAGATTGTTTTAAGGTTCTTTGTTATTTCTGAACAATTATAGCTACCATCTGTTTCTATCAGACTCTTATAATCCACTTCTGATTTATGATTTATTGGATCATGTCTGGTTACTCTTTCAATTCTTGTAGTCTAGGGTTATACCATGTCATTTTGTGAGGTTTTTTTATGAGAATAGTTATTTTAGTGAGATAATAAGAGGGTTATTCCCTACGAGCCTTAATAGATGCTTCTCGTAGAAGAATATGAATACTTTGGCCTATGTCTTGGATCTTTCCATTGTGTTCTCTTTCCAACAATGAAGAGTCTATGGTGTTTTGTACTCATTTTTGGGGTCTGGCACTCTCATTATTGCTAACAGGAGCTCATAGGGTTTCAAAATATCTAGCACATCACCTTGGTTTTGTTTGAACTCCTTCCCATTTCCAAAATCTACCTAGAGAAGATCCAGCTTCTATAAAACCCCAGAGATTTATTTTTAGGGTGCATTCATGTCCCACTCCTGCAAAGCTTCTGGACTGCTCTCATTTAGGCGAGAGCCTAGATCTGGGATCAAGAGTTTTCCTAAGGATAATTAGCATTATTCAATATTTTAACACCCACTAATTATTGTCCAAAATAAGTTTTAATACTTCCATGCATAATTTTCCTAATAATGAAAAATTCCCACAACTAGTGCATTGTCCAAAAATACATGAACTTAAAAAAAAATTGTCCATTAGATCTTTCAGAAAATAAACTTGCTACAAACTCCTTGATTGTTTAAGGTGGCATATTAATATCAAAATCTTGCATAATCATGTTATCATGTAAAGTACAACGTATATATAAAAAAGCATCATAGTAATAATGAAATTGTGCATTTTCTTTACAACAAGATATTCATTGCTTACTAATTTTCACATACCAAGGCTTACATTTTTCAAATGAACTTTGGCTTAGGGTAATATTTCTAGGTAAGACGTCATCTAAATTTTTTCTATAAAAATCATTTTAGTTTGTTTCTAATAGGTGTTTTGGATGAGGATCATGAATTTTGGAGCCAACTCAATTTCAAAACATCTCTAGCATTAGATGATACCCTTGTATTATTATGCAAATATTTTTCAACCAAAGATTTGATTTCAAGATTCAATTTCATGTCAAATCTTGGGAGTTTATCACTAAAACTCAAACAATAGTTGATTGGATCATTTTCAATACTTACTGTTCTTTTTGTTGCTCTTACCAATGTTTTAAGATGCATGTTTAAAATTACACTAATATTTATTACCATTCTTTTATCCAAAATCTTTTATTGACTATAGAAGTTGTTATAGCTTGCCATGTCGCAGTCCTATCTTTAGATTGGATCTTTTTTTCCAATGGACTTAGTGACACTAGTGATAGTAGATATAGCATGCTTAATTGGTGCTTTTTTTAATTTTGTTTCACATAAATACCTAACTTTTTCATTACTTTTGTCATTTTCCACATTCCCATCAATTAAATCACAAGTTGACATTGAAATGCTAGTTATTTTTATAAAAAAAATTATATAACAATGGAAGGTGAAGAAATACTTATACTGAGTCCAAGATATGAAGCCTTTAATTCAAACAACACCCTCCTTCATTGTAGCTACGCACAAAAGGCTAAGGAAAAAATGGTGGGATGGCTATGTTTAGAGGTTTTTTATCTCCACCAAAAAACTAAGAATGTGATATTGATCGAAGAATAAAAGCGATAAATGTAATAACAATGAAGAAAATGATATGTTGAGTTAGAGACAATGAAGTGCACAAACATCTCAAAAAGAGTTAGAGACAATTGAAATAAATAACCAAAATAACAATGGAAGGTGAAGAAATACTTATAATGAGTCCAAGATATGAAGCCTTCAATTCAAACAACACCCTCCTTCATTGTACCTATGCACAGAAGGCTAAGGAAAAAATGGTGGGTGGCTATGTTTAGAGGTTTTCAATCTCCACGAACAAAGTAAGAATGTGATATTGATCAAAGAAGAAAAGAGATAAATGTAATAACAATGAAGAAAATGATATGTTGAGTTACAACATATCATTTTATCTATTCCCGTGTAACTCTTGTAGCTTGCTTCTTTGGGGCAGTATAGTACATTGGTATCTAAAATCCCCTTACATAGACACATAATTCTCCATTTTCAACAATCTTTAAATAATTATTAGGATTGTCCAAATCTATTAGTTTCCGCCAGTGATCAAAGTTTTCATTGAATAATTTTGGATCATTTCGATAGAGATTATCAAGGGCCATGCATGACATTCTACGCAACTGAGCATATTTTGCAATATACATGGCTCTTTGCTAGGATTTTTTAATAATCAATGTCAATTCTTCTAGCATGGGAAGAAGATATGCTAAAGTCAAAAGTGTCTCTATATTGCTTAACCTCCGAAGTAGGTCGCCACATCTATGATTTTCTACATTGTCGTGATTTGTGTACATAAGTCCAATCAAAGATAGATATTCATAAAAAACTTGATGCGCTAGTCCATCCAAAGAGATCCATTTGGTGTCAACATCTTTAAGAAGCTTGTTTCCATTAGTAATTCCATCAACAAAGTGTTGAAATTCCCTAAAATATTTGGGACTTTGACAAAAATATGTGTACAACTCTCTTACTAAATCTTCAACCTTATTTACTAAAGGAAACTTCTTCACAACTCTAAAAGAAAGATTCATCTTGTGGGCCATACAATGAATGCCAACAACATATGGTGAACAAGAAGCCTAGATCTTTGTGTAAAGACCATTCATATGACCTTGTATTACTGAAGCTCCATCTGCTCCAACACAGATCAAGTTCTTTGCTATTGTCAATTCATCCATAGCTCCATATTTAATTAAATGGCTCTTTACTAATTGAAATAAAGTCTTCGATGTTGCATTGTCCCTCAATTTTGCAACAATTACTAGATGTGGTTGGCAGACATTATTCTGTATAGTATAAACATGCATGCATAACCACGACATATTATCTATTGCCATAACTTTGTCTAAGGACAATGTAATAAAGATTGACTCTTTTATTTTTCTCTGTACATTCTTTATTTCAACCTGGGCAATACAACTTGCCCATCCCCATCCACTGTTTATTGACCAATGAGTGATAGGATAGTTAGGAACTTTTAGAAAGTGTAACAAACCACTCATTTCTAGATAGTCTGTCATTGGATGCCCTCTACTCAAAATATGGAAAGCATTACTTAATTGAATGGTTTTTCCGCATTCTTCTACTTCACTTTCTTTTGCAAAAATAGCATTAATAGAACCTTGAACTTCACTAGGATTCGTCTTAAATTTTTTAGACAAATAATATTCCTCAGCATTCTTTTTATGTTGACATTGCTCCTTTTTTTTATATGTTACCACTTTTATTTCCTTTCCATCTACAGTTTCAGTTTCGTAAACTTTACCAACATGTTTCTCTATGGTGTCTAGTTTAAGCTGCAACCGCTTTTCCTTTTTATACTTCCAACTACAAATCGTACATCTGCATTCTACTAGCAGCTCGCCTACAATTCAATTGTCCATTGGTTCAATGAATGGATACTTTTTCACCCAATCAAATTTAAATCTCCTGGACATCTCCCATTGACGATCAATTTTTTCTTTTGATTTTCCTCTCCCTTTAATGTTAGTGTTAATTGAACCATCATCATCATTGAAGTCGATTGAATAATCCTAGTACTGGTTATTTATTTGAAATTCTTCTTCAAGGTCATCTTCATCAGAGATATCAGGTTTCGCAACTTTGTCACCAGATTTATTAGGTTCCTGAATTTATCGAATAGACTCCCATGTAGGTTGAGAACCTTGAAGTTGTACAGGTTCCTCTGATGATGTAGCTTCATCACTTTGACCAACACCATCACGTCTTCCCTCGCCAAAGTATGAAGATATATTTCTGCATTTTGTTGGCCTCTCTTAGACTTCTCCACCTTCAATAGTCCTCTTCCTGTTTAAATTTGACTGTGACATCTCCAACAAATTAAGGCTGCAATAAAATTTTACTTGTATAAGATAGTACGAACTCATTTTGGTTCGCTACCAATCGCAATTGTGAGCTCAGAATCAACTGAATTTTTGTACTACTAAATCTCTTGAAACTATCCTTCTATACAAATGCTTATTTCAAATTTTGGCGAAGGGGCCGAATATTGCATATGTTAATATTTGGTGAACCCCGCTTAATTTCAAGTAATTGACTAAGTGAATAGGGCGGAAATTTAGGACATGATTATGTATAATGCATGGTGAATTGGGTCCTAGTGCAAAAAAAAACTTTCACTTGGGACAATGGGCCTTTGGCGAATGGTGATCCTCGATAAATACACCCTTCATTAATCTATGGGTAGAAAAATATTTTTAGTATAGAAAAATGGGTGAACAGCCCAACTATTGTAGTGAAATTACGTACAAATATTGGTGAACAAGACGACCAATATATGTGTCTTATAAAATCTGGCCGAACTAGTCAACCTCTATATTATGCATTTTTTTGCCAATTTCTATAGCCCAACAGGACATATTCGCCAATTGGCAAATAATTGCCACTAAAAATATCCCTACAAAAGATACTTTCTAGGAGAAGTTGCAAATTTGTATTAGACAAATTCCCTCATCAACAAGCTTCTATTTTTAAAAAATATGTATTATTTGAATATGGGTGATGATGATTTAGTGGAATGATATCTAAATTAGTTCCAATCCCTTAGTCCCTTGTTATCATATGTAGATATACATAAAAATGAATGTTGGGTACTAGTACCCAACTGTCTTGTCTTTTTACCGAATAGTTGGGATAATTTGATGATGAAAAGTAGCAGTACATCTAGTCTCAAAGCTAAATATTGATCATGTGGTGGGATGTTTTCTCTCTACAAAGATTAGGTAGCCAAATTTAACTTACAAACAAATATAATTTTTTGTGAGAGCTCATCTCATAGATATATGGAACGAAATTAAAAGGACAAGCATAATAAGTGTAGGGGTTCTACATCTCATGGAAAATTAAGGTGAAATGTTTGAACTATAGGATATTTAATAACAATTTAAGAGACAACAATAAGAAGGTAAGAAAGTATCTAGATGATGATTAAGATTCAAGGGCCTCCAAGGTGAAATGCTTGAGCTATAGGATATTTTATAACAATTGAAGAGACAACAATAAGAAGCTAAGAAAATATTTATATGGCGATTAAGGATCAAAGGCCTCTGATAATGTGTGGATGATACTTTCTCATAGGTCATGTTTCTAAGAACACTCGTGAGGTTGCATGACTTATTAATTCTAGAGTCTTTTCTCACACGACTCTTAATTAGGAGTGGATCTTAGTTTATGAAAGATATTATGACGTATTTTTTCACTTAAGTTAAATATTGTCTCAATTGATCAAATGAGAAAAATTTAAGCTTGTATTTTGGGAAGGTGGAACCAAAGCATGCTCAAATATTCTACACATTATGGGTTTGGTGATAACTCTTCTTTCTATAAGTTGAATGGTGTCAATGCACAAGTGGTATTCAAAATGAATAGATACAAAATGGTGAGTGAAACCATGATTTTGGATCATGGAGTTTGGTCTAGAACTCTTTTTTATTTATATGCCAACACTCTAAACTGTAATAATTTAGAGACTCTATAAATGGAGGATCCTAAGCTTCTTGTAGAAAATGCAATGTTATAATATTAAAGTGTACATTAGTCTTTATTATGAGAAATCTCTAAGACATTGAAGAGTAATAAATTGATAGAGAGATTAACATATTGTTTTCTATATTTTAATTTCTATAAATATTGTATGTATGGGAAATATTTAATTGGGTCAGCTCTTATTGAAGCTCTACTACATCTGTAGTGATATTACATTTTCTTCGTCATGATGTATTTGGTCTAGTGAATGTACCATTAAGATTGGAAAACCCCTATATTGTGTAACTTCTATTGATTAATTAATTATGAAATAATAGATTTTTTTGGCATAAAGTTCATATGTTCACAAAATATACAAAATTTAAGAATATTAGTGGGAACTAGATATAAAGAAAATTAAGATTTTGATGAAAAATGATCATGGAATGTTCTATTAAGTATGATTTAATTTTTTTATAAAGAGCATGCTATCGTGAGGCATAATGTAACTCCACACACCCATTGAAAAAGTAGTTACAAAGAGAGTTGGTTGATATGAATAAGGTGTTCTACCTAATAGTTCCTTTAGTAAATAGTTCTAAGAATATCAAGAATAAGGTGTCTAACGAAAAAATAGTGAAAATAGATTTTTAAAAATTATAAATGTCACTCCCTACAAACACCAAAACAATAACTAAGAACATCATACGCAACAAGCGAATAAAAAATCCTCAATGCATAATTCTTTACTAAGAAAATAATAGCTGTTCTAAGAGTGTGTCTAGCAAACCAAAAATAATTACCATCTTTTCAACATGATAGCCAAGAAATAATTATGTTTCCTACTTTTCCACTTTACTAAGCAAGTAAATATATTGAGTCTCAAAAATACCCTATTACCTCCATCTCCCAAACTATGATTTCTCCATTTTGCATATATCTCGTGTCTATGGATGTGATATGTATCCTACACAAAAAAATCCTATCATTTAACGGCCTCCAATCCAATTACATGCAAGGTTCTTTTTAGTTCCTTTATTTTCCATCAACCTTCTCACTAATTGAACCACATGCCATTTTGCCAACTTCTACATACATAGATATTTGAGAGAAGAACATAAATTACCACATATTTAAGATTCAACAAAGATCATCACAATTTAAAGATATCACGAATCTCATACACTCTACACATCCACAAAATATTATTTCACTAATTTCAACCTAAACATATACCTCATCTAAACCTTCCTCAACCCCTCTAATCTCAAATACTCTCTAATGTGTTTGGTGAATTGTAGCTACAATTATGATAACAAGTTTTTCCAAAAGAAAAATATATCTTGCATACACATCTACAAAGCAGTTTCAGAACTCGAGAGTATGCTAGCGAAGGTTTTAGAGCTTTGCTTTACACCGGCCAATTTCTTTTGGCTGAAAGTTTCTAAAGCCTTCTCGACAAATCCATTTTATCACTATCCTGCAATCCGGGACTTCATGAGCACACATTTCATTGAGACATTCTGTAAAACAATTCTGTCGGGCTAGTTACACATTTCCTTGACATAGGAACCACATATTTTGTGCAACATGTCGCTCATTAATGGTGTTGGCCCAGGCATTTGGTATACAACCAAATATTCAATTGCTTTCGTCCCCACCACGTCGAAATTGGATCTACAAAGAGACGTCACATAAGCAAACTTTGGTTCCATACAAGTCCCTTTGCCTGTTCACCAAAATTGTATAATTCTTAGACATGTTCACAAAGAAAATAAAAATTTCCAATTGAAAGGGATGTGAGGCCAATCCAAGTTGTTTTAAGTCAAAAAGAATAAAAATTGTGAATCTAATTCTAAAGTTGTTAAACATGATGATAAAATTAGAAGAGGTGCTTGAAGGACTTTTGTTGCCCACATAATAGACAAGGAGGGTTCCGAATTCTCATATGTCAGAATTAAAGATCTACATGAAAGCCTTAGAAAAGAATGCACCGGACAAAGTGGATGTTAGTTTGGTAGCTTGGACAATTGTTCGTCCATTTGCTAATAATTAGTAAATAATTGTATTTATTAATTATTTGACTCCTTCTAGAAACTTCTAGTTTGTAAAAACTTCTTGTTTGTGGAAACTTCTAGCAACTAGAAACAATGGGAGTAGTATAAAAGGGGGTCAAGGGGCATTTGGAGGCAATGAAGTTAACATCAAGTTTGAGAACAAGCTTGAGTAGTCTTGCAGTGTTAGCAAGAACAAGCTTGACTAGCCTTGCAGTGTTAGCAAAGGGCAGTCTTGCAATGTTAGCAAGGGCATAGTGATAGCGTTTGGGGATAGCAGTGGAGGAATATCAGTAGGAGAAATTGGGAGATTGTCGGAATTCTGCCAGTGAGAGGCAAGGAATTTTGTATCTCTTAATTTGCTAAAGATTAATATATTTTTCATTTGCAGTACTGATTTTCCCTTCGGAGTTTTCCCAAGGACGATTTGTCCAAAAATATTGTGTCATTGTGTGGCATATTTCTTTCTGTATTTTTTGGTGAAGTTGCAGTTGTGTTATTTTTCGTTATTCATTAATCAAATAATCTTTGTACGATAGGAGATTAATAACCAATGACTACAATAGAGAATTTTCATAGTGGACGAGCTTAAAATCAGTCAGCTAAATGTTATAAAACCTGCATTTTCAAACTAACAAAGATAATTGCAAATGCTGCTGTAAATTTAGTGCATGTACATAAGAAAGCGAAGACTAGAGAACTGTGATATCCCAAATGTAACTTGTAGTTGCAGAAAGTGGTATTGAAAGACCAATGCTAGTGTTTCCACCAAGGTTTGGTGATATGAATACAAATTTTATGAATTATATCCTCTAAAAGAGCTAACAAAATCACATCAAATGTTCCTTGATCTAGCTAAGAGAGTTGAAATTGAACTTTCAAATCCTCCCAAGAATAGAGGTTAGTAGTAGCTCTAGAGAATATAATATATTGATTTAGGCACATAACAAATATTATTTATGCAAGTCATATGAAACACAAGTTTATTAGATCAATGAATATTATAGTTGTTAAAACTGATAATGACTTCAAAGTTTGAAAAGCCCGCCCAATGTTTCGTGAAGAGAAATTGAGGATTTCCTTGAAAGTTCCTCCACAATTCAAACTGCGCCCACGAAATCAAGAAATTAAATCCACGCAAGTCTTTATCTGTGTGATTGAGCAAGATAGTGATTAATGCTTCTAGACAAATTTTTATGTAATATCCGTCCAAATCTCTCCAATTAAACGTATATTCCAAATTACGAAAATAAAATAAGATTTTATTTTTTAAAATATTCCTAATAGTCAAACATATAAGGTCTTACACTCCAAGAGAATATTCCTATTAGTCTCCTATTAATCTTCCAATGAAGTTAAATGATTCTTATGAGTTGTGGCAGTGCAAGGGATGAGGTTGGCATTGTGCCTTAGACAAATTTAACATAATATATATACTTTAGTTCTTGGCTCTTATTTGAAGAGGTTTACATTGACTCCATTAAAAATATTGTTCTTAATTGGTCAAATTTAATAAAACTAACAGTCACGTGCTTTTGTGCAGCACACAAAATAGATCATTAATGGTGTACATAAAAAATCTGAAATAAATAATAATAATAAATATATTACACCTTAAAGACCTACTCCAGTTAAATAATAAAAAATAATAAACATAAATTAGATTAAAGATAGATTTCATTATATAATCAAAATAAATTTTAATTTTAAAAATTCTTATAATATTTATTATCTACTTATAAAAGTAATTAAGTTATAATATGATTTTAAAATATGTTAATGAATAAAATCTAAATTAACCAACAACTTTCCTAAGAAAAAAAAAATTATTCTATTTTTTAGTTTTGTATGTACATAACTTTATTTGTATCCAATTAACAACGCCACAAAGATGCATCCCATTTAATAATTAAATGTTAATTATGATACAATTTTATATAATTTAAAAGTAATTTTTTATTCTATTTTTTCCTTATTTAATACAAAAATCAATATATAAATCAATTAAATATTCCCTAATTTTTTCTTTTTAAAACTATTATAAACATGAGATGTTGTTAGAGAGTGCATGGCTATAGATTGAAATGAGTAAAAGGGAAACAAAGACATATTATCACTCAAAAGTTATTAAACATTTATTGAAAATGAAGATAAACATGTCAAATATAACAACACAATATGAGCCCTTAGAAAATGGATGGTCTAGCTCAAACAAAATCATTCCAAAGAAAATGAAACTTGTCTTGCATGTTAAAAAAAAATGGCACAAAGTTTTTTCACTATTTTTACTTCTAAAAAAGTCATCTAATTTATGTACATTCATTTGGAAAACTTTTTGAAAAGTAAAAAATAATAAATAATTTTTAGAAATATATTTGTATGTGGTAAATTATAATTTTAAAAATCTTTATATTCATAAATGAAAAAATAGAAATTATGATAAAGATTTTAAAAATTATAATTTACCACATACAAAAATATTTCTAAAAATTATTTACTAATTTTTACTTTTTAAAAAGTCCTCTAATTTTCAATAAATTAAATGAGTGCCCATCTGCACTACTGATTTAATGTACGGACACATGCCTGCTCTACCGAACTGAAGACTGTCAGAAAGTACAATTTTTTTTTACTAGAAACATGGAATGACAGAAGTAACGGCGGCACTGGCTAAATGGCCGAATATTTGCACTGGCCAATAGCCAGAACTGTTACTTCTGTCAGTTCAGCAAAATGTACTTCTCTGAAATAGTCTTCAATCCATGTACGTCTGCAGAGACTTAGAGAAGTGTAAGTTCCACCAAATGGAACTTAAGCTCCACCCGCCGTCTGCTGCAGACAAATAATTTGATTTTAAGATAGGTAAATTAATTAATATGATTTAGGTTCATTTGATTTTCTGGAGATATTTGGATTATAAGTTAAAATATAAATATATAATTTAATAATATATTATATATAGATGCATATTAGATAGATTATATAAATATAATTTAATAATAAAAAGTTAAAAAATTATATTACTATAATTGATAACATTTTTTTAAACATAATTTATATTTAATAATTTTTTAAAGATTTTTTTTGTTAGTAAATATCATTAAAATCATTATATGTAACTTATAAACGCTCAAATAAAAATGAATATGATGTATTTTCTTGTTTATTTTAACACCTTATGTAACATCATAGTCATTTGAGCATTTAAAAGTTATAATGATTGTAGATTTTCATTATAGATTTAATAAAAAAATTTTAAAAAAATTTTAAAATAATTATTAAATACAAATATAAATATAAATTTATGTTATATAAGTTATATATTTTTTCAAATTATATAACTTTTTAAATGTTCAAAGGAGTATGATGTTTATAAGTTATATAAACATTAATGTTTATAATTTAATATATAATTTAATGTTCCCCACATCCCGTGCCTTCGACTAGTGAGAATGTGGATATTTCTCCTCCAGCTGATGATCGTGTGGAAACTTTGAGCTCCCAAACGGTGGCCTCGAACCCTATTACTCTACCCATTGAAAATAATGAAGAATTTCAAATTGTTGTGAATAAAAAATGAAGGAGAAAAAACAATGCCTCTACCGATTCCTCAGCTCTTCAATCTCAGCCATCACCTGTCCCTCCTCCTTTTCCCTTAACTACCTTGGCCATCTCCCATGCCTTTGAATCCTCTTCATGCCCACCTAGACCCAAGCCTCCTAGTAGAAAGTCTAGTAATTTGTTGTCTCAAAGCCTCCCCCCTAAAGCCTTTAAAGAAATTGAAGATGACTTCACCTTGGAAATTATCCTTGCTTTCTCCTCCAATAGTCTGATTGCCATTCCTATTTCCTCCTTTCCTTCGTTGGAAGACCTCCTCTATTAGCCGATGATATGGAAAAAATTTCTCCCTCTGGGCTTGATGATGAGGATTTAGATGACCAACTGGATCTACCCCTGTCTAAAAGAAGAGGTAGGCCGCTGGGTTCCAAGAATAAAAATTATGCTGGTAAACATGGTGCTATTCAAGTTCTTAACACATCCTTGGATGGGTTTTCTGACCCTAAGCGTTCTCCCACCTCAGGAGTTCCCTCATGAATTACATTTCCTGGAACATAAGGGGGCTTGAATTCCCTGATAGGAGGCATGTTATCAAGCATTATATTGACACTATTAAACATATGAATTTTTTAATGCTTCAATAATTAAAAGCTACCGACTTTGTGCTTGAAAGTAATCTGAACTATATATGGAAGGATGAACTTAAAATCTCTTCCAACCATACTAAAGGGAAGGGTGGGGTTTCCCTTCTTATTAATCCTAAATGGATTCCCTGCATTACAGATAAAGGTGTGTCTCCTTGTAATAGGGTTGTTTGGGTCACTATGAATATTAACTCTCAGTCTTTTGGTATTTGTTCCATTTATGCCTCTAACGATTACAAGGATAGAGCTGACTTCTGGTCTTGGCTCGCCTCCCTACCCAGTATCCAGTGGGTTGTTGGGGGAGATTTCAATATGATTGAGTCACAGGATGACAAGTCTGGGGGTCTCCCCTTCTCCTGGAAAGAGTTAGAAAAAATTCAATGGAATGGGATGAAACATGGCATGAATCTCTTCGATCCCCTTACTAGTAACCTTGATGGCAATAAAGGTCTTTGGCACATTTGGTGCAATTTTCAACAAGGGCCCTCTTGGATCTATGCCAAGCTAGACAGATTATATGCTAACAAGAACTTTTTCTCCTTCCTCCCTGATGATCTTGGTAACCAAGTTACGGTGACTCCTACAGGTCTCTTGGATCATCATCCAGTTTATGTGCATATTAGATTTTTTAATTCCGCTTTTGATAAAACTATGGATGATCATAGGTTTATTCTTAATAATATTCTCCTGCTCGATGAGGATGTTCTCTTTGTTATCCATCTTATTAGAATTGTCAACCAGAATAGTCTCCTCTCTCTTTCTCCTATTGATCTCTAGAGTCAAAACATCTCTGCCTGACATAACCTTTTAATAAACATTGGTCAAAAGAAGGCTAAAGATTATAGGCACTCAGAGAAAGTGCTTTCTGATAAGTTGTGTGCTACTAAAGTTAATGCTCAATCCGATCCCTATAATAGTATTCTTTGCTTTCAAGTTGCTCAAGCTAGGGATAATCTTAGAAAACACCAAAATGTTAAAATTAGAGGGGCTAAGATCAAGTCTCGGGCTCACTGGTTCCAAAATGGGGATAGAGGATCTAAATTTTTCTTTAACCTCCTTAAGCAAAAACATGCTAAAGAGTCTATTGATAGTATCCTTGTTGACAATAAAGAAATTACTGACATTTATGGTATTAAGGAAGCTTTTGTTAACTTCTATTCTAAGCTTATTACCTCTAAGGATTCTAAAGAAGCTAAGGCTCTCAGACATAAGTATAAATAGCTTATCCCTAATGTAATCAATAGACAACATGTTGAATTTCTCAATAAAGAAATCTCCATAGACGAAATTGAGAAAGCCATAAAGACCTTGAAGAATGATAAGGCTCTTGACCCTGACGGTCTCCCAGCTGAATTCTATAAGGCCAATATTGATTGGATCTAAAAAGACCTCTCTGATATTTACTCTGAAGCTTATACTAAAGGCATCCTGCGAAATCTCATTAACAAAGGTATTATTAAACTTATCCTGAAAGATGGGGACAAAACGCTCCTTAAAAAGTGGAGGCCAATCACCCTCCTAAATGTGTCCTATAAGATCCTTGCTAAGATTTTGGCCTTGAGATTGGAAACCATCCTTCCCAAGTTTGTGAGCCCCACCCAAACTGGCTTTATCAAAGGTAGGTATATTCTTTAAAATTTGATCACTAGCTAGGAAGCTATGAATTGGTCCAACTATTCTAATCAGAACTCTGCTATGATGCTTCTTGACTTTGAAAAAGCTTATGACTGAATAGAATGGAACTTCATTCTTTCTTTGTTAGAGGCTTTTGGTTTCCCCCCATCTTTTTTAATCTTGTTAAAATCCTCCTGAAAGATGCCTCTGCTCAGATTGATATTAACGGTTCCCTATCTGAACCTTTCCCCCTTGGAAGATCCATTAGGCAAGGATGCCCCCTAGCCCCTTCCCTCTTTGTCATCGCCTCTAATGCCCTTTCCTACATTATTAGGGATATCCCCCTCTCTCCTGTTGTCAAAGGCATTACCTAGTGCAATGCACCCATAACTGCTCTTAGTGAATTGTAATTCAATAAGCAGCGATTTAATAAATTGTGAACTATGCTATGAGTTTAGTTTTGGAATAAAGGGATTGATCTAGAAGATCAACCTAAGTTTTGGTTTTGGATCCATGTGTATGATCAAGGATCTCTTAGGCAATCTTATAAGCCTAGGGATGCCTTAGGTCATTGGGATCACCTAGATTAGGAGCTAGTTATTTCAGTTTGTTTTGATTTTATAGGATTCCTAAGTTAATTTCCTAGGATCCTTTTAGTTTTCACCTATTTTTTTGAACATAATTGAAATTAGAAACATCTCTAAGTTTCTAATCACAGCAAAAAGACAATTTTGTTCAAATATTGCAAAGTGTCATCAAAAGATGCTCATGCAATTTCCAAAGTTGCTCGAGCTCTGCAAAATGGAAGCCCAATAGTCTCAGGGCATGATGAATCAATCTAACTTCACCTTCGAGGTATTTTAAAATCTCTATCTTCAAACCAATGGAGAGAGAAGTTTCTGAATGTAATTATGTTGCATGAGAAATAGAAAATAGAGCGTTTGTTGAGCTTTTCCTATGTTGTACGGCAGTGTAGGTTGTGGACTTTGGCAACCAAGTTTATATTTGTGATGTCTTGCATGTTGAAGTCATTCTACAATTGATCTAACATCATTTGATTGAAGTTGTGTTGAATTATTTAGGATTTTCAGGATACAGTCCAAAGAAGAGCCTGTTTGAGGGGTCATTTTGGAAATGGAGTCATAACTTGTATTTCAACCGATGGATTTCTCTAAGATCCTAGAAAATGCAAGTTAGGGAATCACACTTAAAGATTCTGCAAGCTCAAGAAATGACTCGAAGGGAAAGGCCCTCATGCAGCAAGCCCTAGGATGAATATCTCAATGTATTCAGCCTAGAAAATAGGAGAAAGAGGTAATACCTGGGTAAGAAAGGTTAACCTAGTAAAATTAGAGTGGATTCAAGTTGTAGGGAGTTATTTGGTGACCCCTGAAGCATTAGTCCAATCACATGTACCCGATTCATAGTACTTGCTTTGAAATCCAAGCCTAATTAGGCCAATTAGGTCTACGAACTAGGTGAGTGTTAGGTATTGCTGGAGTGGGATTGAAATCTATAACTTTGGGATCTAACATAACTCCCAAAAGGGTGTCTAAAGATATCTTTAGTTTTCTGAGAGACAACTAGGAGGAAAAGTTAAGGTGTCAAAACCTCTGGGAGAAGGCTACAAGGGATTGTAGGATAGTCATTGAAAGGTATTGTACGAAAGTTGTGGGATCAAACCAAGGGTTAATTCTTGACTCTTAGGGGATAATAAGGAGGACCAAATAATAAGATTAGGTTTGTAAAGTCACTAGTGAAGACTTCTAGGTTTGGGCTCAAAATAGGGCTAGTGTCCCTAAAGCTCAATTTGCTAGAAAATAAAGTTGGATTATATCCACTTGAAGGTGGTTGAAAGATTGGTCTAACATTTGGAAAAGATTGAAGACCTGGCTACCAAAGGGGTGAAGGATCATAAAAAAATTAGCATTTTGATTTAGTTGACTGTTTGGGATTGAAGAAGGGCACACTTTGCAACCTGCTGACACCTTTGCATTATTACCCTTCCTAATAACTCTGAGTTGACTAACTGTCATTTTGCGGATGATACCTCTCTATTTTTTGAAGCTAATGAATCCAATTTTGAATCTCTTCAAACCAAGCTTAATACCTTTTGTTCTATCTTGGGCTCCTGAATCTCCCAAGCTAAATCTATCTGCCTTGGCTAGTTTGATCAACCTCTTGTTTGGTTTAACAAGTTTGGCTTCCAATGGGGAGGACCTTAGTATATTGTCTGTTACCTGGGTATCCCCTTCTCCATAGATCCCTCCCTTAAGGATATGTGGGCCTAGATTAAGGACAAAATTTTCAAGAAGCTTAATAAGTGGCACAATAGATCCCTCTCCCTTGCAGGAAGAGTTCAGGTTTGTCAAAAGATTCTCTCTTCCTATAATGTTTACTATTCCTCTACTTGGATGTTTAACAATTATCAAATTCTAGAAATTCAAAAAGCCATTAGGAATTTCCTCTGGTATGATGGTAAAGGTAAAAAGAAAAAGCATGCAATTAGGTGGAATTGGTGTCACACTGATAAGCTCCATGGAGGTTTAGGATTGAAAGACCTAAGATTCAAGGTACGACCCTCTCCGCCAAATGGATCTTTCACTCTCTAGAGGGTGAGGAGCCATGGAAGGTCTTGATTAGAAGCAATATTGAAAGAGGTACCCCTAAAAAAGCTAAGTCTTGGAAAAATATCCCTCTCTATGATATCATAGAAGGTGATTTTCCCATTGTTGTTCAAGGCTCATTGGTCTTTAAAACAATTTGGAAGGCTTGGGAAATTGTTAAGCCATACATCACTAATAGAACCTTCCATGATCATAATACTCTATTTGGTGAAAGATCCATTTGGTGGAACTTATAGTTGGCTGGTAAACCTCTTGCCCTCTCTCAGGGATGCTCGGCTAAGCATTGGAATAACCTGGGAATATCTCAATTCATCTGCCTGTTCAAGGAATATAAGCTTATCAGATGGGAGGATTTAAGTGCCAAGTATCATATTCCTCTTTCTCAAAAGAAGACTTATAGCATGATCATCAAAGCCTGTAATAACCTTCCCATGACCTACCATGTTGATTCTCTTAGATTCCTTAAAATCAAATGGCCCGATGGTACGATTGTGGAAAAAATCAAGGCCAAGAATATTTACAAATACTGCTATCATTTGTCATATTAACAAACTCTGGTATACTGAGTTAGATGTTAATATGTGGAAGTACCTCGACAAACTATGGAAATCTCCTATTGAGCCCAAAACCAAATGCTTTAAATGGCTTCTCCTCCTAGATAGACTCCCCCTTAAAAAAGATTTTTTTAGTAATGATACCTGCGGATTCTATGGTCTCCCTAACACTTGTAGGCATATCTTCTTTGATTTCTCTTTTGCCAAAAGTATTTGGCGTATGTTTGATGTTTACTACCCTTCTTTGGTTAATATTTTTGAAATTATTACTGGATATATTGATGGTGCTAAAAAAATACTAATATTTTATGGAACATGCTAGCTTCTAACATTTTGTGGCAAATTTGGAAATGTAGAAACAAAGCAAGGTATCAAGACTCTCCCAGATCCCTTACTGAGTTTTTTTGAAAACTCACATATTTCAAAATTTCCTCGTAGGTTAATGTGAATATGACACTGGATAGGAGGAAGCTCAGGAGATTTCTCCAAGCTGGTCACTCTACAATGTTTGTTTATGAGCTAAAGAATGGCTTTGATTGGAGAAGCCATATGGATAACTTTGCTAATTTTGAAGATACCCTGAAAAATCTTACCAAGGAAGTGCATACAAATAGGAATGCAACTGATTACCAAATCAAAATGCTGGCTCAAATTTAGGAAAAGAAAAATGTTGTCTGGATGGAGGGCCCGTGGGGATGGACTGCTTGGGTTGAGGATCTCAACCATGTTCTTCTTTAGTCCTTTTTATCTCTGTGAACTCTTGGCGGCTGAGGCTTGGCCTCGCCTGATTAACTTTCGTTAATTTTTGTATTTGATCCCTCTATAGTTAATATAAAAATATATAATTTATAAATGCCCAATTAATATGATGCTTATAATTTATAAATAAAAAATATAAAAATAAATATTAATCTTAAAAATGTTTATAAGTTATGTCTAATGTATAATGGCAAAGTGAGTTATATAACTTATATATTTTCATAAATTATATAACTTTTTAAATATCCAAATATGAGTATGATGTTTATAAATTATATAAACATTAAATTATATTCATTTTCTTATTTTTTATTTATCTTATCACCCTAACTTATGTAACATCATAGTCATATAAATTTTTTTAAAATATATCTAAAAATAATTATTAAATATAAATTATGTTAAAAAAAATGTTATAAATTATATTAATATAATTTTTAAACTTATAATTATTAAATTATATTTATATAACCTATCTAATATGAATCTATATATAATATATTATTAAATTATATATTTATATTTTAACTTATAATCCAAATGTCTCCAGAAAATCAAATGAACCTAAATTATATTAATTAATTTACCCATCTTAAAATCAAATTATTTGTCTATAGCAGACGGTGGGTGAAGCTGACACTTCTCTGCAAACATACGTGGATTGAAGACTATTTCAGAGAAGTACATTTTGCTAAACTGATGGAAGTAACTTGCCTGAAGACTGACAAAAGTAACGGCACTGGCTATTGGCGGGTGCAAATATTCAGCCATTTAGCTAGTGCCCAACTTGTATTCCACTTGGCTTGTCTAATCATTATTAAATGACCAAATCACCTACCAACTGCAATGCCCCTCTAATAAACCATTGTAACCTACAAGCCATTGAATCTATTACTGGAAACCACCTTAGAATTCAAACTATTTAGCAATGGTCATCCTTCTTTTGAATTTATGATATAAATTTGTTTTTCCTGCTAATTATTGGAAATTACCAATTTCAAAATGTAACAAATAAATCTTGAAGAAAAATAAGCCCATCTTAGCATAATATCACCTATCTCCATACTCCAAAGTCTAAAAAAACATATTCTATTAGGATTATCAAGTATTCTAAATTCGGAATAGATCTTCCCATTGTGCCTTCCATACAACCTAATTTTCCTTCCTTACCTTCTTATTCAAAATTGTGGCCCCAAACTCAAAAATACAAAATTTGAATATATGAACTACTATAGCTTCCAACTTTGCTAATTCAAAGCTAAATTACCCTCTTGAAGTATTATTGCCAATCTCTGCACTAATGGAACATAGAAAGTATTCCCTTTTCAAGATTTCAGATATTCTAAAACTGCAAATTTATCTCCCTTACAAACAGATATACAAAGCTTTCCAATCTAAAATCATACTTCCAACCGTAAAACCACTGAAGTTGGGAATATAAATTATTATACTTACAGTTTCTCTATTTCCAAAAAGAAGTAACTTTTATCTGATCTAGATTCTTACCATCTAATTTTCTAAGATTGGAAGAAGATTTTCTTCCCCTCTTCTTGTTCATATTTGAGCCACAATCTAACTTAGCCAAACCTGCTTTTGATTGCCAAATGCCTAATGCTGATTTTCTTTATTAGAAACTTTCAATTTCTCTTCATTTACAATTGAAAATTTACCAAGTTCTTGCTTCTCCCCTATATCTAATCCAAGCATCCTTTCTATAAAAGATTATTTTATGTCAAGATCTCCCTTCTCCTACAAATTGTCTAGGTCAATGAGTCCAAATAAGTCATAAACTACCTCAAGTTCCACAGGCAATCTATCCTCATCCCAATATTGCTTAACCCTAAAACTAGCTCATCGACTAGGATGCCATCTTCTTCTCTAATCCCTAAATCTTCTACTATCAATTATTTCTTCTTCCTTCTAAGGTGTTTACCTTAATGTAGATTCAAAGGGAGGAGGCCACCTAGAATTTGAGAATCGCTATTTGTCTTTGTCAAAGATGAGAACTTTCCCTTTTCGTCATTACTGTGTGAAGTGGAGACTGTTCTTTCATACTAAGCAGTGATGAAGATAATGTCTCCTCAGTAGAGTTTGAAGACTCGTGATTTTTTTTCTTTTTAGAACTTCTCTTGATGATTTGTTCAATTTATGCTTCTCAAAGCCCTCATATACATAATCTTTGAATCTACTTAAGAGGGGCAATGATTTAGAGCCTTCCTAACTAATTTTTTCAATCAATATTTTTTATTTCCTTTCCCTTGAATTTGAGCATCCATATGTTTCTTCTTGAGAACCAAGCAATCCGCCTGATAAATTTACTTTCTTTGTAATACTTTCTATTGGTCTTCATCTGTCCCTCTTTTTAAACAACGGGGTAATATCTTGCTTTTGAATTTTTGCCACTTCTTCACATACCGAACTTATGTTCTTTTGCCAATCTTCTTCTAGTTATGTGTCCACTGATTGAGGAGTATTTGAAATAGGTGGCTGAGAATTAATTCAAGAGCTACTCAAATCTTCATTCTCATCTCTTATATCTTTCTAAGAAAATATTTTAGTAACGTTGATTTAATCTTGTAATCATAGTTTAAAAACTCATGTGGACTCGCAAGTCCAATGGCGAGCCGAGTTGACTCACCATGGACTCATGAGTTGAGTCCACACGAGTCTTTCCCCCGATGACTCACAAGTTTTTCCAATAATTTGCACAAGTTTTTGAGCAGGACTCACTAGTTTTTTTATTAACTCTCGCCGCCCAGTCAAATGCCGAGCCAAGTGATAAAATTTTATTTTTTTCACTTTTTCTCTCATTTGGTCTTTGCTCTTGGTCATAACAAGGTTTTAGGGAGTGGAGAGGTTGAAGAATCAACATCAAATCAGCAAAATATATCAAGAAAAGGAATTTTTCAACTTATTTTTTTCCCCTTCCATTAGAAATGAAGAAAATCTTGAAAAATAAGGGGAAATACTGGCAAATATTTTTCTATTTCTCTTTTTGACTTATTTCCTTGCATTTCTATCTTGTTTTTTAATACTATTGTTATGAAATGATTCGTTAACAATTTTTGGTTGGTTTTCCTTAAAACCCTCTTGATTTTTTATTTTTTTTTCATGTGTTAAAACCTATGGAAAAAAAAAGAGATGAGGCATGGAAGTATGGAATAAGGGGAGCTAAAAAGGGAGACGCGACTTGCACAGAACGTAGCAAATCGATGATAGGTGGAGTAAATAGATTAAAATACCACCTTGCTAGAATACCCAAACAAGGTGTGGATGGTTGCCCCAATACAACTCCAAAGATTATTAAACACCTGAAGACCCTTCTTGCTAAATATGACTTGATTAAAGAAGAAAGGGAAAAAACAAAACAAGTCATGATAGCTGCAATGAATCCAAATACATCAAGTTTAGCTCCCCTTGGTTGCACTTGCAAAAGGGCAGCCCCCTTTCATCATAAACTAAACTCATCTATTGTTGATAATGAGGATGAGGTTAATTAGACTCAAATTCCTCCTTCATGAGGCCCAAATCTTTTTATTTTGCACAATGTTCTAGGAGCACAACCTTCACTTGAAGGTACAAGATGGAATAAAGAAAAACATGAAAAAGCAATGATAACAACAAGAAATTTTTGGTACTACAACAATTTGCCTTTCAATGCTTCAAACAATCCATATTGGGAAGGTTTGGTTACCACATTTACAGTTGCAGACAAGGGGTTTAAGGCCCCAACAACTTATGACTTCAGTGGGTCATTGCCACATAAAGCATTGCAAAATACACAAGTTGTAGTTGATGATCAAAAAAAAAATTGGAAGAGAAAAGGATGCAACATCTGATCCAATGGATAGACAGATGGAAGAAATAGGACTCTCCTCAACTTCTTGGTGGCTTCTAATGGTGCAATGGTATTCGTCAAGTCTATAGATGTCTCAAATGAAATAAAAACGGTTGGGACTTTTTGCAATTTGTTAGATGGGGCGATCCAAGAAGTTGGAGTTGAGAATGTTGTCCAAATTATCATGGACAATGTGGCTGCATATGTATCTGCAAGTAGAATACTTATGGAGAGGCATCCCACAATTACTTGGAGTCCTTGTGTTGCACACTGCTTGGACTTGTTGTTAGAGGGCATTGGAATGATGGGTGGAAAGGGTGATTGAAGATGCTAAGTGTCACCAAATTCATCTACAACCATACTTGGGTCCTTGGTTTGATGATAAAACACACAAATGGCAAGGACCTTGTGCGACCAGGAGTGACACGATTTCTTAGCCATTTCCTCACATTGCAAAGCATTCTAGGTGTAATTCTTCATCTTAAGCAAATGTTTGTGTCTAATGCTTAGTTGTAGTCTGCATATGCCAAAAAAACCGAGGCAGAGAAGATACTAAATATTGTTTTTGATGATGGGTTCAACAAAAGAGGAGACGAGTAGAACAAGGTAAGTAACAAACCCAAATATAAAGTTAAACTTTATACAAGATAATCTACTTGCTATTTTTTAGAGGTTAATTTTGTAATAATACAAAATTTGTTTTCATTTTTCTAGGTGACAAAACCTTTTGTAAGGGTTCTTCGTATAGTGGATGGAAAGGGAATGCCAATGGATCATTTACGAGGCCATGGATAGGGCCACAGAGGGCATTTTCACATTACTATGGTCGAAATTAAAAAATATATGAAGTCCTTTGGCGCATCATTGATCGTAGGTGGACACACCAACTCCACCAACTAATACATGCCTTGGCATAATACTTGAACCTGGGATTCTACTTCTCTAATTCATTTAATGTTGATGAGGACATCATGGAAGGTGTTATTACGTGCATTGATAAGATGGCTCCTAACTGTGACTTGAGAGACAAGGTTCTTGATGAGTTGGAGGTGAGTTTTAACATTTGTTATATCTTGATCCTTATTTATGATTCATGAATTTGGAAATGTTCATTGTTGAGTTTGAGTCTTTGACAAGTCACAATTCTTATTTATGAGTTTGAAAATGTTCATTGTTCAAGATCTACAAGGGTGCAGAGGGGAGACTCTTCTCTTCACAATAAGCAAATGACAAGAAATAAAAATAGCAATCAGGTAAAATATTTTGTTCAATATTGGAAGAAAAAATTAGAAACTTGATAATGATTGTTAATTTGTTACCAACTTACATTTTTTACTCAATTCTAATATAATATATTTCTAAATGTTTTTTTCTAGATTTATGGTGGGAGATTATGGTGTTGGTATGCCTAATCTTCAAAAGATAGCCATATGTACTTTGTCTCAGCCATGCAGTGCTTCTAGGTGTGAACAAAATTGGAGTGTATTTGAGAACATTCACACAAAAAAGAGAAATAGGTTGACCTAGAAGAAACTCAATGATCTTGTCTTCGTTTGGTATAACCTTCGCCTTCACACTAGAAAGGTGGAGGGTGTTTCACGTGAGTCCATTGACTTGAACGAAATTGATCCATATGGTGATTGGAGCGTCAGTGAACAAGACAATGGTGATGATGTCCTCCTTATTGAAGAAGATATTGCAGATTTAGCGAGAGGTGCAACAAGATTGGCTGATACTAGTGAGATGGAGGATGACAAAGACGAGGACTTTGATGTTGAAGAAGAATCAACTCCTCCTTTAGATACCTCAACATCTACTAGTTCAAGGCGTCAAAAATTGAATTGTATTAGGAGAGGAAAGAGGGGGATGTAGTCTTTAGTTTGTTACTTTTTACATTTAGATATATGATTATATCTAATTTTGTAAACATTTATAAACTTATGCTACTGTTATACATTTTAAAGTTTGCAACTATGATGATATTCCATATATTGAGTGTTTGAGATTCACATGACATGTGTAATGTGTCAATTATGGCTCTTATGTTCTTTAAATGCATTAATTTCTTTTTGTTTTTATGTGAAACCACGGTTTTTTTCCTTTTGCTGAGTTTTTGTCGAGTCCTTTCGCAAGTCCAAGTCTGATTCCAGTTTTTTGGTTTGCCAAATCTATGGTGAGTCCAAGTCCAATTTTTTGGTTTGCCAAGTCTATGGTGATTCCGAGTCCTTAAATTGTGCTTGTAATGACTCCACATTGTAATCTTTTGATAATACTTGATCAACTATCTCTTCAATGATTTTAAATTCGAGTATCAAGCAAGCATTTTTGCACAAACTCTTCCGAGACTTGAGTAGAGAAATGATTAGTATAGACAATCTGAGTATTCTATTCCTCTTATCTTTCCATCTAACCTTTTGTTGTCGAAATTCGATTGAATTTTGCCAGCTTTTAATTTCACATCTTTAAATGCTCCCCTTCTAGTATCACTATGCAAAAAAATGATAGAGACCTCATGCTTTCCTTGCTTGATAGATATATGCTGCAATTTTTGGATCATTGTGTTTGTCTTGTATAATAAATCAGTCTTAATATAATTCAAAAAAACAAAACCTTTTACCATGGAGACCCCTCATACTTTCCATTCATTAGATAATAACCAATCTTACTCACATGGTAGTAATGAATCTTCCCAAAAAAAAAACCATAAGAAACAAAGGATATTTAAGACTCAAGAAGAGGAGTCTTTGGAATTTTCTTCAGATGGGTGATTATCTAGACTTCTACTTGTTTATGCTTCTAGAAATAAATGGGTTAAATTTATAGATACAAGGCTGCAATGCTGACATCCTAAATCTATATCAATACCACACTCCTCTATCCCCCTCTTGTACGAACGGGTTGAAGCTTCAAACAATATCATCTCTTCCTCTATTGAATCTTTACTCATTGTTTTCATCAAAAACACTTAGTCCATGTGAGTCTTTTTCCATACCTATTAATAAACAAAGCCTGGTATTAAGGACAAATTCTTCTAGAGTGAGAAGATCAAGTTTTGGGAAAATGTCCAATTTGTTCCTAATTATTTCTTAAAAAGATGAATCTCTATATTCTAGAGGTAAATTATGAAGTTGAACCCGGAAACGAATGAATTTAATTTTACTCTATTCAGGATTAAAGTTGGGGGTCCATTTAAAAAGGACTATGAAAAATCGTTGAGAATCATCTAAATTAGAGACCTCTTCATAATCCTTCCATGCCTCTATAATTTAGTTTAGTAAATCATTAACCAGAATATATATATTCCAAAGCACGACTCTGCAAATCAACTGTTATGGATTGTAACATGTGATCTGGAAACTTGATACTGAAATCATTTTACTTATCATTAGATGTGGATGACTCCTTCCTTCTAGAATTGCCAAGCTTCCTGGAATGTCCTATCCAACTAGTTTATCTGAGGAGACATTTGTAGGTGATTCCTCACAAATTTCCTACCCTGTAGAAGGTGTTTTGAGACTGTTATCGGCTTTTTCTTTTCACACCTTTTGTTCTTTTCTTCCTAGATCCTTAACTTTGTCCTTCCAATACTGCTGATCCCTATGGAAGTAAGCCTCTTACTATTGCCGATTTTGGGGTTACTCCTTAGAACTGTTTTGCCCTGCTTGTTGTATCTGTTGTTTGACCAGTTCCTCTCCTGCAAGAAAGGGTATCTCCAGAATTTCTTAGCTCTCCTATTGGGAAAGGTATTTCTTTTAAAGCCATAAAAATGGGTATAATTTGGTTCCCTATAAGAGTGATTATACATTAGATTCCTTCCCCTAACTGACACATTATCCAGATTCAGAAAATGCCCTCTTAGAGAAAGACCACGTTTTCTTGTAATTGGAGGGAAGCCAAGAAATGTTGTTGATCATTGCAGAGGTCTCTGATGGGGCAGAGAACTCCACCTCTGCACCATCTCCTGCCTGCTCAGATGAGGAAGGCCTTTAGTGTCAACATGTCTGTGAGATTGACCAGGCTTGACAGACTTATCCTCCTTCCCCAGATCCCATATTCTACCACCTATAAAAGGGTTTGATCTAAAAGATCCCTTTTGCCAGGCTGCACTGCTAGCTCTGCCTGCAAATCCAATACCTCTGCAACCTTGTATCAGTTTGACTCCTCCCGGGAATTTTCCCTCTCAACCGTTGCCTTTCCATTTTCCTCACCATTCTAAATTTTTTAGAATCTTTAAAATCCTTCTAACTTTACAAGTTCAATACCAGAATGCTTGTTCTTAATAAGTTCACTATGAATTAATTTTTATCTGAATGCAAAAGTCCCTTATTAGACCGAATGGATGAGGTCCCATTCGAACTACCAAAAAATTCCAAGTGTTCATCTTCCAAACAAGAAATAATGATCATCAAAAGATAAGGAATAACCGATGCCAATGAGCTGGAAAAAGGATAAAGTTCATGATGTTTATCCTCCAAACAAAACAGAAAAAATAACTCAAAAACAAGGAACAGTTATTTAAATGGGGTTTTCTTTGAGAGCTTTTCTAAATGCAATTCAAAACTATAAATTACCATCTATATTATGATCTTGGGCATAAGGAAGAAAACATTTTTTAGACATTAGGTAGATGGATGAAGTTGTAGATTTTCCATGTTTAGTAGTCAGGATGGGGCTAATCAGTGGTGATTAGAAATGATATCAGAACATATGTTAGAAATTTTTGAAAAAGAAAATTAGGTGTTATTTTGGATTTTTTAAATTTTCATCCATATTTTAAAGCGCCAAATTTATATTTTTATGATCGTGCAATGTGTAAATAGCTTCTGATGTGCCAATTAATATCCGCATATACTTGAGGGTGAAGGACGAGTTTCTCTTATTATATTCAAGAAAAATTCACTGTACGGAGTTCGTAAAATATCACATAATGAGTTTGGTTTTCTATTTATTCTACAATTCGCATTGGAATATATGTACACTGCTTCCCTTGAACAAGTTTAATTAATTTCTATTCCCTACACAAGTTTCGCGGCTTATTCCTTCATCCTTGAGATCCCCATTAAAATGTTTGATATACCCACTAAATATTGCTAATGCATTACCACGGGTCCCAACATAAGCTATTTTCAAGCCTCAGTTTTAGTCAATTTTCTTTACATATGTACATTTCCCAACTTCAACGAATCATCTTCTTCCCTGGTTTAATCTGAAAGAAATAATTGAATTAATATCAAGGAAGAATTGCTGTCTGATGAAAACTTTGAAGTGGAATTTGAATTCTCTCCTGTGCTATGCTACATGATCTGAAAGAGATTACATTAATAGGTGCAACTTTGTATGTACGTCTGTATACATATACTGTCTTCAATATTATATTATTTAAAAAGGGAATCAGTTCTCCACTTATGTATCTTCTAATGCTTCAGAATATATCTAGAAGATTATTCACCTTTTTGTGTCCATATGCTAGGTGTGTTTCTAGGTTAGAATTGCACTTGTTTATCATTAGCTGGCATGAGTCTTCGTGGAACAGTCTTTTTCGTATTAGGCCAATAAGAGTAAGCAAAAGGGTTTGGAAACACTAATTATCAAAGCATAGAAGTGTGTTAATAATAGCCATTGCAGATCCCCTTCTCATATTGTGTGTATATAAAATATGAAAGTTGTAATGTTTCAGCAGCTGGAATCAAATTTTAATGAACCGTAGATTTATATTTCTTAATGATTTGTGGCTTTGCTAGGAAAATGATTGCTCAACACATATGCAGAAGACTGGAAAATAATAAGAAGAATATTAGTAATCAATATTAGTAATCAATAAAAGTTCATTAGAAAATTGAATCTTCTAATGTGAATTTACAGTGCAGTAAGGCTAGCTTTCAATTTCTATTTCACTGCAAAAAAGAGAGGGTTAGATAAGATACATTGACTTGAAAAATATGCTTCTGGTTTTGATTTTTGAATTCTAATGGATTGTGGAAATTTGTTTACATTGATACATTGACTTGATCTGTAAGACCTATAGAAACAATGCTAATTACTGGGGGCAAAATCTTTGTTCATATTCTGATGCAGTAGATGGTGAAAACTTGAAAGCCAATCCTTTGAGACACTTATGAAATGAAAAGTCATCAATGGAACCATCTTTACGAACCACTACAAAGCACCGTGTTCTTGGGAATTCTGGGTTGCATCCAATCTGCCAATCAAGAAACATAGATTTTATTTTTATTAAAGAATTCATCCAAAGGCTGAATTTAATTCTATTTCAAAGAAAAAAATGCTTGCAACAAAATCTGTAATAAACAACTGTCAAAACTTTAACCTGCATACTGGTTTGGTGAAAAACATTTATATTTGAAAATGATTTCAAATGCACTGTCCATTACATTCTACAAGTGATGCATGTAAGAAGTCTCTAGGGAAACTAATACAAGCTTATGCACTTTCTTGCAGGCTTCTGGGTATATGTCACTCATGCTTCTACACTACAGCTCTATAAGATAATTTGCAACACATTAAGCTGCTTCGAAAAAATTATCTTCAGGATTCTTGGAGTACCCAACTTGTCAACAATGAGAAAGGTGAAGGGATAAATTCCAACAGATAAGGGCTATGATTCCTCAACAATAGAACATTGGAGTCAACCATGGGGGGGAATATACCACAATAAAATAAGTCAAGACTTGACATTTAAACCCCTCACTGTTTGTTTGGTTGAAATCATCCTACTCATCTGTTCTTCCTATAACCGGTTATTGAGAGGGGGGGGGGGGGGCAGTGAATCAATAAATACTATTTCTATCTCAGTTAAACCTTGTATAAAGATTCTTGAAGAATAAACAAAATGAAATTGACCATTCACAAAAAAAAATAGAAATACTCAGGTCAACATAGCATATGTACGTGGAAACCCTCGGTTAAAAGGAAAACACCATGGTGAGACAGAGCTCACAACTTCACTATTGCAGTAATAAAGGTGCCTTGTTAAGAGCTTACAAAGCACTTGTAGCAGTGCTACTTGGTAAAGGGATTTGGTAGAAGATTGGTTAAGATCTTGACTCTGTTAGGAGCCGCCTTATTCAATGACTTTCAACATCAATTAAGATGCTACCCGGTTAAGGGATTTATACAACGAACCTATTAGGGTTCACCCTAATAGAGGGATTTGAATATGCTTTAACAGTATAAAAACAACGATCTTAATTGACACTCTTTGTCTGATTAGATCATACCTGTTATCCTTTCTTCTTTGCCTGGCTGTTGAACCTTTCTACCTTTCACCTCTTGTGACCGTAGCTTCTCTAAGAAGATATCTCTCTCCTGCTCTATATTTTCAACAACTCTTTTGTATCCTATGACCTGTATTTATAAGAAATTAATCTTAATAGAAGCTCAACTCATAGTACTGCCAAGCTATAAACTCATCCATAAATCATGCAGCAAAAAAGCTTTGCGAGATGATCTTGAGTTTACCTTTAAACATCCACGTAGAAATAAAACTAACTCCTATTAAAAAGCTAACTCCAATTCTAAATGGTGAATGTTTCGTATAATCCAGTTTAACTCAGACAGCTCCGCATAATCTGGTGCGGATTATTGTGCAGTCGACCGATATCACTCTTATACCCGGTTGTCCATACATCTGTAATGTCCCCATTTTTCAGGCTTTGGGGATTAGCTTGGTTTGGCGACCCTCACAAGCTAATCAAGTTCAGAGGGGTCAATTGAGGAGCTAGTATTGGGATTCCATTCTGGAGATTCAGTTTACCAGGTCGACTTACTATTTTTAGTAAGTGGTATTTTGGGTATGGCCAGGATTAGCAGGGTGTCTACACGGAGTGTTAGAGGTTTCAGAATCGAGCTTCAGGGAATCTCCAGTTTGAGAGACTTACTATTTTTAGTAAGTCTATTTTTAGCAGCCGGCTATTTTTGGCAGTGGGTTATTTCCGGCAGGGCGGTTGGTGTTTGAGCTCTAGTGTCGGAAATGAGTCTATTTCAAAGCTAGGGTTTCTGGAGCTCCATCTTCATTTTTGGAGAAAGTTCTTTTGAGATTTGTCGAGTTTGGTCTTCTTCCAGGAGAGAGCTTGTTCTGATTCTGAATTGAATCTAGTGCTGAGGTATACTGGATATGTATGAAGTTATTCTACAGGCAAATGATTTCCTCTCAAAAAATTCAATTTGTTATTTGTTGAGGTTCTGAAAATTGTTAGAGTATTTGCTGTGATTCATCAATTGGTTGTGGAATTACGAATTTGTTGTGGCTTACCAAATTGTCAAGAGAAAACAAAATTACCACAAGTCGCGTGAATAGTAAAATGCTACAGTACCGTGTGAACAGTAAAACACTATAGTGCTGCTCCGTGAATAGTAAAGTCCTACAGTACCGCATGAACAGTAAATCGCTACAATGCTGTCGTGAATAGTAAAATTCAGACTTTTGGAGCAATTCCAAGTTTCTATCTCTTCATTTTGCATCGCTTGAGAGTAGATGTTTTTTGGGAATTGGTAGTGTTTTTTTAAAATTGTTGTGGAGAGATTGTAGACTAATTTATATCAGAATTTCCTATCAGAAGTTGTCAAAGGGAATTAGAATATCATTTAATCACAACATGAATTGCCTTAAGTTTCATTGTTGAAGATGCATATTTTCTCATTTGTAACCAATGTTTATATGTTCCAATAAAATACAAAAAATATTTGCATTGCCATTGTTAGTCATTTGGAGTTTGTAGGCATATCTCTTTAGTTTGGCATTTAGAAACAATCAACATTGAGATCAGCATTATATTCCTTGTGTGCAAAGTGTTTAACAAAATTCTCAGGTTAAGAAACTAAAAATCAGTATTGCAAGGGATATCTCAGTGGCATCAGAGCAAAGATCTTGCCATCCTGTAAGGGTATGAAAATAAATAATGGTAGATAGATTTGTGCCAGGTGTGCACTATTCCCGCAGGGGTAGAAATTCACTATCTCCTGAAGGTAGTCAACAGGGCCCACTAAATGAACAAGCAGAGAACATGAATGATACCAGAAATGATATGGACAAGGAGGCTAGAGATGCTTTCAGAGATATTGCTGATGATCAATATCATGTTGCAACTGTATTGCAACAACTTTCAAACACTCTACATCGCATTGCATTACCAGGTGCTAGAGATAGAGGTGCGCATAGTGTTTTAGTTAGCTCACATAGGTCATGAGATAATGACAGGCGAGCTGATGACAAGCGTGTTGATGATAGGCGAGTTGATGACAGACGAGATTACAGAGCTGATCACACTGGTACTTATGACAGGCCTCATCGTCCGACATTCTTAAGGCTAGAGTTGGATGCAGTTAGTGTTGAGCCTGAGCCTGCACCATTTGTCGATGACATGGTGGCACATTTTGCGGAGTGGGATGCTCTCCCTAAGGCACTTAAAAGAAATTTAAATTTTGATAGTTATCTGATGCAGAAGCGTGAGCATTCCAGAGGCAAGCTAGCTCCTGACACGAGGCAAAGACCTAGACAGAATGAATTAAAGCAGGCAACCAACAAGTTGACTTTGGACCACTTCGATGGAAGTGGGAAGACTACAGCCAGAGCATGGGTCCACAAGTTGAACACTTATATTTCACTTCGTCCTATGTCTGAGGAGGACGCTATTCGATTTGTTGTGTTACATTTGGATGGGGTTGCTCATGATTGGTGGTATCATGGGTTAGTGTCTTTGCATCATGATCATATTGTGCAGTACCAGGAGTTCGTAGATAGACTGATAGAACGGTTTGATCAGAAGGATCCGGAGACCTACTTCAGAGAGTTAGCTCAGCTGAGACAGACAGGTGGTCTTGAGGCATTCATCAGTGAGTTTCAGTGTCTATCAGTCATGGTATATGACATCTCCGAGAGGAGGAGAGTCATGTTGTTCATAGAAGGTTTGTCAAAGTCGTATAGAGGTTGGGTCAAGTCCCTGGATCCACCTACACTACGAGATGCTATGAAGAAGGCAAGAAATTTTGAGCCTGCTGTTTCACGGGGCAAGTCTACTCCTAGTCCTACTATTCCTCCTACAGATGAGGTACCTCCACCAGCTATTGACAGAAAGAAGCTTGCAGGTAGACTTGATGATGCCATGCGAGAGGATTTGAGGAGGCAGCTTTGCTATTGGTGCAAAGAGCCTTATGATAGAGAGCATACTTTTGTTATGAGGCCTAAGGGCAGGGTGAATCGCTCTATATGGGTTTATTCTGGTGAGAGTGAGGCCAAGTCTTCTCATCAGGCTGCTGGTTTTGATACAGAGGAGGAGCAGAGAGTTACTCCAGAGTTTGGTACTAAAGCCAAACTGTCTCCGATTGTGTTGTCCACCTCTGTGCCACTTCCCTCTACTTTCAGACTGAAAGGATTAGTGGAAGGACAGCCCTGTGTTGCTATGTTGGATACTAGGGCTTTGCACAACTTTATTCATGAGCGACTTGTTAGTCAGTGTGGGCTTCAGGTAGAGGAGTTTGTAGGGTTTGGAGTCAAGGTAGCCGATGGCTACAATTTCACTTGTACCAGGCGCATCCAAGATCTCTCCTTATTTCTTGGCGACTACGAGTTGATAGCTGATTTCTATGTGTTTGACTTGGGGGAGATGGATATAGTTTTAGGGATGCAGTGGATATAGGAGATTAAGGAGTTCTGCCTCAGTGTGAGCCTGATGCAGATCAAATTTGAGTACCAGGGCATAGAGTATGTGTTGCCAGGCATTTCTGAGGGGAGTCTACGCACTATGTCCTTCTATCTTGTAGATAGTGCTGATTCACGGAGACATGAGTCTATACAGGTAGAGCCGATCACATGTCATGTCTCTAAGAGTTCACCGTTTTATGGCTCAGATCAGCGGATGGGTGTTGTTTATTTTGTGAACAACCCCTTATTTGATGTGGATATCGGCATGACTTATGACAATCCACTGTTTGAGTTTAGTGATGATCCCTTACAGGAGATGTACGATCATGATGTTGATGTCATTTGGGATCTGATTTGTGCACCGACTCATCAGGCAGTTTGCGCAGGAGGCCAGTCAGGCCTAGCTGATCAGTTTTCAAGGGTGTACACGGTGAGGAGTGCTTATAGCTTCACATTCGATCCTCACGTTCAAGATGTCTATCAGTCACACAGTTCTTCAGCGCATCCCTTTTATGACTAGTATGATGAGTTGATTAGTTCGAAGACTGGAAGTCCAGTCTGTTGGTTGAGGTACTCCCGTGTGAGTTACTCTCGGTTGAGTTTCTCCCACGAGGTGATCCTGTTGCAGCATCATCAGTTCGAGTGTTGAGTGCAAATTCCCAGTTACTGATGTTGGCACTGTTGATGTTGTTGGCTTCTTCGTAGGAGTATGAGGTTGATCGGGACATTATTCATGACCATCCTTGGGATCCGGGTGGATTGTGATGTTGTTTGTTTTTCCTGCTTGCTTGAGGACAAGCAATCTTGGGAAGGGAGGACTGTAATGTCCCCATTTTTCAAGCTTTGGGGATTAGCTTGGTTTGGCGACCCTCGCAAGCTAATCAGGTTCAGAGGGGTCAGATTGAAGAGCCAGTATTGGGATTCCATTCTGGAGATTCAGTTTACCAGGTCTGCTCTTCATTGGGGTCAATTTGGTCGACTTACTATTTTTAGTAAGTGGTATTTTGGGTATGGCCAAGATTAGCAGGGTGTCTGCATGGAGTGTCAGAGGTTTCAGGATCGAGCTTTAGGGAATCTCCAATTTGAGAGACTTACTATTTTTAGTAAGTCTATTTTTAGCAGCTAGTTATTTTTGGCAGTGGGTTATTTCTGACAGGGCAGTTGGCGTTTGGGCTCTGGTGTTGAAAATGAGTATTTCAGTTAGCATAATTCAGTAGCTTTGTTTTTAAAGTTATCGCTTTGTATTTTAATTTAATAACGTAAGTACTTTATAACTTTATTGTTATAAAGTGAAATTATCTTTTTAAAGCCTTTTTTATTAAAAAAGTGAAATTGTGCTTTTTCCCAAAAAAGCTATAAGTACAACTCGAAAAAGCACTTTCATTTACCCATTGTTGATTTGATAAATTGTTTATGTGAGAATTCTGCTTGGCTTGGAAAAGCTAGGGTTTCTGGAGCTTGGTCTTCATTTTTGGAGAAAGTTCTTCTGAGATTTGTCGAGTTTTGTCTTCTTCCAGGAGAGAGCTCGTTCTGATTCTGAACTGAATCCAGTGCTGAGGTATACTGGATATGTATGAAGTTATTCTACAAGCAAATGATTTCCTGTCAAAGAATTCAATTTGTTATTTGCTGAGGTTCTGAAAATTGTTAGAGTATTTGCTGTGATTCATCAATTGGTTGTGGAATTACGAATTTGTTGTGGCTTACCAAATTGTCAAGAGAAAACGAAATTACCACAAGCTGCGTGAATAGTAAAATGCTACAGTACTACGTGAACAGTAAAATGCTACAGTGCTACCGCGTGAAGAGTAAAATGCTACAGTACCGCATGAACAGTAAAACACTACAGTGCTGTCGTGAACAGTAAAATTCAGATTTTTGGAACAGTTCCAGCTTTCTATCTCTTACATTTTGCATCGCTTGAGAGTAGATGTTTTTTGGGAATTGGTAGTGTTTTTATTTTTTTGCTGTGGAGAGATTGTAGACTGATTTATATCAGAATTTCCTATTAGAAGTTGTCAAAGGGAATTAGAATATCATTTAATCACAGCATGCATTGCCTTAAGTTTCGTTGTTGAAGATGCAAATTTTCTCATTTGTAACCAATGTTTATATGTTCCAATAAAATACAAAAAATATTTGCATTGCCATTGTTAGTCATTTGGAGTTTGCAGGCATATCTCTTTAGTTTGGCATTTAGAAACAATCAACATTCAGATCAGCGTTATATTCCTTGTGTGCAAAGTGTTTGACGAAATTCTCAGCTTAAGAAACTAAAAATCAGTATTGCAAGGGATATCTCAACATCCCCTATATGTACTATAAGACCGGTTCTATGTACACTGTTTGATCTACCGGTACATATCCTTTGTTCGGTCTACTAGTTCACCAGTGGGATTGATGTTTGCTTTACACTTATCCAATGACAACTTAAATATGCCAACATCATCTAGGTTCTTCAGGTCAACAAATGATGCAGCAAGAGCAGTTGGCGGTATGAATGTAATAATGCTCCATATCCATGAAATGGGTAGTGTTATTTGCCATCTTGCTGCCCAAATCTTTCAGCTTATGGGTGTATATCAAAGGCCCAAATACTCTGAAAGCCAACATTTGGTTCAATAGGGAACCCAAGGAATCTATTGAATATAATAACGCCATCTTGTTGTCACATGAAATTGCAACCTGCTGAACCACGTCCAGCATTCCAATGACACAATGGAACTGACCTCAAAGTGCAGGACCCTTGCGAAATGAGGTCAGATCTCTAGAGAAGGCCAGCTTCCTCTCTAATCTAGATCCAACTCAGAACCAAACAACCGTACAGTTAATCAAGAGGAAACAAAGAGTAAGTGCAGAAAATAAAAGGGGAGGTGATGTACCAAGATCATACTATGTATCTTCTTGCTTAGTATTGCACAGAGAATCAACAAAATTTACTACGGAGGCATATACAGCTCTCTATTTTACCAGCATAACACAAGTAAATTGCGGGTTAGGCCTATAGGACAACAAAAGGGGCAGAAATAACCCAGAACCAGCACCTACCATAAAAATGATAAACATTACGCATGCATAAAGGTGATGAGGTTTACATAGTACATGCATAGAGGAGGTAGAAAGCAGTAGATCTCATTAATATAGAGGCATAGGCCAAGCTACAATAATAGAGGTGCAAAAAAATGCATGACTCTCCTAAGGGAATAACCCATATAATGAGCAGAAAAGTGTTTTTAATACATTTTCTGGACACCAGAGAAAGATAGGGCATATAAATGTGCAAGAAACCCTAGTTTCTCACATAACCAATCATTGGCAGACATGTGTCCATCAGATCCCAAGTTTGGGGCATGAAAAAATATTCCTAACACCATAGCCATGCCCTAGCATCAATAAATCTGTGGATGAATTGCAGGACCCCCACAAATCAATTACAAAAATCACAAACAGGGATGGCTTTCTGACAAGAATGACTCTACAATACAATAAATGAACATTGGCATCATATCTTCCATCGGAATCCATAAAAAATGCATTAAAAACCCTTCTTGTAGCTCCATGAATCAAAGTCAAGTAGTTAAGAGAGTCAATGCAACATTAATGGTGAATTTTGAGTCGAACCATGGAAATTGTCAAACTTGTCCAAATATCCTTGGGGGACCCAAAGTACCACCAAGACCAAAAGAAAGAAGACAGGGAACAAGGATGAGGAGAGGAACAAGGATATTTTGACTTTTGTCAACCTATACCACTAGGGGACCCAAAGTTCCGTCAGGACAACAAGGAAGAATGAGAACAAGGAATAAGGGAGGAACAAGGACATTTGGACTTTGTTCAAATATCCTTGGGGAACCCAAAGTTCTGTCGAGACCAAAAGAAGAAAGAAGGGGAATGAGGAACAAGGGAAAAACAAGGACATTTGGACTTTGTCAAAATATCCCTAGGGAACCCAAAGCTCCACTAGGACCAAAAGAAGGAAGAAGAGGAATAGGGAAGAAGGGAAGAACAAGGACATTTGGACTTTATCCAAATATCCCTTGGGGACCTCAAGTTCTGTCAAGACCAAAAGAAGGTAGAAGGGTAATGGGGAACAAGGGAGGAACAAGGACACTTGGACTTTGTCCAAATATCCTTGGGGGACCTAAAGTAATGTTGTGACCAAAAGAAGGAAAAAATGGAACAAGGAACAGGGATATTTGGACTTTTTCCAAATATCCTTGAGGGGCCCAGAGTTCTACCGGGACCAAAAGAAGTGGTCCCAAACTAAGCCCCTTTTAGGATTTTGCAGATCGATGTTTGATTGAAGGCTAGGGATGTGGAATTACTAACATGACAGACATATTTGAGTATAATAAACCCATTAAGATTTATTACCTCAATTATTATTGATGGACAACAAAAGGGGCATGGAATGTCAACATTTTGGCGACCTTTGTGGGATGTTTGCTTGCGAAACATAGAACTCAGAAGCCTTGTCGATCCATTGGGCATAAAGTCATAAGGGGAAGTGAAACATTTGACCTCCCTCAAAATATACACGACACAACAAAGTGTGCAAGCTTGCATTTGGAGGAAAACACAAGGAACCTAGATCATGTATTCCCTTATGGAGAACATAGAATGTGCAACAACACTTCTTGAGAAAAAGAAAGTAAACTAATATGTAAATGATATTTTATAGGCCATCTCTAAAAAACAAGGTTTGAGATGAATACCATTGATTGGGATTGGAGGAGCTTCACCATCCAACCTAGAGAGATGGAATGCACTAGCCTTCTTACAACACGTAATGATATATGGACCACTCTAGATAGCATCAAACTTGGTGTTCCTTTCTTCTTTGGCTCTATCTACATCTGATTTTAGCACCAAATCTCCTTCCTAGAACACCCTATTGACACCTTTCTTGTCATTATTCCTCTTGACTTGTGTTTGGTGAGTCTCACTATTTACACAGCCTTGTTCCTGACTTCTAATTCTGCTAACTCAGCCAGTCTCACTGTCATGGCATCATTTTTTGTCAATTCCATCTGCCATGCTAACTCAAGTAAAATACCAACATGAAAGGTGAATTTCCAATAGCTCTTTTAGGAGTTATTCTATCATCCTAAAGGGCTGTCTTCAACTTGCTATGCCAAGACTCTGATTGTCTTCTACAGTCCTTTTGATTATCCCTATGAGGCTTTTGCTAAACCATTACCCTGAGAGTAATAATTTGACAAAAGCTTCAAGTATAAACCATGCTTAACTGCCCAACTACTAATTTGGGTGCCAAAAAATGCTTTTGCATTATTGAAGATGATTGTGGACGGTGCACCAAATTTGGTCACAATTCCATCAAGAAATTCTAGAATTGAGGCCTCAGTGGTATCTTTTAGTGCTTGCCTCTATCCATCTGGTGAAGTTGTTGGTGGCTGCTAGAATTCATCTATAATGAGCACTAGATGGTGGATGTATCGTGCCAATAAAGTCTAACCTCTAATATGTAAATGGTTGATCTTCCTAGATGGAATGAAGAAAGGGGACAACTAGCCTTTTCTTTCTAGAAAAGAAAGCACATTTCTTACAGTTCCTCACTCATTTGTCAGCATAATTAAATAGGGTTGGCCAAAATAGTCATCCCTCAGTAGTAGTGGTCCTTGCAGTGAAGTGAACACCTAAGGAGCCATCATGGAACTCTTTCAATATTCTGCTGACCTGATCTTATTCAATGGATCTCAATAGCACTCCATTGGAGTCTTTTTTGAAAAGAATGCCATACTGTAGGGCATAAGGGATGGACTGCAACCTGAAATGTCTTCTTTTGGTCCTGTCTAGACCTAGAGGATATCTACCTTCCTACAAAAATGTGATCATATTATTGTCTCAACTGTTTTGAGTATCAATGTTGGCTGATTGGTCATCCTGTAGCACAAGGGTAGCCTTTGCAAGAGTCTCAAAAGATAAGATAAGCTGCTCACACAATTCATTGCCTCTTGCAAGCTTGATGATCCTAATCTCTATATCATATTCCATGACTTTTGTGATCCATCCAACTCTGTTTTCATTTATATCCTTGCTTAAAGGAATTCTTCAATGCTAGCATGCTGAACCATCAACCGAATCTTGTTATTGGACAACAAATGTTTGAACTTTTTTAATTCTCTAACAATAGTAAGGACCTATTCTCAACATGGTCGTATAGGTAATTCCATAGTCTTTAAGCCCTTCACTAAAGAAAACAATGGATTGTTCCAAATTGTCACTGTTTAGCTGTGTTACAATAGCTGATATACTTGTCTTTCCTCCAAAGATTTAGAAAATGAAGTCCCTCCCATATTTGGATTGGCAAGAGTAAGTGCTTGAGAAATTGCTTTCTTGATGACCAATGAACTAGCCTTCCCTTCCTTGCTCCAATTGAACACCATGTTCTCCTTAGAATAGAAGTGAGAGGTTTTAACATGGTGGCAAGGTTAGGAATGAACCTCAGAAGATTAATTCTTCCAAGGAAGCTTTCCAATTCTTTCTTGTGGTTAGGAAGTGGAAGAGACAATATGGCCTCCACTCTATCTAGATCAACAGCCAGATGCTATTTTGATATTGTGTCCTAGTAGCTTTCCTTGGTCCCTGGAACACACATTGATTTAGATTTAAGGATGCACCATACTCCCTACATTTATTGAATACTTGATCAAGATGGTCAGAATGATCATCTGCGTGCTTTGAGAAAATGTTTATTTCATCAAGGTAGATGAGCACAAACTTTGACAACACTCCCTTGAAAGCCATATCCATTGCCCTCAAAAAAGTAGCACTAGCATTAGTTAACCAAAAATGCATCTTATACTAGGCATAGGTGCCCCACTTGGTGAATATTGTTGTTTTCTATTGGTTTGATTCTTGAACCAAAATTTGGTTGTAGCCTAAGTAACCATCTAAGAAAGAAAACCTTTCTAAACCACTTACCCTTTGCAAAATTTGTTCCATATATGGAAGAGGGCAATGATCCTTAAGAGAGGTACTCATGGTTGAAAATATCTGCGATATACCGTTAAATTGGCGATATACCTTGCACCACTACAAAAAATGATATAATCGCCCAAAAAATCGCACGGAGTTTTTCAGTCACACAGCGGTGTTTAGGGCAAGAAATCACTAAAACCATGCACTTTTCTCTGAAAAATCGGTCAACAAAAAGTCAACCTGTGAATACCTTAAATACCTTAAAACATAGAAAGTTAAATGCGATTAATATATATGCCAAGTTCTAATTGCTATGTATTTAACTCAACTTTGATTAATATATAATGGAAATCTCAAATCAGTATGCGTTCTACAAATTTGGTGTATTTGTGTGTGTTTTTAAGAATAATTTAAGAAATTATTGTTGATTTTTATGCTAAGTTTTTGGCGATTCCGAGTTTTTCAAAATTTTTGGGTTGGCCGAGCTATCGCCAAGTCCAATTTTTTCAACTATGGTTGTACTGAGGTCTCTGAAGTCTACACATGACCTTATCTCTTCATTCTTCTTCCTCACAGGAACGTGATTGGCCACCCAAGAGGAGTGCTTGATGAGAAAAATAATATTGGCCTCAACAAGTAACCATCTAAAAAAGAATAGTGAATGTCATTTTGTATACGTCTAATTCTTGAACTACAATTTGGTTCTAACTTGAGTAACCATCTAAGAAAGAAAACCTTTTTAAACCACTTACCCTTCACAAAAATTTCTTCCATATAAGAAAGAGGGTAGTGATCCTTAAGAGAAGCTCCATTGAGGTCTCTAAAGTCTAAACATAACCTTATTTCCCTGCTCTTTTTCCTCACAAAAATGAGATTGGCCACCCTAGAGGTGTTCTTAATGAGAAAATGATATTAGCATCTATGAGTTAGATCAGCTTCTTTCTCATCAAAAGCTCAATTTTGAGATTTACAAACCCTTTCTTTTTCCTAACAATCTTTGTATTTGGGTTTAACTCAATGGTATGTTGGGCTAAGCTTGGATCAAAATCCTTTAAATCTTCATAGATCTATGCAAATACATCATCAAAGATTTGAAAAAGTTTAACAAAGGTTAGTTGTTCAGATGCAGAGCATACATTTCACAAGTTTAATGACTTTCCCTCAGCTACAACTTGATTGTAGTCACCTTTGTTTGCAATTAGGCTCTTATTATCTTTCAGCTAGTCAATAGAGATAAATATGCCTTCCAAGATGATGAGACCTTAGGCAACTTATTGGAGTTGAGCTACATTATTTGATCTCCATATTGGTCTTGCAACATAGACTAGTTTTTAGCAAAAAAATCTACTTCAATTTGTAGGAAATTGATGATCAGTTGATAACTCCAAATACTTGCTAATTCACCTAGTTATCTAGGATAGCAAGCCTAATATGTTGTTCCTTCTTGTTTGCAACATGAGTTGGTATGTCAAACTGAGCACTAGCAGCCGCAACCCTATTGGCATGCTTATTCTAATTTCTAGGGGCAGTCTAGATGCCAAAACGTTCAAAGCTCTCAATCAAATCCCAAGCCCTATTTTGTAAGATTTGAAAAAGTTATTTTTGGTTATGCCCCGAGTACTAATTTGATGGACAACTAGCTCACTATCTTCAAAGACTTGCAACTTGTAACAATGTGGGGCCTTTTGAGGTGCTTAAAGCCATCAATTTGGTTGCCTATAGGATTGCTCTACCTCCAGCTTTCACCAAACTGCACAATGTCTTTCATGTATCTAACTTAAAGAAATATGTATTTGGACTTGATCACATGCTTGATTGGAATTCACCATAGGTGCAAGACCCAGGGGTGGTCATGATCGAGTCTTATAGTGTGCTGAAGGTGTGCAAGCTCTAATTGTGCAATCATGAGATTGCACAAGGCAAGGTATAGTGGGACCAATATGCATAGGAGAATGCCACCTGAGAAGATTATGAAGAATTTCACCAAAAGTTTCCTCATCTTTCCAATGTTTTCAAAAGTGAAGAGCATAAATTAAAATATCGCAGATATATTGGCAATAAAATGTTTTATCACAATAAGTTTGACCGGGTGATAAAATACACAACTTTATCACCAGATTTATCCATTAAGTTGTGATTTTATCGTAGATAAAATCACAACTCATCATCAATAAACCGGCGATAAGTTGTTTTAAATATCAGCCGCAATCCACTAATAGGGACTGTCAGCCAAAATAAAGTTCATTTTATATTTTTTAAGTTGCCTAGTGTTAATTGAAGAAAAAAAGGGTTTCAAGGAAAAGAAAGGTGATTTGCAGGGTTTTAGAGCAATTTGTGGTGGATTTGAAGAGGTTTTTGAAGCAAAATTGGATTCATGGGTAAGTTTTCAAATTTCTATTTCTTTCTTTTTTAAATCATTTTGTCTTGTCTTTGTTGCATCTAAGTTTATAGAAACTCTATAATAGCATTTCCAATGCACTCTAAATTGTTTTAGAGCATAAAGAAAAAAAATTAGCACCAATTTTTAGCAATTTTTGTAAATTTTTTCATAGTTTTCTCAAAAATTTCACATTTTCTTAAAAATTTCAAACCCTAACACTTTTTTTTTCAATTTTCAACTATGTTTAAAATTATTTAACGTTTTAAACTAATTTCGTTTGTTTGCTAAATTTCTTTATTAAAATATAGTATTATTAATTTGTGGTTTCAATTTGAATGTGTAGGTTGAAATTTGATTAAAATGGCAAATAGAGATACCTCCACAACTGAGTCAGTTGTAGGGTCTACTAGTGTCTCAGTAGACACATGTCTATTTGGATATGTAGGCACACATCCTAAAGAGGCTAGAGGTAAGCTTTGGAAATATTGCTTTGAAGGATCCGGAATTAATACTGTGATTTGCATAAAGTGTGAAAAAGTAATTAGTGGAGGCATATATCCCATTTGAAATACCACCTTGGAGGTATCACAAAGCATGACACGAGGGTTTGTGAGCAAATCACAGAAGAAATAAAAAGAGAAATGAGTACCTTGCTCATTGCCTAGGATGAGAAAAAAATGCAAAGGGAAAGGGAAAAACTAACCATGAGGGCAGCCATTTTTTAATCTCAAGGTATCCCACTATGTCCTTTTTAAGAATCATTTATTATTTTCTAATCACGATTATTAGTTTGGATTTTGCTAAAACAATTTAGATTCAACTCAAAATATGAAGAATCATAATGAAATGATGTGGATTGTGAGCAAGTATCTTAGTCAACCTTGAATAAGCAACACCCGAGAGCATAGTGGGCACTCTTCATGGCCCACATATCCGCAAATCCAATATCCCCTCAGCCACCACTTTTGCTGCTTCTAGTAGACCACCACCATCAATCTCACTATCATCTTCTATAGATAGATTTTTGGTGCACTGAAACACACCTAGAGCACAATCATCATTGGAGGGTACTAGGTGGACTAGTGATGTGCATCGGCAAGTAGACATTCAATGTGCCAATTTCTGGTACTTCAACAACATCCCCTTTAATTTTGCAGAAAATCCATATTGGCTGAATTTTGTTACCGGAATTATTATGGCAAGAAAGGGCTACAAGGCGCGTTCTCCTGCAGACTTGAGTGGGAGGCTAGTTCACTTGTTTTAATTTTTAAATGTTTTATAGTTTTACTTATTTTTGTGGAATGTAAGTTATTTTTTTAATAAAAAATGTGTACTTAACATTAATTTTACTTCGGACATGTAGGTTGCTCATAGATGCAATTTCTAGGGCCAAAGATGTGGTAGAAAAGTACAAATGACAATGGAACAATCTAGCTACACCATTCTTTTAGATGGATGGACGGATGGCAAAAACTGCACCATCATCAAGTTTTTGGTTTCTTGCAAGGATAAAGTGATCTTTTTGAAATCCTTGGATTCCTCCAAAAAGGTAAAGACAACTGAAACTTTGGCTCTAATGTTAGAGCAAGTTGTAATTGAGGTGGCGATTGATAATGTGGTGCAAATCATAATCGACAATGCAGTGGCATATGTGGCAGCAAGTAAGATCCTCCAAGATAAATATAGTACACTTTTTTGGTCTCCTTGTGCAACACGTGTCCATGACCTTCTCTTGAGGACATAGGAAAGCTAAATTGGGTGACACCGATTGTAGAGGATGCAAGAAAGATAATCATCTGCCGGGGAGGAACGGCCAACCAGTGACTAAACAACGGAGAGGACGGCAACTTGACTTGGCTTATCATAGAGGGGCCCCCATAAAATTGTAGTGGGGGCCATAGCCCTATAGGGGAGGGCCCGGGGAAGAATCTCTACAATCACCCTTGGGTTCTTTGCTTCATGAGAGTGTTGGCATTAGGAGATTAACCGGTAAGGAATGTGACCAGTATATGGCAAACTGGTTTTGTCATTGATTGGCAAAGAGTAATTGTCAATTATGTCTAGGAAGGTCCACAATGTTATTCAATAAAAAACCAAGGACAAATCAATAGGTTAGGAACAACTAACATTAATAAGCGTAGGAAGACCGGTGACACATAATAATAATGCTCTAACTGATCATCAGAGCAACCGGTCACAAAGAAAGATGCAACGGTAACCGGCAACAAGAACCGAGGAAAGGGCACTACTGGTACAACTAGTAAAAGGGATGGTGACAGGTTAAGGTTCTTACCTATGCACAACCTAAGGATATTAACCGATCAGTGAGAATTTCTTCACGACTGATGAACCAAGGAAAGTTTAATGTCCCCATTTTCAGCTAGCATTGGAGTTAGTGGAGTTAGTGGATTTAGCTTATCATTGGGTCCTTGTAGGCTAATACTAGTGATTAGAGGACCCTGTTGTGGATTTTGGACCCTTTTTGATGGACTTACTATTTATGGTGAGTCAACTTATGGTTCTACTAAGCTCAGAGGATTTAGAGGAGTTATATGATGCTTTCAGATTTTATTTACGGCTTCCAATTTGGACTCCAAGATTCTTGGAGGGAGCGTCTATTTTTAGTAAGTCATCCCGTCAAGATCATTCATCATCTTTCATCATCGGGATCACTCTTGTGCTGTCAAATTTTGATTCTGATGCTTCCTCAGTTGTTTTCGCAAGATGGGTGAATTATGATTATTATTAAATTAAATCAGCTAAGGTTGCCATTTTTATTGGGAATGTATTCTGGGCATCTTATTGTTATAGCTCGTTGGAACAGGGTTGAGAATTTTTAAATCCTGAGCTCATACAACAGGGACCCTATGTGTCAAAATAGCATTATTTTAATGTATTAAAGTGAAGAGAAATATAATAGTTTATTATATTTCAAATGTGCACATAAAGCAAAGACTTTTGTAAGTGAAAAGTGTGTGAGAGAAGATATCTTTTATTATAAAAGTAATGCTTTGGGCAAAAAGCAATTCATCCTTGACTTATAAATTTTATAAAATGTGGTTGTCATGAAGATGGCTAGGGTTTGAGGGCTGATTCCTCTATTTCGGCAATTTGAATCATCATTGATTGATGGTGAATTTAGCAAACTGAATTCTGGAAATTCATACTGAATTTGTGAATTCAAATTTGATGTTAAAGTATATCAAATTTGAGGAGATTTGAACAATTACTGATTTAAAGAGAAGGCAGCGCAAGGTATTAAAGTTGCAAATTTTAATTCAAAGGAAGTTGTCTTTTGTATTTGGAGGTTGGCGTAATTATTTTCAGCCAGCTTGTGCTTCATCAAGCGGTTGCGTGACTTCCTTAGCAGCCTGCACATCATCTTTAGGTGGCTGCATTTCTTCCTGGCAACCCATGCACATGTTAGAGGGTTGTGTTTATTCCTTGACAGCCAACATGCATTCCTAGGAGGCTACGTTTCAACTCCAGCTGATTATTTTGTCACCAAAAGGTGCTCATTCATTTTGGTTAATTGTTATGATGTATGACAATTGAATTAAAATAAATTTGATGAATGTGATCATTACGGTGAAGTGTTGAAATTTGAAATTAATTATTTTCTATATTACTCAATTCTGGAAAATTTCAATAAGTTAATTATTGTTAAAAGAAAAAACACAAATTTGGCAAGCAAATTCAAAAAAAAATAATATCTTTAGCTAAGAGCTAGGTAGGCTCTTTACAGTGGTATCGGAGCAGTTTTCTGCCATCCTATCGGGTTGAAAATTTATTGAGCTCACACATTTGTTTGGAGTGACCAACACTCTAGCTTTATTTTCAGCCATGGATAAATATAGAAAACCAAGTAAATATGGAAACCAGTTGAGCAGTGTGACACAAGTCAGGAAACAATCAAATGCCTTAGAAAATGAAATGGAGAAATTGAGGCAAACACAAGAAAGGCTAAAAGCCCAACTTGCAGATCCGGCCACAGTTGACAAGGCAGCTAGTTTCATGGTTTCCTTGTTCAAGAAGTCTTCCTCTTGGAGATTGCAGGAAGAGAAATGAGATGTTCTCACAAGGGAGACATCTAGAGATCTTCATGATGAGTTTTCAGCAGCCACTGATGATTGCGGATATGATCCTGTTCTTAGTAGGACAGCCACTAGTCCTGCTTGCACACATGATGTTGGAGACTCCTTACACAGACATGAGGATGTGCCTATCTTGTTGACAGAGAGTGGTACTGAGTTTCAGCATCCTGAGCCTATTGTTGATGTAGTGGATAGGGTGAGAGTGGAGGATCTCATAGATACCACTAGGGATTCTGACACCATAGATGATGGTGTTATCTTTGAGGATTGTGACGAGTATATGAGCTTTGACAGCTATGATGTTTATGACAGCAGTTGCAGTGTGGAGTCAGTGCAGGAGACAATAGTCTTTTCCTGTATTGAGGATGTGAGCATGGAGCTATCCAGTGATGAAACTCATGATGGGAGTGTTGCAGTTGAGTTGGGTGACATAGATTCATGCCACAATGTAGGTGATTCGTGCGATGACACTGAGTCATGTATGTAGCCAAAGATAGCAGAGGGGTTTCAGATAGACGATGTGGACACCAGCATCATGGATATCTCTGATGTTGAGAGTGAGGATGATGGGTGTTGCAGTGTTCTTGGTTTTTTATACCAGACCTTGGGTGTGGACCCAACATTGTCATCTCGAGTTGATGGGTCCCAGGATCTAGATTGTCATGTGGTTGTAGAGGACGAGGTAGTTGAGGATTGTGATGAGACAGTTTCAACAACAGCTTCTTCGGAGGAAGATGAGGACGAGTCCGATGTCAATACTCAGTTTGTAGATGTGTGCTTGGATGAAAGTACACAGAGATACGGTGATCTTGAGGGGAGTTTGTTGGATGCAGCTTCCTTTCATAGTATGGACAATGTAGTTGAGATTGTACATAGGAGGCCTGTTGTACAGAGTCATCATGTGACTAACCAATTGAGAGTTGGTGAGAGAGATTACTTCTACTCTCGAGAATTTTGATGCCACTCGTCAGTTTTTGGTTGTTTATGGTTGGGGTGCTCTTATAACGGATGAGCACAGTGGTGGTTACCTTTCCTTGACAAAGATTCATTCTTTGGGTGAGGCTGTCAGGATTTTGAGACAGGATTATTTATAGTTGGTAGCCGACCGACATCACCTAGTTGAGTGGGGGAGTACGGCATACGAGGCACTGATGGACAAAAAGGAGGAGGTGAGTGAGCTTACTCAGGAGCTCACAACGACTTTTGAGGCTTTAGAGGGCACTCCGTGGTCTCTTCAGGAGTCACAGTTGAGTTGGGAGAGGTGACTGTATAGTTGGAGCGGATATAGTCTTTACCAGCCATAGATCTAGTTCAGTTGCATATAGTAGTGTTGGTGGTGAGTCAGCTTCCATAGTTAGCAATGATGGATGTGTTGGGGACACGGTTACATCCATCATTGATACAGTTGCAGTAGTTACAGATGAGATGAGTACATCAGTAGAGGAAAGCAGAGAGCTTCTTGTTGTATCAAGTCCTCTAGTAGTTAGCACACTAACAGATGATGCAGAATACGTTATTCAGAGTCCTGATGTGTTAGTAGTGGATTCTTCAGAGAGTTGTGTGTCCGTTTCTGACACTACTCTCTCTTCTTCATAGGACTTGGGCAGGGTATCATTTGATTTGGAGACAAGCTTTCATAAGGATTTGTTTCCTTCTGCCGAAAGCAAATCTATTACTTCATCTCATACAGCTGATAGTGATAGACAGTTGGTAGTGCCATAGTTTCAGAGGGATCAACTGTGGATTGCAGGGGAGCAAGTTGATGCTTCATATAATTTCTACTGCACAAAGTCATTTATGGAGTATTTGCTTAAGAGTCTGGAATTGCAGGAGGGACCATTTGGAGCTTCAGAGGGTACTCTCATCTGTGGTTCTCACAGTATACAACTGTTAGTGGGAAAGATTGTAGATACCTTGACTACAATGCTTCTGCACAGGGATTTTGTGGTTGGGTTTGCTGAGAGTGTTTCCCAGGATCCTACCTAATCAGTTGTTCAGAGTCAGAGATTGGAGTCATCTCGAGATTCTCAAATTGTTGCCGATGAGCCTCTATTAGAGATTGGAACATTTCACCATGATTACATAGTGAGGAGTGTTCATCATTTCTCTTTGGACCCACCAGTTGAGGACTTGTTTGTGCATCGGTGTGGGTTGGCTTCAAGGTTATATGATCCTTTTTGGGATGGGTTTACTCCATCTGCAGTTGATGGGGTTAGTTACTGCAAGTTTGTAAGGGGCCACTTGCAAGATGAGCCACTTGTAAGGGGCCACTTGCAGGATGGATATCTGAGTTCATGTACAATTGTTTTTGAGAGTTCTTCTCCCTATTGCATAGATGAGCTTCATTTTCAAAGCAGATTGGCAAGGTGTGCAGGTAGTGATAGGTTCGACACTATGTGATGTGTGGGTCACTATGGTTGGCATGGTGACAATGTGTTCGGGTTCGCTTAGTGGATGATGATTTCTCCACAGGAGTTTGCAGGTGATTACAAGGACATTACTCCATTCTATCCTTGGGATCCAGGTGGACTTCTATGTTTTGTTTTCTAAGATTGCTTGGGGACAAGCAATTTCAAGGAGGGGGGACTGTAATGTCCCCATTTTGAGCTAGCATTGGAGTTAGAGGATTTAGCCTATCATTGGGTCCTTGTAGGCTAATACTAGTGATTAGAGGACCCTGTTGTGGGTTTTGGACCGTTTTTGAGGGACTTACTATTTATAGTACGTCAACTTATGGTTCTACTAAGCTCAGAGGATTTAGAGGAGTTATATGATGCTTTCAGATTTTATTTCTGGCTTCCAATTTGGACTCCAAGATTCTTGGAGGGAGCGTCTATTTTTAGTAAGTCACCTCGTCAGGTTCATTCATCATCTTTCATCATCAGGATCACTCTTGTGCTGTCAGATTTTGATTCTGATGCTTCCTCAATTGTTTTCGCAAGATGGGTGAATTATGATTATTATTAAATTAAATCGGCTAAGGTTGCCATTTTTACTGGGCATCTTAGTGTTACAGCTCGTTGGAACCAGGTTGACAAGTTTTAAATCCCGAGCTCATAAAACAAGGACCCTATGTGTTAGAATAGCATTATTTTAATAAAAGGGTCATTTTCAGTATTAAAGTGAAGAGAAATATAATAGTTTATTATATTTCAAATGTGCACATAAAGCAAAGTCTTTTGTAAGTGAAAAGTGTGTGAGAGAAGATATCTTTTATTATAAAAGCAATGCTTTAGGCAAAAAGCAATTCATTTTTGACTGATGAATTTTATAAAATTTGGTTGTGAAGAAGATGGCTAGGGTTTGAGGACTGATTGCTCTCTTTTGGCAATTTGAATAATCACTGATTGATGGTGAATTTTGCAAACTAAATTCTAAAAATTCATATTGAATCTGTGAATTCAAATTTGATGCTGAAGTATATCAAATTTGAGAAAATTTGAACAATTACTGATTTAAAGAGAAGGCAGTGCAAGATATTAGAGTTGAAGATTTTAATTCAAAGGAACTTGTGTTTTGTATTTGGAGGTTGGTGTAATTCTTTTAAGCTAGCTTGTGCTTCTTCAAGTGGTTGTGTGACTTCCTTAGCAGCCTGCGCATCATCTTTCGGTGGTTGCGTTTCTTCCTGGCAGCCCACACACATGTTAGAGGGTTGTGTTTACTCCTTGACAATGAACGTGCATTCCTGGGAGGCTGCGTTTCAACTCTAGCTGATTATTTTGTCACAAAAAGGTGCTCATTCATTTTGGTTAATTGTTATGATGTATGATAATTGAATTAAAATAAATTTGATGAATGTGATCATTACGATGAAGTGTTGAAATTTGAAATTAATTATTTTCTATATTACTCAATTCTGGAAAATTTCAGTAAGTTAATTATTGTTAAGAGGAAAAACACAAATTTGGCAAGCAAATTCAGAAAAAATAATATCTTCAGCTAAGAGCCAACTAGGCTCTTTACAGAAAGTCACAGTCGACAAACGGTTGTCTGACTCTTTGACTAGGATTTGTTGCACAAAATCCGGAAGACTTTGAGTTATCAAGATGATCGGTGCAAGGCGTGATTGAAGGTTTTAATGCCGAAGTTTGTGGCATTAAAACATGAAGATATCTCTTGTGAAGGAAAGCTTTTGACACGCATCTGTTGTTTCCTTCACAAGGCGGAAAAAGTGTGGCATCCATCGGATGTTTTCTCGGTGAACTGAGACTCCACTGGGTGATGGATCCGAAAGTGATCTTTAAACAAGTCGTGCATGTAAAAAGCAGAAATGGCAAGAAGTCTATATATTCCTCTGGCTGAGATGAATATAGTTTGCCTTCATTCTGTCAAAGAAAAGAGTGAACTTGTACGTTGAAGAAGCTACTAAGGTGAAGAGTGGAGAAGAAAGTAGAGTGTGCAAAGAAACACAACAACCAAGGAGAACATACTTGCAGTGACCGGTGATGATTCTCAGTTGAATAAAACAATGATCTTATCAAGCTCAGCAAAGCCATCATCAAAAGATCAAACCCTCTACTGCTCTCTGATAATTGCAATAGAAAAATCCTAGTATTTTGGGTGGACATTAACAGACTGAAGGGATTCTAAAGTATTCGAATCGAGTAGGGGTGGGTGAGCAGATGAAGGCACTTCACATTTTGTGTATAAAACAAGACCTTGGCCAAGGTAACACAAAGGTCTTCTTATGTCTAGTAAGTTCACTATGTCCGGATGCATGGTCCAATCAGTTGGTCATGCATAGTTAGTCGGTGATTATAGTTGTATGGTTGACTAGACCTCTTTAGGATGCAACAACAGGCCAAGACATCATCCTTGACTAATTCCTGTGTTTGTAGCCTCGTGAAAGGTAGGGCTACTTCCAATAGGAAGGTGTGCGGGGAACCATCGGGATTGTGGTTAGAGGAAAACCACTCAAGTGACGCTCTCCCTCTTGCAAGTTCATGCCAAGGCTTGTGATAAAGTTCAATCAATAAGGAAAGATGGTAGACTCTATACCTTTCTTTTTTTCTATGATATGATTTAATGATACTTTCTTTAGATATGGTTGTCAATCAGAGAATTGAAAAGGATAGGAACTAAATTGAAACTTCCTAGAAATTCAAAAGTTTCCTTTATTTACTATGTTGCACATTTCTTTTATGTTGAAAGGTTATTGTAAAGACAAAAAGTTCATGTGCATAGTTATCTACATCTATAATTATGTTGAGCGTTAAATCAACTTTCTTTTCATGTTTATAGATTAAGTTGTTACATATGGTATCACAACTACCAAGTTCAATATTGGACATAGGAGCTCGCCACCTAAAAACTGTTGAAAGCTAGCTAATGAAAAACAAAATACTTGTCTAGAATGAAAGAATGTGAATCCAACAAACACCTTAGAAAGAAGCTTCACCTAAACTGACTATCATCAAAAGGATTATATACATGACACTTTGTACGACTATTCTAGTTATGCCCTCATGACAGACCACAAAACCCTAGCTGACATCATCAAAAGACTCTAATAGGAGTGGAAGAAGTGGCCTATAGAAAACAAAGAAACTATTATCCCAACATCTACTAAAAAAAATAAACACCTAAACTTCTACAAGAAACCCCATCTAAGGGAAAAGTTGGAGGAAGAGCATAACCTGTATTCGCCCCTCCTCTTATTTCAATATATTTAACTATGAAGGGCAGGAAGTGCCCATTGAAACATCCCACACAAGTGGAGATAGTAGTTCATAAAAATATGTAAATTTGGTCAATGTACGAAAAGTTTGGAACAATGGATATGTAGAGTTGTACACATTTAAAAAATAAAATAAAAGAAAACCATTTTGTTGTGTTTGAAATACACGTGTTTCAATTTTGATGGAAATGTAAACTCTTGATGAATTTTATAACTAATAGACACTAAATGGCTAATTTAAGAACTATTAAATTAATGAATCGTTCTCGAGACAAGTTTGGAGGAGCTCGGGAGGGATCTATTCCAGCAGAGAACCCTATGACAAAACTAGACCAGATTCTGTCAGTGTCAAACAACACTAGGACTAGATTGGAAAATCTAGAGCAACAAGTTTTGAGTCAAAATGGGACTAAAAACAAAGATCAAGAAACCCAGGAGAGGGGAGATTTCAATAGACTTGAGAAAAACACTCAGAGTGAGCTTAGAGATGAGCACTTTGAAGCTAGGACACAATTTGAGTTAACAAACCAAGGGGCCTTACAACTTTCACATGACATGAAAGAGGTCAACCCCCACAAATTTGAAGGCTCAGGGTCACGAGACCTTGCAAAAGCTTGGCTATCTAAAGTGGAAAAATACTTTGAGATAGACAACTTCTTAGAAATGACCAAAGTTGTGTGGGGAGCTTTTCAACTGTCAGAAGAGGCTTCCACATGGTGGGAAAATAATGAGGAAGAAGTGGGTCTAACAACCACAACCCTACTTTGGGACCAGTTTGTACCCATTTTTAGACAAAGATGCTTACCCCAACTGTTCTTTGATCAAAAAAAGCTAACACACTTACAAGATCTTTGTCAAGGAGATTCCTCAATGAATAAATATTGGGAGAAGTTTACATGGCCCTTGAAATATGTGTCGCAATATTAGTCATACGAAAGGTTTAGGATAAGGAAATTTATCATGGGATTGAACAACAGAATTGGTGGTGAGGTTGATGTTCTAGGACCAACCACCATGGATTAGGTATAAGAGAAAGCGGTTAAATAAGATTCAAGGTTGAAAACAAATGAAGAGTCGCAAGAAATTTCAATGGAACCAACATCTGAACCTTTCAAAAAGAAGAGTGAAAAATATGAAACTGTGAGAAGAAATGACAAAGGTTTTAAAGAAAACAAGCATGAGTCTAGGGCAGGAATGAAAAACTTTAACAATTCTAGAGAAGGTAGAGAAATATCAAACAAGGTTTTAGAGAGAAGGGGAACTGCAGGTGGATGTTTGATATGTGAGGGTGAACACTATGCAAATTAGTGGCCAATAAAAGATCAAGGGGCACCACAACTGAGAAACCCTTTACCTAACTAGTAGGTAGTCTTCCAACAGAGGGTCCATGTAGCCCTAGATAACAACCTAGCTGAATTTCATATCAACCCGATTGAAACAAGTACAATTTATGGAACCCCAATTACTATTCTTATATATATGGGTGCAACTAAGAAATTCATTGCACCTAGGATTTTTTGTAAATTTCCTAAGAGAGTTGGTTTTATGGAAAATCATGATCTGTTGAGTATGCCAAGAAAATGTGAGCTCAAGTAGAGCAATGCTTATTTGAAGCTAGGGTTGAACTTCTAGGCTTCCCAACTAATGTGAATTTGTGCATTGCTCCCTTAGGATCACTTGACATTACCCTAGGAATGAATTGGTTGTGGAAGCATAGGGCAAGAATTGACTGTTACTCCAAGACAGTACAATGCCTAGATGACATAGGGAGTAAGGTATCTATACAAGGCACTCAGCAAGAGATTAAAGTATGACAAGTTTCAGCCATGCAAGTTAAGAGGGCCAAAAGAAAAGTGTGTCAACTCTTTGCAATTAAAATGGAGGAATTGAAGGAAACTAAGCAGATTGCAATCTTAGATGATCTAATGTTCTACGAATCTCCAACGCTCTATGAGATGCGAAAGAGAATTCTAGTGTCCAAGATAAAAATTTTCATTGAATAGTATCCCTATCTTCAATATTTACAAGATATTTTTCCTGAAGAGTTAATAGGACTGCTCCCTAAAAGAGTCCAACTTTTCCATAGACCTAGATCTAGGAGCAGAACCGGTGTCCAAGGCCCCCTACTAAATGACAACAAAACTGATGGAGCTGATAAGACCTAGTATGTCACCTTGAGAAGCGTCTGTAATCTTTGTGAAGGACGATGCTTTGCGTCTATGTACAAATTATCATATGCTTAACAAACAAATGATAAGAAAAAAATCTCCTATATTGCACATAGATGACATTTTTTATTAGATGCATGGAGCTATAGTGTTTTCAAAGATTGATTTGTGGTCCAATTTCCATCAATTAAGGTTGAAGGATGAGGACATCCACAAGACAACCTTCAGACAAGATACAGGCATTATGAGTTTATTGTGTTACCTTTTGGACTCACCAAATACGGGCAATACGAGTTTATCATTTTTGTTCTAATTTCTAGATGACATTAGAATTTATGGTAGTTTTTCTATTTATATGGTGCTATATTCTAAACTTAATTTTTAGTTAGGCTGCAAATAATATATGATTTTACATGTTTTTTGTACAACTAAACCCAAAATAACCCCAACCCAAAAACAAATTTGTTAGATCCATGAACCAAACCCTCAAACTAGAACTAGAATCCGAACCATAATCAATAAGTTAGATCATAATAGAAGTAATAATACCACACAAGTAAGTTAATATCATCAATTGTCTCAATTGTGAGCAGGTATCCCTTCGCAATTGCAAGGCTAGCAGGAGAAGAAGCAAAAGCGAAAGGACAAATGTAATTAACTTATTTAGAGTTCACATTGTCATAAAGAAATTTCTTATTTCTTCTATAAATAACAATTGGCATGTCTGGTTCTTCATAAACATGTGTTGAAATTTTAGAGCAAAATGTCCAAAGTGTAGTGGATTTTGTACCAAATGAAATCTTCTTCCTATAAAGTAATTCTCTAGTACTCATATCCAAAACATAATTAAACAAGTGTCCATCTCCAAACCCACATAGTAAGCATGAAATTCTTTCAAATCAACATAAGATAGATCCAAGTGATACATCTTCCCCAAGGTTCCTACTTGTAATTAAGTCTAGATTAGAAATAGAGAAAATCCTAATACTATGCTCTTTCGATAATCCAACAACAGTCAACTCAATGTGCATTGGATTATCACCAATAGGATTTATATGAAGGCAAGATACATCATATTCAATCTTCAAGTGTTTGAATTAAATTAGGGACCATTTTCCAGTTTCCAACTAAAGAAGATTCCCCCCTCTAGTGGCAAGAAAAAACCTAAGTAGCATTAAAGGAAAATTGTTCTATTTCTGTTCCTTCTAGTTCATCTTCTAAAATCATTGCAAGTATATGAGTCTCACTAACAAAGTTCAAAACCAAATGAGTGTCATACATATCAGCAATTACTTTATTTCTACTGTCTTATCAGACCTATGAGCCATTTTGATGAGTCTAGAGCATGGGGAGGATAAAATCGATGGTGATATAGGAATATGTAAAGTGAATGATAAAAGAAAAATATTCCTTGTCTATTTGACACTCTTGTCCTACCAAGGCAAAAAAAATTTACATAGCGTATATTGTTTCTATAAGAAAATGCTAGTGAATTAAAATAACTTTGGAAAGATTAAGATACAAGCACCAAACCTCCATTTGACCGCATGCTTTTTGTGCGCTTGTTTCATTCTTGCTACCACAATACTCTATTGCATGGGTTTTCCCTCAAAAACTTATCACGTGGCAACAAGTTTCCTTCAACACCGTAACTATAATCCCAAAGATAATGCATTGTACAATGTATTCCTCAAGTTTCACATGCCATCACCTAACTTCATCACCACATTGTGCAATTGAAGCCTAGGGCCAAATTAACAAAAGGAACCGTGTAATGTATATCATCTTTGAGAGTGGATTCAAGTTCCTTGGTTTGATTCCAAGTTTTAATGCCCAAAAATAGGAAACAACTAGACACGATATCTCCTGCAAAGCTGAAGATTCAATGCCTACATGCCTATCGATGACCATTGCCCAATCACATGTGCTCTGATACCATATGAGGACGCAATGGTGGAAAGCCTTGATGATTTATTCAAAGAATATGTAATGCATTTATATAAGAGCAATTGCAGTTTTGTAACCATATAATTGTAACTGACAAGAATTGGTGTAATAACTAACATCACGCCAACTAGATGAGAGTACAAGCTGCCATACACGGTGAGTGCAGACTTAAAGACCATCACATCCATGTGAGTGATTAAATGATTCAAAGGGATGTCAACACTCCTAGTCACTATACTAGGCTAAAAGACAGTGGTAATCAATCCAATAGTCCTTGTTGGCCCTTGTTATTGCCACTTCCTAGAGGTAAAGAACCAAGTACCTCTAATTGGAAAGGTGGAAGAAAGTCGCAAGTCACACACTTAAATATTCATGCAAGCAATAGTGTCTCCCACAAACATTTTAGTAGATAGGAGACCTCAAAATAAAATAATCCATCATATTCACCTCGTCGAGGAAACAAAAGTAACAATCCCTATCAACTCAAGGAATGTTTTGATTAGTGTTATCTAATCCATCATTGTTAGTTAACCAAGAAGGATGTTGGGGTCATGATTCTAATAATGGTGGGAGCCAAATGTTATTCAACAGCTTCACAGGAATCAAGAAAACACTTTAAAAAATAATCAAATATGCTTCCATGTAAACGCAATTCTATTTTGAGCTCGACGAGATCATTGCAAAACTATTGTGTCAAATGTTGACAAAGGCACAAAACCCAAATGTTCAGAAGTGGTTCTTCACAGTTAAATTTGTTGCATATATGGGTACTCTTTTTCTGCGTATTAGTTATAATTAGAATGATGGCATAACCATTTATAAATCTGACAGTTCACTTTTGATGTTCTTTAGGAAATAAGCATTTTAATTATGAATTGATGCTTTGATTAGTCTTAGAATGTCTATCTCTTTTTAAAATTCTCCGGCACTTGCTGAACTCTTAACAGCATGGCTATAATGTTGCCTCTGTTCCTTGGCTTCCTTTTTCAAACAAAGAGAAAAAAGCAGTTTTGTTACACTATAGTTTAGAGAAGAGACTTCTTCTGAAATGATAGGTGAATTTCCTGGCGAGATGACTATCAGCATCATTAAGGATTACCACTTATCAATTGTGTCGGTTATCTTGTGTAAGTGTAATACTTAATAAGTGATGGCATTCTTGTGAAGAGCATAGGTTACATAAAGATGGATAGAGCGCCCTTTAAATTGGGATTCTTGAAATTATATTCAGTAAGCAATCTGGTATTTGTAATGCCACTAAATGAATTTCGATATATTCTTAAACAAAAAGTTCTGTTGTTATCCTTATTGTCCTAAACAGTTTTGTGTTGAGTTTATTTGTCTTAAGCGTGAGAATTAAATATATACTCGATGTCACTAATAATAATTTCAAAGGAAAGGCAAGCCGGGAAAGGTTAAATCTATGAGTTAATTAAATCCAAGCTAACAAACAAAAATTTGGGGCATCATACAGTTTTCACAAATTAAATCAAAGACTTGTTGACATATATAGTTTTTTAATTATAGGCATTCCTTGAGAATTGAAACAAGTTGTTCTTAAAGGGAACCTATAATTATGACTACTTATAAATACTTTAACAAAATTTAATTTCCCCTATACAAACTTCAATATAATAATACAAAAATCCTAAACGTGTTTACATATTGTAATATGAAATGTAGGAATTTATTGTTATAATAATATATTCGCTTGTCCAAACTTCAAATAACCTAATGATTAGCAAATTAAAACTGGGACACATTACCATGTATGGGAATCAGTACTAAACATGGGACTTACTGTAAATAATTCAAGCTAACATTCAAATTTCAGCAACTATATACTATATAGATTAGTAGCACACACAGAAGCAAAGAGACTCACTTGTGCCAAGGCAAAAAGGACTAAGAATAGTTTGAAAGACAAAATAATATTCAACAGCGAGAAAGAAAAAAAAATGAAGCTGAAATCAAAAGCAAACATAGATTTAATTCCATACCTTGATTTCTTGGACGCCACTTCCAATCTTCGTTGTACTTTTAGGATGGTATTGTAAAACTTTTAGAACAAGGCATCCATCTTCATCGTCCAGAGTTTCACCCATTCTATAACTATAAAATGAAGGCAAAATGCTTACATCAGAAAAATCTTAAAAACCCCACGAACACGCAAAAAATGTTTCTATAATAGGAATCTGAAAAAACAACTTGTGAGCCCATAAGCTTCTTTAATAGGAAAAGAATGTTGTGAGAGATTAAATGGATTGAGGAAAAGCTATGCAAAGTGATTTGATCTATGTTGACATTCATAATACAACATCGTATAAAAGATTCAAAACAACGAAATACAGTAGAAATAAATAAATATTAAGGTTAGAGATGGTATTGTTTACTTTGAATGACACTTTTGTAAGAACCCATCAACCCTCATTTAAGAAAGTTATTCTAGAACAAGTACCATAATATTTAATTTTCCCAATTTCAATTCAACAAAAGTAAGTGATTCAAATGTATGATGAATCCAAGTTATATGAAAGAAGCATTTTTTTCTTTACTAACTAGCTTTATTTATATAATTATCAATAAACGAGCAGTATTCAAAGTCCACACACATAAGAATGAGAGAGGAATAATTGCACCTGCAGGTTTTCGAAAAAGTCTATAGGGTTCACTATCTTGAGTTCAAACTCAAACAAAGATTTAGCAGACCCTTCCAAAACTGTCCTCAGAACTTAGCATCGTCATCACCCACAATGTTTTTATACATCTTAAACTTGTTGTGCACTAGAGGCAATTACCAAGTCGTATGGATAATCTTTTGTAGCACCATTCCTCTTTAGCAATAAAGTTATCAAGTGATTCACATCAGCTAAACATTTTGGTTACTAGTGAAATTGATAGTGTTCACTTTCCAACCTAATAAATTAAGAGCAGCCTGTGAATGAAACTAAATTGAGAGCAAAAAAATATTTTTCCCAGCCTAGTAGACCTCAAATTCCTAATTGTACCATTTTAAAATAGAGAAATAAACTAATTTTTGTTATTTCATGTCAAATATAGTATAGATAAAATTAGAGATTATATAGTATGTGGTTCAGAACCTTGAACTCCATAAACTTTTTAGAACTAGAATTTAACACAATCTTGGGACTCCACAAAAACTCGATAAATTTTCTCAAACATAAAAAATAACATTAGTTTGTAAAATAATCTTCAAAAACTTGCATAAACTAACTTAGAGAATTCAAAAGTAGTTTGCCTTCGTTTATAGATCAGAAAACAGGTTCAATACACATGACATTGTCATATATCATAATTACAATTACAAATCCATATTCATTATCTAGTAAAAATTTATTTCACTAAAGCTTCTAGGTACCTGTAAGGGTGCCCTTAAACTGGATGGTAAGAATAAATGCACAAAGATTGGGGGCCAAAAAGTGGCCAAAAATGTTTCTAAGGCGAAATACAGCATATCACACATGTGCTATAATGACTTGACATATCAACACTGTAGCATGTTCATGCTATAACTATCAAATATAGTAAATACAAAGAAAACATACCCACTTGACATTTTTTTCAAATTATGATACATGCACATTTGCAACTCTAAATAAATTTGCATAAGCATAGAACTAAAACTGTACATAATCAATTAAATCAGACATAGACAAAGTAAGATTCGTGCTAATGAACTAGAAACTAGTTTAAAAAGAACGATTACAGATCAAATATATGAAGGGAAGTTACTTTAATAAATTTATATATATGTCAATATGCTCTTCTTGATTGCAAACTTGTGTTCAGAAAATATTACTTGTTAGTTATATTTGCTTATTTTTCACATTCTTGTAAATAAAACTTTCAGTACTAAATAAGTCAAAAGCAGAATCATAATTATTTTACACATTACTGCATCTGAGTTTACCCAAAAGTAAAATAAAAATCACCTGCTAAAGACACTATAAGCGTAAAAACATTGTTGATATTCTTGAAAAGATGGAATTGTCTGTTTCTCAAAAAAGCATTACAGAATATAGAGTAGGTTGAGACCTCTTGTGAAGTATCCTTTGCAAATGATCAAACAACAGTGATATGCACTTCCATTTGCTTAAATTTTCACGAAACTTTGATCTGATTGGTACTCTTGAAGGTCCATTATCAAACACTATTTTCTTGCACTGTTGAGTTCTTTGATTGAGAGAATCATTCTGCATTCTCATGCTATCCGGCCCAAAACCTGGTGGGAGATCTGGCTCCTCCACTTCTTGAATGTCATTCTCCAAATCGCAGGTGCTGCTGTTTGTTTCGTCGCTATTTTTGACAGATTGTTGACTAGTTGTTATATAATCCTTCTCAAAATTTGGTTGGAAACCATATTCTTCCTTTTGATCTTTTGGTATGTATAGGTGAGTGGATGTACCCAATAATCTATATATAGACTTGAGGCTTTCTGTCAGATCCATATGCTGATATTTCTCCACCACCGAATCACCTTGAGATCCCAAAACTTGACTATTTCTAATGCCGTTCAGAAGTTCACAAACATCTGTACTCTTAATAGGCTCCCATTTCTGCAGACAACATAAAAATTGAAAAAAGATTAAAAAAGTTCAAATCAAAGATTTATGTAACGCTGCACAAATACCCATTGAGTCTTGACTACATGAAGTGAATTCTATTACCCTTGCAGTTCAATCATTTTCTTCCAAACAGAATGAAACAGCTGAAAGGGACCAACCAGATTAATAAACAATAACATATTTCATGTTTAAAAAATTACCAGTGTCCCAAAAAAATTAATCATGTATCATTTTGAGAAACTTCACATGATAAAAATTAACATTCCAGAAAATTGATTATATATGGTTATGCCAGAGCTAATTGTAGACATTTGAAAGATCACTAACACTAATTTTCATACCATCACTCCCATCTCAATGCCTAACAACATTCATTCATTGAAATAATTGATTTCAGATTAAATACTCCAATTCATCAAAATAAAATCCTATACATGAAGGATCATATAGTGGTATAGTACCCAGAGAACCTATTCATGAAGGATAATATATAGTGTCTCGCTCCTTCAGGAATAGAGTTCATGAATGGGATTGAAAATGGATCTTTAATACTCACTGCATTAAGGTTTTGCAAGTCCACACAAATTTTTATTTTCTCAGATTCCTTCTCTAATAGAATGACTATGGGTGATAACCAATCACTAGTTTCCATTTTGAATATGTATCCTACTTCTAGCACTTCTTTACTTGTTCCTAAACTTTTGCTGCATAGTTTATTTTCATCCTATGATGGCATTTTCTTAATAGTTGTGGTGGATGCATTTTTTTTGGTGGTAATCTTTTAAGGTCCTTGCAAGTCCAATCAAAGACATCCTTACATTGCATAAAAATTTTGAATGCTATGGTTGTTGATGATTGGAATCTAGTGTTAGACCTCTATGAGTCGATCTTAAGCAATTTGCTTTGTATTGAATTCTTCGATCTTGATTGACCTTCCTTGCATATATGTGTGTGTGTGTATGTTATACACACACACACACACATACACCACAATTAATTGTGAGGGCAAGATTGCTGAGAAATGTACATCTGATATAATATCAGATTGTTGTAATCTGCCTGACCTAATATTAACTCTTTGATGTATTTTCTGTTAGACCTCTATGAGTCAATCTTGGACAATTTTCTTTGTATTGAATGCTTCAATCTTGATTGACCTTCCTCTTTGATGTATTTTCTGTTAGACCTCTACGAGTCGGTCTTAGACAGTTTTCTTTGAATTGAATGCTTCAATCTTGATTGACCTTCCTCAATGTTATAACACTTGCTTGCTGATTGTGTTTCAATCTGTAGAATGTCTCTTCCGCTGATTGTACTTGAGTCTTCTTCTATAGTGAGGGAGTGAAGCCTTCAATGAATCAACTCTTGTTGAGGGACCATCCACTTGTTCCTTTTCTAAGTTTTCCTAGAGTTCGTTGAGCCTTTGATTGTATGTTCAAGCATTCTCGTGCTTGCATTACTTTGTATTATAAAGCTTTGCTACAATTTCCTTTTCATTGTGCAGTGATTTGAACTCTTTCTCAAAAAAATTCTCTAATCCTTCTCAAATAGTTTTGGAGACTAAGTCAACATCTATGTATAAATCAATGGAAATGCCTCTTAACGTTGCTAGGAAGCATCGTAACCAATAAGCTCTATCATCTTGGCCATTTGCAATTGTTGGCTAAAAATTTTGTAAGCCACTAAGACTACACCTTACAAAATTGTAACTTTAGGCAACAGTATAGTGAGATAAATCTCTCCTCTCAGCAATAAGGGAGGCTCCCTTCTTACTGTAGGTGGCTTCAATAAGTTTTCAACTGAAATTAAACAAAGGGGTCATTCTTCCAATCTTTTCCTCTTTTTTCAAGAAAGATTCGCAAGTAATAACAATTTTCTAATTCTACAAAGATATCCTATTGCTACGATAATACTGGTGACTTGGTAGTTGATGTAAGAACAACTCCTAAGGCAGCAGTTATAATTATATTTGGTAGATTCAAACAAGGGCCCAAAGTCTCTTGCAATTAATCTTATTTGAAGAATAACTTAGAACCAATAGTGAGGCTCAAAAAATCTCACTAATAATCTTGAAATTAAAAGAAAAACACTCAAAATTGAAGCTCAAAGTCTTCAACTCCTAGTATTTGCAGCCACTATTAAACTATAGCAATCCTCCTTCTGTAGCTCAAAGTCTCTCAAAAGGCAAACTTAAACTCAAATAATTCACACAAGTTAAACTATAAAGTGAACTCAAGAACGATTAAATAATGCAACATAAGAAAACATCATTCAATCACAAGACTTGCAGCACAAAGTTTGGAAAATCTTCTTTCTTTCATTCACTTCTGAAAATTTGCACAATGAAACACAAAGCTTTCACCACACAAGTTTCTCAAGCATAGCTTTCTTGCCTAAAACAAAAGATGGTTATTTACAATGAGCTCCCTCCTTTATATAGGAAAAGAGTAGAGAGAAAGGTGGAGAAAGAAGGGGAAAACCCTTAACCACATTGACTTATTCCCTAACTAACTAATTAATTTTGACTTATTCAAAGTTGCATGCTTAATGCACTTGCAACCTCATTACATGTTACAACTTTGCACGTGATCAAACACATCAGAAGAAATTTACATACAAAATAGATGTCCTCATGCTATCCTAGAAAATACCACACTAGAAGAAGTATTTACAAGGAACAAACCAGACTTAAGCCATCTAAGAGTGTTTGGTTGTCCTGTTTACATTCGTGTTCCAAAAGAAAAGAGAACCAAATTAGAACCCTCGGGGAAGAAAGGTATATTCATAGGATATAGTGAAGATACTAAAGGATATCAAATCTACATCCCTGGCTAGAGATTAGTAGAAATCAGCAGAGATGTAAAGTTTGAAGAAAACTTCATATCCACAGATACTGAGGATGATTCCTTAACAGATCTAGAGAAAGATTTTACAACTGAGAATGAGAGGGAGAATAAAACAATGGATTCAGAACCTACATCTTCAAATGTTGAAGATAATGGAATATCAAATAACATCAAAAGACCCTTATGGGCAAGAAAGATATTTGAAGAAAATAATGTAGAGCCAGATCAAATATTCAGAGAAAACAAGAGAACAAGAACACAAAAATGTTATGCTGCTTTTCTAACTGAGCTTGCAAAATCCGAACCTAGCAGTGTTGAAAAAGCATTAACAAAACAAGCTTGGAGAGAAGCCATGATTGAAGAATATCAATCCATTATGAAAAATGATGTTTGGGACATTGTGCCCCAACCCAAAAACATGTCAGTTGTCTCTTCAAAATGGTTATTCAAGATCAAATATGCTCCAGACAGCAGCATTGAAAAACACAAAGCCCATTTTGTTGCCAGAGGATTCTCACAAAAGGTCAGGATTGACAACGAAGAAACCTTTGCTCCCGTAGCTCGATACACCTCTATAAGAACCATTCTTGCAATTGCAACATCTAAAGGATGGAAAGTACACCAAATGGATGTCAAGACAGCTTTTCTGAATGGGAAAATTGAGGAAGAAGTATACATAGAGCAACCAGAAGGATTTGTCACACATGATAAAAATCTCTACGTATGTAAGTTAAAGAAAGCTCTTTATGGCCTTAAACAAGCCCCTAGAGCATGGTATGAAAGGATAGACAACTATCTCACCAAACTAGGGTACTCCAAGAACATAGCAAATCCTAACATCTACTTCAAGGTAGTAAATAATGATATGATAATTCTACTTCTGTATGTTGATGACTAGCTTATAACAGGAGAAGATCACCTCATTGCAAAATGCAAACAAGACCTAATAGTTGAGTTTGATATGAAGGATATGGGCCTACTACACTACTTTCTAGTGTCCAGAAATCTGGCAAAAAGAAGATCACATTTTCTTAAATCAGGAAAAGTATACCACTAACACTCTAACCAAATTTGGAATGATGGATTGTAAACCTTTGGCTACCCCAATGGAAACAAATCTACACAAGCTAAAAAGTGAAGTAGAAGATTTTGAACCTATAGATCCCTCACCATACAGACAAATTGTTGGGTCCCTCATGTATTTGGTAAACACACGTCCTGACATCTGTTATGCAACAAATGTACTAAGTCACTTCATGTGTGAACCTAAGCAAGTTCACTTGATGGCCGCTAAGCACATTCTAAGATATTTACAAGGAACCATTGGACTTGGTTTGAAATATGAAAAGGTTGAAACCCAACTTCAGGGTTATTCCGATTCAGATTGGGCAGGTAGATCCACAGATCGCAAGAGCACCATTGGATGTTGTTTTAGTTTAGGGTCAGCAAAGATCTCTTGGTTCATTAGAAAACAATCGGTTGTTGCTCAAAGTTCCACTGAAGCAGAATACATGGCTGCCTCTATGGGAGCTAGAGAAGCAATCTGGTTAAAGAAGCTATTATTTGATCTCTTTGGAAAACCTCTGGTACCTACCATTATTCATTGTGATAATCAAAGTTGTATCAAACTATCAGTAAATCCAATCTTCCATAATCGATCAAAACACATAGAGATTCCTTACCGCTACATAAGAGACATGGTTGACAGGAACATCATTAAACTAGTCTATATCAGCACTGAAGAACAAAATGCTGACATCTTTACCAAACCTCTTGCAAAATTGAAGATAGATTATTTCAGGAGAAAAATTGGTATGACTAGACTTTAAACTTGTTGGGATGAAATTCCTACTCTTGTACTTTGTATTCATGAATATATAAATAAATTGATTTTGAAATATTTCATTTGTGTTCAAAGAAGATGATGATCTTCTGTGTAAATAATTGGGGTTACTATTTCAAGGTGACGATCTTGATAATAGTTAACCAAACTTCAAGATCGACACCCTAATGGGCTGTCCTGGACTGTGCCGGATATCTTGACGTTGAGATGTTATTACTGGACTGTGTAATAACTTATATATCATGATTGACACTGTAATAGGTAGTCCTGGATTGGGCCGGATATCATGATATTGAAATGTCTAAGTATATGTCATGACTAAGACTTCTTTATGTTGTCCCGAATTGTGTCGGTAATCATGACTTACTATGACTTTCTACTATGCATCTTAAACCCTCTCTTACTAAGAGGGATGTGTTGAAATATAGATTCGATAGTGTTTAAGTATGCCAGATATATTAAGTATATTAGTATTAAATCGACATACTGCAGAAACCTTGAAGTGACTCTTTATACACTGATGTGACTGTAATAGTATTACAGCCACAATGATTATTGTGTGTCTGTAATATTATTACAGCACACGATAATTATTGTGTGTGATTAAACTTTGCAATGAAACGACATAAGTCGTTTGGTTTAAAACGCATTGTTTTATTAAAAGATGGTTATAGTTAATATAATGTAGGGTCATGACCCTACATTGCAACCACCATGTATGGTCATGACTCTACAAATTAATATTTATATTAAAAGGATATTGTGGAATCAATCAATCACAATAGGCAATTGCATTCCACAGCAGCAATATTAAATAATATAATCTTCTGATCTAGTATTCCTTAACACACCCTTCCCTAAAATTGCTTGTCCTCAAGCAATTTGAATCTTCAAAGTGAGTTGTGTTTGCTATGCAACTTTGATATCCAATTCAGCGACCTTGAAATCATAATTTCCACATGAGGATAGAATTGTGATATATTTACAAATGAACTTAGCAAACTGAAGATCATAACGTTCAAAAATACCAAGAATAATTCAAAGATAGAACTTATCTTGATTTACGATAGCACTTCTCATCTGTTAGATATTGCTATACTCTTTGATGAATGAGCCTTCAGGGCTATAGCATTTCCACCTTAATTGCTTCTAGGGATTTTGACATTCACTAAGAATGTTATCTTAGTTTCAGAACTCACTAAGAATGCTCTCACTAGATACACCCCCTGATCTCGATGGCATGAGCTACATAAGGCCAAAAGGGATAATAATCAGCTCTTGAGTCTAGTGTAGAGGGTTAATGGATTATAGACATGTCACTTGTTACAACCCTGCATATGGATGGCAGGAGCCACATAAGGCCAAGAGGGATAGTAATCGGCTCTTGGTCCTAGGGAAGAGGATTTGTAAGGCACCCTAATACACCCCTTATCTTGTATCTCCTATGGTTGGACTCAATCAATAAACTGAATATATCTTATGGTTAATTTAATGTTCCTAACCCTAGTTGCAATAATCTGTGTTTTAGTATCTCTAACAAGGAATATCTATTTTGTGGATTATGTGTCGATGATTTCCTAACATATTGCAAGATCTCAACCAAGTACATAACTTTACCAATTCTTATGATGTAATACTATCTTCTCTACTTCTAAATTTGTATTAAGGAACATGCAATTCTAGGTCTAGGTTTTATAATTCTTATTGTGAATTATTAATTTCTAATCATCGGATTATGTTCCCTCACTATTTCATAACCCGATGTCTTGATTTTACTTATTCTTGTAATTTCCAGTAGTATAGCCAAGTCTTGTACAAAACTTCAACTCATATTGTTTCTGAAATCAACATTTTCTATTTTTCCAAGTTCTTGTTCCTAAATGTTGCTGCCAGACATTCAGATTGTACAAGACTCCCATAAGTATGACCCAAATTTATAAATCAATTAGTGGTATGATAAGAGGCAAGTTTTTACAACAGAAATATAACCCAAATTTATAGATGAATTAATGGTATGATCAATCATTGTGAAATATTTCATAAATGATGAAATCATACCTTCTCATTCAGTAAAATATCAAAACACATTCCGGTGCCAATTGAGGGAACTTTACCCCATGTCAGTGAATCCAAAGTCCCAGATAGATTGTCCAAAGAATTCTTCTTAGCTGCTTCCAAAAAGTTTTTTCTCGGTTTCTGCAAAATTTAATCTGAAAATGACTAACATCAACCTTGAATAATATTTAACATGTGCTTAAAAATAAAGAAAAAAAAGATGATCAAGCAAAATAATTGTATGGTCTAGATTAGGCATATTTGACTCACCGAGAAAAAACCTTCAACAAAAGGAGCAGAAATTGAAGTTTGATTTAGCTGTTTACTAAGACCACTGGGTGTCAAACCACGAAACACTCCAGTAACAGATAGGCAGTCCACTGTCAAGCACAAATGCTCTTTATGTATGGTCTTATCCATCATTCTAGCAACATGCCCAAGCCTCTGCACAAATTTAAAATGATTGAAACTCAATTTAAAATTTCGCATAATTATAGAACATGCAAGAGCTCTTTAGTTTAAGGAATAAATAAGAAGCTTGCCTGCAAACAACATGTCCGGGCAGCATCAATTCCAATGCTATGCCATACTTCATAGATACTCTCTGGTACACTACGTTGCCAATCAATGAGATCTATAATTGCCTCGCTAGAATTTACAACTAAATTCCATTGTTCTCCTGTTTTACAGCTTCTTGATAAATCAACAGTGACCACAAGCTCTCCATTTTGTCTGTTCTTTCCACCCTCATCTCCTAGCTTGTTTTCATCCCATGTTATTTTTACAGAATCAATTTTAGAATTTCCTGAGATGAAAGACAGTTCAAATTATTGTTTTCTGAGAATAGAGAGATTTGTTGAATAAGAGCTGTTACACACTAAAAATGGTAGTAAAGTTACATTGCAAGTTTCATAATGTTTCCCCAGGAAGACTACAGAAACTTCCTATTCAACAAATAATGTAACAAGCACAGAAATTTAAAATGCTAATACAACTTCACTCAAATGTTAAAAACCAAAACTAAATATCTTTAAGAATTTTCAATGAATATATAATGAGCCAAATAACAGATATCAATTTATAAGAGATTATTGTAAATGGCATTTTGAAGCAAGTGGCCCAAATTCACTAAAAAAATCATACTTTAGCAAATGTGATGTGATCCTTTTTCAATAAATTACAATTGTTGGTTTTTTCTCAGTCCTTCAATATCCTGTGATCATAAATGAATGAAGTTACGAGTCTTTATTTATAGCCCTTATCCAGCTTTTTATTAATCCCTCTATTTGAAGAACTGGAAGATGTCCACTAGGAAAATTGCATCCTCCATTAGTTAACCATGTTTCACCCAATCCAAAATTTGTTGATTGTGTAATATATATCTTTGCCACCAAAACAAACAAACAAAAATACCTTTGGTTTGCCAAATCAGTCAGAAAGTCATTGTTGATTAAGTCACGGAGTCTTATGTCAAAGTCTACAGCATAGAATTTTCAAATTCTTGTAGACCATCTATCATTTTAATTTTGAAAATTAATTATTAATCAACAATTTTTTAAATTATATTAGTTAAGAACTTATTTTTTGACTAACAAATTAATAATTATTTATTGAATTGTTAAAAATAAAATAAAAAAACATCACTCCTATGAAAGGAGATGTATTTACATCTATTTTGTGAAAAAGGCTGTGGCCAATTTGGGAACACTAGCAATCAGAATCATCAAAGTCAACAGAAAAAGACAAAAGCAAACTGCTTCATCAACATCATACCCAGTCAGCATCCCCTATCAGCAGAAAGAAAGCAGCTCACATTTTTATTTCGAAATATTTTCACAACAATTGGGATCAGATTTTATTGAGCCTCCGCAATGCCCTCATCCTTGGCCTAATAGCAAATTAGCAATAAAACACATGTGATCAAGGGGTGGCAGACCTTGAACACTTCCAAGTAGTTAGTGAATAGAGATTTGTACATAGCAATTAGAAGCTCAAGTAATTCTCATCAATAAAACCAGTGGCATCAAGATCATCATAATGATCCTATCGAGGTAAATTGTTTTATTTAGAAGACTTCACGATTTTCCTATCTAGCATCAAGTAAAGCACAGAGAATTTGATGCAGTATTGAGATTGTTTGAGACCAAATGATATGATCAAGGGTTGAAGACTTCAAGTAAATAATCTTGATATATTGGTTACTAAGCAGTAAATGATATTGGACAATAAGATTGTTCCATGACGACATTTGGTTTCATCAATTTCATGCATACAATATGTTTATCCAGCAAGGCACCAAAATATGATCTGCATATTGAGCTCTCCTAATGTCAAATGATCTTGTTGGTTGCCAACCTTATCAACATGTAGATCATGATTTTACCATTGATTACATTGTGTTAAGGTTTTAGGATCATTGCAAATGTAATAGCACTATCTAATTGGATGTGTTTTCCAAATGCAACAATCTCTTTCATTTATATTGAGAATGAGCCAAGAAGAGACATGTCCCTTCATAGGACATGTCTATTCATTATTATGTAATTAATATAGACAATTATGATTATATATATAGATATATATATCTCATATAGACTAAATATATATATACATATCCTCACTAGTATTGATTCTTAGTGTTTATCCGACTAAAGCTACAAAACATCAACACTCCCTCTTAGCTAGGGAATATTAAAAACATTATTAGGATCAGAAGATATCATTTACCATGATATCAGAGATATGGTTTGACTAGGAATATCAAGTCGCATGATATTCACCATAACTCATAGATTCATAAGAATATCATCTCATGATATTAAGAGTAATAGTCATAGAATATCAAGTCACATGATATTCACCATGTACTCAGAGTAATGGCCTATCAACATCAAGTCTCATTGTGTCTACCAAGTACTCAACAAATATTTTAGATATCACCTCAATAAGATATCAAAGATATGATCTGACCAAGAATATCAAGTCTCATGATATTACCATAACTCATAAAATATTTTAGATATCACCTCAATATGATATCAGAGATATGATCTGACTAGGAATATCAAGTCTCATGATATTCACCATAACTCATAGATTTATAAATATCATCTCATGATATTGGGAGTATTTGTCACAGAATATCAAGTCGCAAGATATTCTCCAAATACTTGGAGTAATGGCCTACCAACATCAAGTCACATGATGTCCACCAAGTACTCAAAAGTTTACAAAGATATCATCTCATGATATCGAGAGCATTGGCCTGCAGAATATCAAGTCGCATGATATTCACCAAGTGCTCAAAGTAATGGCCTACCAACATCAAGTCACATGATGTCCACCAATTACTCCACAAAATTATAAAGATATCATCTCATGATATCAAGAGCATTGGCCTGCAGAATATCAAGTCACATGATATTCACCAAGTGCTCAGAGTAATGGCCTACCAACATCAAGTCACATGATGTCCACCAAGTACTCAACAAAATTATAAAGATATCATCTCATGATATCAGGAGCATTGGACTACATAATATCAAGTCACATGATATTCACCAAGTGCTCAAAGTAATGGCCTACCGACATCAAGTCACATGATGTCCACCAAGTACTCAATAGATGTCCTCAAGTAATGTGCACTTACAATAGGAACATTCACATCATCTATTATGATATTTTTCATCCATCACAAGATGTCTATCACAATAGAAGATGTCATCTATTATGATCTGTTTCAACCATCACAAGATGTCTATCACAATAGAAGATCAAGTTATTGTAAGATCGTCACCTTTCAATAACTTTTGCAAATACAAGTGATAATCATTTGGAAGTCGTCACTTCCTCACGATTTACATAGGGGGTAGGCCCATTAAAAACATTCATGATGCATTAGTATAATAATCAATTATATCAAGTTTACCTCAGAAGTGTTTCACCTTCAATAGTGAACTCCCTCTCAATCAAGATTGTCATGGTGAATGAGCCGTCTGCTCCCTATGAAGATCGAGTTTATCCACTTCTTGACCTCTTTTGAAATGTCAGACTCCCTTTGCATCTAGTCTCAATCATCAATCCGTTCGCAAGCGTCAAGTTCTTTCTCCCTTGAATGCAATTATCTTGTGCTTATGTCCTAAAGGTATGTCACAGAGAGATTACAAATAGCTCACTAAACTATCTCGACCAGGAATACCAATGATAGAAGCATGCAATATTTTAATAACCAATAGTATATCATGAATTAAAAAACTCAAAAACTATTGCATTAATAAAACATGAAATACTTACCTTTTATAAATTTCAAGTATTTCATTTTGTAAGGTGAGCCCATAGAGAAAATATCATGCAAATTCACAAAATGATGTCGCCATTCTTGAACATTACCATAATTCTCCACATGACCTATCATGAGTATCCAAAGGTTCTATACACTATGACCACCTTCAATATGATCGGATCTCCCTTCAAGCAGTTAGGCTTTTAAAGAAGAAACCTTGTTGTTTTACAGATTTTGCATAGACCCGTACACAGTCAGTCATAACTTTTGAACCTGACATTTTCTCTCTAATCACCTTGGTGAGATTGTTCTAAATTTGTTTATCACCAACATATCCAAAATTCAGCAAAATCCAACGGTGCATTTGGGAGATATGGTCCTCATACTGAAAATGCATTTTCTGAGACAGTCACACATTCACCATCAACAAACTACTCTCTTACATTTGCAACTTGGCTCTAATACCATGTTAAGGTTTTAGGATCATTGCAAATGTAATAGCACTATCTAATTGTATGTGTTTTCCAAATGCAACAATCTCTTTCATTTATATTGAGAATGAGCCAAGAAGAGACATGTCCCTTCATAGGACATGTCTATTCATTATTATGTAATTAATATAATGACAATTATCATTATATAATTATATATATATAACTAATTGTGTTTATCCGACTGAAGCTACAAAACATCAACACATTGAACCAAAGTGATCAACATAATAAATGGCAAATTCATGGTCCGGCATGTCCATAAGATTGTATCCCTATTGCAAGGTGTGTGTCCTTGGACTCCTCGTGTTGCGCAGCGCAGCGGTGGTTCGCAACATAGCTTAACCACCTCCCATGTCTTCTATAAGTCCAGTGGTTGTATTGGGCATTAATAGATCGATCTTTTGGTGCAACAACAACCAACAATTGTTTTAAAGCCGAGGTCATGGGTTCGAAACAGCAAACTGATTTTTTTTTGGTATATTTGTTTTGCAATTTTTTTGCATTTTCAAATATATATATTTTTTTGTAATTTTCTGAATATTGAATTATATATCAAACAGAAAATTAATTTGACTTCAATTTCCCACCAAACCATTCCATTCTGAAAATTATAAATATTCAAAGGCAATACATTTAATTTTCTACCAAATAAATAAGGCACCTTGTTAATTTAGCCCTGTGAAAGGAAATGCAACCTCCAAAAGATGTAACGCAGCCTCCTTGAAATTGATACGCAGCCATTAGAGAAGGTAACGTAGCCTCTAAATATTAAACACTGCCTTCTTGAACATATTGCGCAGCTTGTTCTTCTCTTCACATTCCCCAATATTAAAATGCAGCACCCTATAAGAAAATCGCAGCTTCCCTGAAGGACCTGATTTTGCATAAGTCTTGAACAATTCTCTCAAACAAAACCTTCAAACACATTCACTGTCAATTGCAACCAATCTCCATACAATTCATTGGCAATTATATCCAACTCAAAGTGTATGCATCTCCAAGAGGGAAAAAACGCAGCACTCAAACTCTTGTGACTTCACACCAAAATCGATCTTTTCAATTTGCATAATCATGAGATAATGATACCTTTCGAAAATCCTCAAGGCCTTTAATAAAACAATAAAGAAAGCTTCTTCCACACACAAGTCTCCAAGCTTAAATTTCACTCCTTTTACTTAAGAAACTTCAACTATACACCATCAAATTATAACATAATGATTTGTTATTTATTAAGATGAACTTAATAAATAACTTATAACATGAAGCTCCATAAAATGGCTCACTGAAACCAATGCACAGGCACCCTGCTAAAATAGCAATCATGACAATCACCCACAATAAGCACTACTAGAAATAGCAAGTCTGTCAATCTGACTCAAAAGAAGAGCAATCCTCACATAACAGACCTCCAGAGTGGAAACTAATCTCCCTAAAAACGGGGACATTACAGTCCTCCCTCCCCAAGATTGCTTGCCCTCAAGTAATCACAAAAACCAATGAAACCCAACATTCCAGCCAGATCCCATGGATAGACATGTGCAATGTCCCTGTCATCACCAAACTCCTATAAAGACAACACCATCATCATCCGTACAAACAACAGAGTCTGTGAAACTGAACTCAACACTTGAACCGAAGATGCTAAAACAAGAACATCACACGGAAGTAACTCAACCGGCAAGCCTGACTTGCCCCCTGTCTTCGTGCCAACTAAGCTATCATACCAATCATCAAACTGATGCACTGATGAACTCTACACCGAGTAGATATCCTGCACATGAGGATCAAATGTAAAAATGTATGCACTCCTCACCATGTACACCTCTGTGAACTCCTCAGTAAGACCTACCTAACATCCTGTAAGAATTGACTGACATACAAGTGTACTAGTAGGATCCCAGACATCATCAACAACACCCATCACCTAAGGGGAATCATCATCAAACTCAAACAACGGATTGTCATAAGACAAAGTGACATCCAAATCAAACAAGGGCTTGTTCACAAAGTGAACTACACCCAACCGTTGATCTGAGCTAGGTAATTGAGAACCGTGGGAGACATGATGAGTAACCTGCTCTATCTGAACTAAATCATATCTTTGTAAATCCCACCTATCTACTGCACAAAAGGACATAGTGCGTAGACTCCCCTCAATGAGTCCTTGTAACACATACTCCTTGCCTCGATACTCAAATCGCATCTCCATCGAGCGCAAGCTAAGGAAAAACTCCTCAATCTGTAATGTCCCCATTTTGAGTGAGCATTGGAATTAGTGGATTTAGCCTATCATTGGATCCTCGAAGGCTAATACTGGTGATTAGAGGACCCTGTTGTAGGTTTTGGCCCGTTTTGAGGGACTTACTATTTATAGTAAGTCAACATATGGTTCTACTGAGCCCAGATGATTTAGAGGAGCTATATGATGCTCTCAGATTTTATTTCCAACTTTTAGTTTACACTCCAAGATTCTTGGAGGGAGCATCTACTTTTAGTGAGTCACCCCGTCAGGTTTATTCATCTTCTTTCATCACCAAGATCACTCTTGTGCTGTCAAATTTTGATTTTGATGCTTCCTCGGTCATTTTCGCAAGATGGGTGAATTATGATTATTATCTAATTAAATCGGCTAAGGTTGCCATTTTTATTGGGAATGTATTTTGGGCATCTTAGTGTTATAGCTCATTGGAACTGGGTTGAGAAGTTTAAAATCCCGAGCTCATAAAACAGGGACCCTATGTGTTAGAATATGGTTATTTTAATGAAAGGGTCTTTTTTTCATCATTAAAGAGGAAAGAAATATAATAGTTTATTATATTTCAATTGTTCACATAAAGCAAAGTCTTTTGAAAGTGAAAAGTGTGTGAGAGAAGATATCTTTTATTATAAAAGCAATGCTTTGGGCAAAAGCAATTCATTCGATGATATCTATTGTTTAACTGGAATTGACCTAGAATTAGAAAACGGGAATTGGTTTCCACACACAAAATTAAATTCCCAATTCCAATTCCATGCCTCAATTCTAATTCCAGGTCTTGAGGTGGGTTTGCTGAATGCTCATTTTGGACCAAAATTGGAATTGGCCTATACCAATTCACCAATTCCTATTTTCCAATTCTAGGTCAATTCTAGCAAACAAACAGGTGGTCAGAAGTTTGGGAGAAGGGTTTGAGGGTTTGTTCTTGGTTTTGAAGAAACAAGAATCTTCTTCAGAATTCCGCACACTTTGAGTTGGATTCAAATTGTCAATCAATTGTGTGGTTAATTAATATTAGTGCATTGATTTTGGAGAGTTTGTTCCGCTAGAGATTGGAATCGCATATGGTTGTGGTAGCTCAGAATTGGATGTAGCAACCAAAATACAATTTGGTAAGGCAGTCGTACTTCAACCTTGGCTGTGTATTGTGGTGTAAGGCATTTCTCCTTGCAAGGGAACTCCAATTAATTGCTGGCATTGATTTATAAGGGCTGTGATACTTCCATTAGTGGCTATGAGCATTCCCAAGGATGCAGCATTTTCATACAAAGAGTTGGGTACAACATATAGGCAGCGTCCAATTCTAGTATGTTACATTTCAAAAGAAAAGTGCTTTGTTCATCATTAAATATGTGTTGTCATTTGAATATTAAAAGCATTTGAATTAAATCATTTGGTGAGCTTTGGAGTTAAAAGTAATTTGTCATTTGAGACTATCTTTATAATGAAAAACAAAACAAACTGTGCATACACATTCAGAAAATCAGAACTTAAACATTGCATGCCAACCCTTTGACAAAATGTCAAAAGGTTTGAAATTGGGTTTCAAAAGTTAGAACCAGCAGGATTCTTTACACTAGTATCAGAGCGGTTTCCTGCCATCTTGTTGGGTTGAAAATTATTGAGTTCACACATTTCTTTGGAGTGACCAGCACTCTAGCTTTATTTTTCAGCCATGGATAAATATAGAAAACCAAGTAAATATGGAAACTAGTTGAGTAGTGTGACACGGGTCAGGCAACACTCAAGTGCTTTGGAAAATGAAATGGAGAAATTAAGACAAACACAAGAAAGGCTAAAAGTTCAACTTGCAGATCCGGCTACTATTGACAAGGCAGCTAGTTGCATGGTTTCCTTGTTCAAGAAGTCTTCCCCACGAAGACTGCAGGAAGAGAAACGGGATGTTCTCGCAGGTGAGATATCCAAAAATCTTCATGATGAGTTTTCAGCAGCCACTGATCATTGCGGAGATGGTCCCGTTCTTAGGACAACCTTTAGTCTTGTTTGCACACATGATGTTGGAGGCTTCTTACAGGGACATGTGGATGTGTCTATCTTGTTGACAGATAGTGGTACTAAGTTTCAGCATCTTGAGCCTATTGTTGATGTTGTGGATAGGGTGAGAATAGAGGATGTTGTAGATACCACTAGGGATTATGACACCATAGATGATGGTGTTATCTTTGAGGACTGTGACAAGTATATGAGCTCTAACAACTCTAATGTTTATGACAGCAGTCAGAGTGTGGAGTCAGTGCAAGAGACAACAATCTTTTCCTATATTGAGGATGTGAACATGGAGCTACCTAGTGATGACACTCATGATGGGAGTGTTACAGATGACTCAGGTGACATAGATTCATGTCACAGTGTAGCTGATTCACACGATGACATTGAGTCATGTATGCTGTCACGAACCATGACTAGATACATGTACACTTGTTAAAAGATGTAAATAACATCTTAAATATATTGATTAATCTATAAAATTAATTAATAATATATTAATAGTCGACTTAACATATTGGTATTAATATATTCAATTAAGAAATGTAATCAAATACAATATCAATAATTATTTTTATAAATATATTGTTAATAATAACCAATATATATATTATCGGTGAAACAATATTAAATTATAATAATATTAATTTAATATAATTAGAATGTTATTAATAATATGATCAACATCATATTAACCGATAATCATACTAGCAAATATTCATTGTAATATGATTCGTATGACCAATGAATAAACCGATAATAATAATCAGTATTACCAGCGATATTTAATACGCATAGACTTTGCAAAGGCCAAAAATTAGCGGACGGTGAAGGCTTTGTTTAAACGTAACCAATCATTGATTAATTGAAAACATCAAGTATAGGGGCGGAACTTAAGACCTCAAGCGCATATAAGTATGGTTGGAATTATTGAAATAAAGAGAGAAGAAAAAAAGGATACATATAGTCATGGGAAATAAAGATTAATTCCTCTGGACAATCACAGCGGGAAAAAGGAAGGGATCTATGATAGCTCTTTGGACAATCACATTGGACTGAGAGGTATGTCGTCCCATCATAATAATTATTTACAGTATGATGTATATATATATATATATATAAACAGAATATGATATCTCTGGAATTGTTACAAGATGTTTGAAATGTAACTCAGAACTCAGACATTCTAAATAAACATTCATTTGATACTATGTTTGCTGATTATTGGTAAGTTTGTTTTCAATCTATCCTCAAATCCATATTGGACTGGGAGTTTGTTGCGGATAGGAGTAATTCAACCACCGTAAGGCAAGGCCATAATGGGAACCTACGGTAGGTTGTTTCCATCCCTACGGCAGTAATTCTACCGTCCATTGTGGGTCAAGGATAAAGTTAAAATGAGCAACCTGGCCAAGAGCGTAGTACCATGTTATCTTATCCGTAATTCCACTAAACCAATACAGTAGTTAGTATTAATGTGGATATTCATGTTAAAACTAGGAATTAAATCAAGAATGTAAATCAGTAGTTGAGGAGTTATTTATCTCTTTATTATGAAAAACCCAATGCTAAACCCGATTTTGAAATTTCGTAACAGAGGTTCATTACATATGCAGCCAGAGATAGCAAAGAGGTTTTAGATAGATGATGTTGATACTAGCATCACGGATTCCTCTGATGTTGAGAGTGAGGATGATGAGTGCTGCAATGTTTCTGTTTTTTTATATCAGACTTTGGGTGTGGACTCAGCATTGTCATCCAGTAATGGTGGGTTCCAGGATCCTTTTCGATAGGGACTCACAGATGAGGATGGGGAAACATATGAGTGGCAGGAATTTGTTTCACCAAGGGCGTCCACTCCTTCGCTTGACTTGTTAGTAGAGGTACCCAGTGGTGATACCTCGTTGGTGGACATGTGTGAGGTTGATAACGCACATGAGGAGAGGGATTATGAGGTTGCTTCCTCAATGACTCATGAGGATGACTCTACCTGCAGCAAGCCATACTTGATTTATTAGACCTTGGGGGAGGACTCTGAGTTTTTCATAAGGATGGGTCCCAGGATCTGGATTGTCATGTGGTTGCAGAGGACGAGGTAGCTGATAATGAGACAGGTTCAGGAACAGCTTCCTCGGAGGTTGATGAGGATAAGTCTGATGTCAGTACTCAGTTTGCAGATGTGTGCTTAGATGATAGTATACAAAGATACGCTGATCTTGAGGGGGGTTTGTTGGATACAGCTTCCTAGTGTAGTGTGGATAGTACAATTGTGATTTTGCATAAGAGACCCGTTATGCAGAGTCATCATGTAACTAGCCAATTGAGAGTTGGTGAGAGAGATATTACTTCTACTCTCGAGCATTTTGATGTCCCTCATCAACTATTGGTTGTTTATGGTTGCAGTGCTCCTATGACGGATGAGCACAATGGTGGTTACCTTTCCTTGGCAGAGATTCATTCCTTGTGTGAGGCTCTCAGGATTTTGAGACAGTATTATTTACAGCTGGTAGCCGATCGAGATCACCTAGCTGAGTGGGGCAGTACGAAATACGAGGCACAGATGGACTGTGAGGAGGAGGTGAGTGAGCTTACTCAGGAGCTCATAGACTTCTAAGGCTTTAGAGGGCACTCAGTGGGCGCTTTAGGAGTCCTAGTTGCAATTGGGAGAGGTGACTATGGAGTTGGAGCGGATTCAGTCTTTGCCAGCCATAGATCCAGTTCAGTTGCATATAGTAGTGGTTGGTGGTGAGTCAGCTTCTACAGTTAGCAATGATGGATGTGTTGGGGACACAGTTACATCCATCCTTGAGACAGATGTAGTAGATACAGTTGAGGTAAGTGCATCAGTGCAGGACAACATGAAGAGTTTTGTGGTATCAGGTTCTCCAATTGTTAGCACGATCACAGATGCTACAAAACAAGTTGAGAGTCCTGAGATAGCAGGACCAAATTCGCTAGTGAGTTGTGTGCCAGTTTCTGACACTACTCCCAATGTTTCACAGGACATGGACAGAGTATCATTTGGTTTTGAGGCTAGTTCTCATGATGATTTGTTTCTTTTTGCTAGAAGCAAATTTATTTCTTCTTCTCACACAGCTGATAGAAGTAGGCAGTTGGCAATACCACAGTTTCCAAGGGATCAGTTGTGGATTGTAGGGGAGCAGGTTGATGTCACTTCTTATAATTTCTACTACACAAAATCATTTATGGAGTACTTGCTTGAGAGTCTAGTTTTACGGGAGGGATCCATCAAGACTTCTGAGGGTATGCTCATTTGGGGTTCTCATGGTATTCAACTTTTAGTGGGAAAGATTGTAGATACTTTGAGTAAAATGCTTCCTCACATGGATTTTGTGGTTGGTATTGCTAAGCAGGTTACCTGGGCCCTGCCCAATGAGTTGTTCGGAATCAGAGACTAGAGCCCTCTCTTGTTTCTCAATTGGATTTTGATGAGCCTCTAACAGGGATTGAGGAATTTCACCATGATTACACAGTGAGGAGCACTCATCGCTTTTCTTTTGACCCACCAGTTGAGGACTTGTTTGTGCGGGTGTGGGTTGGCTTACGAGTTATATCATCCTTTTCGCATGGGTTTTCTCCATTTGTAGTTGATGGGGTTGGTTACTACAAGTTAACAGGAGGTGACTTGCAGGTCAATACATCCAGGATGGATTTACAATGGACGGATATCTGGATTACAGGAGTACTCGAGACAGATTGGCAAGGTGTGCAAGTAGCTTTGGTTTGTCAAATGGTTTTGGACATCAATTTTTCTTTGGTTTGGATGGTTGTGAGTTTCATCTCTAGTGGAATCCAGGTAGTGACAGGTTGGGCACTACGGGTTGTGTGGGTCACTATGGTTGGCATGATGACAGTGTGTTTGGGTTTGCTCAATAGATGATGATTTCTCCACAGGAGTTTGCTGATGATTACAAGGACATTCCTCCATTCTATCCTTGGGATCCGTGTGGACTTCTATGTTTTTTATTTTTGAGATTGCTTAGGGACAATCAATTTCAAGGAGGGAGGACTGTAATGTCCCCATTTTGAGTGAGCATTGGAGTTAGTGGATTTAGCCTATCATTGGGTCCTTGTAGGTTAATATTGGTAATTAGAGGACCATGTTGTGGGTTTTGGCCCATTTTGAGGGACTTACTATTTATAGTAAGTAAACATATGGTTCTACTAAGCTCAGATGATTTAGAGGATTTATATAACGCTCTCAGATTTTATTTTCGGCTTCTGGTTTAGATTCCAAGATTCTTGGACAGAGCGTCTATTTTTATTAAGTCACCCCATCAAGTTCATTCATCATCAAGATCACTCTTATGCTGTCAGATTTTGATTCTGATGTTTCCTTAGTCATTTTCGCAAGATGGGTGAATTATGATTATTATCTAATTAAATCGGCTAAGATTGCCATTTTTATTGGGAATGTATTTTGGGCATCTTAGTGCTATAGCTCGTTGGAACCAGGTTGAGAATTTGTAAATCTCGAGCTCATAAAACAGGGACCCTATGTGTCAGAATATGGTTATTTTAATGAAAGGTTCTTTTTTTCATCATTAAAGAGGAAAGAAATATAATAGTTTATTATATTTCAATTGTGCACATAAAGCAAAGTCTTTTGTAAGTGAAAAGTGTGTGAGAGAAGATATCTTTTATTATAAAAGCAATGCTTTCGGCAAAAGAAATTCATTCAATGATATCTATTGTTTGCATTTTGTGGAGAAGTTTGGGAGAAGGGTTTGAGGGTTTGTTCTTGGTTTTGAAGAAACAAGAATCTTCTTCAGAATTCCGCACACTTTGAGTTGGACTCAAATTGCCAATGAATTGTGTCGTTAATTGTTGTTAGTGCATTGATTTTGGAGAGTCCGTTCAGTTGGAGATTGGAATCGCACATGGTTGTGGTAGCTTAGAATTGGATGTAGCAACCAAAATACAGTTTGGTAAGGCAGACGTACTTCAACCTTGGTTGTGTATTGTGGTGTAAGGCATTTCTCCTTGCAAGGAAACTCCAATTAATTGCTGGCATCTATTTATAAGGGCTGCAATACTTCCATTAGTGGCTGCGAGCATTCCCAAGGATGCAGCATTTTCATACAAAGAGCTGGGTACAACATAGAGGCTGTGTCCAATTCTAGTATGTTACATTTCAAAAGAAAAGTGTTTTGTTTGTCATTAAATATATGTGTTGTCATTTGAATATTTGAAGTATTTGAATTAAATCATTTGGTGAGCGTTGGAGTTAAAAGTAATTTGCCATTTGAGACTATCTTTATATTGATAAACAAAACAAAATGTGCATACACGTTCAGAAAATCAGAACTTAAACATTGCATGCCAATCGTTTGACGAAATGTCAAAAGGTTTGAAATTGGGTATCAGAAGTTAGAACCAACAGGGATCTTTACACAATCTCTTGTAACCATTGCATCCCTAACACCATATCCATCTCTCCCAAATTGATAACATAAAAATCAGACTCCATCTCATAATCACCAAGGAATAAAGAGAGATGACTAATGTGCCTGGTACAGGTAAGGGTGTAGCCATCTACCACCATGACTCAAAATCTAGCAAACTCCTCTATCTGAAGACCACACTAACTAACAACTCTCTCATGTATGAAATTGTGTGTAGCTCTAGTATCCAACATAGCAATGCAGTGTTGCCCTTCTGCTAATCCCCTCATCCTAAAAGCAGTGGGAAGTGGTACAACAGTAAACAACACGATAGGAGATAGTTTGGCATCAGGACCAAACTTTGTAGAGACTCTCTGAACCTCATCCAAAACTGAACCAATTCGCTAATGTGAAGATTCAGCCTCACTCTCACTAGAGTACACCCATATAGAACGATTTGCCCTACCCTTAGGCCTCATAGGGCAAGAGTGCTCCCTGTCATAAGGCTTTTTGCACCAGTAGCAAAGTTGCCTCCACAAATCCTCACGAGTAGCTTCATCATGCTTACCTGTTGATTTCCTTTTGTCATCAACTGCTGGATGCACCTCATCTGCAGGAGTAGTAATAGAATTTGAAGCAAACTTTCCTAATGGTGTAGATGATTCAAGATTTCTTTCTTTTTTCATGGCCTCCTGCAAGGCAGGTGAATCTAGGGACAACCCACTTTCTAAATGGCTCAACCAAAGCTTCAATGAAAAGCATGACTCTCCTCTCAGAAATGTCATATACCATCACAAATAACCATTGAAACTCGCAAATAAAGGCCTCAAGGCCACCTATCTGTCTCAACTAAGTTGGCTCTTTGAAGTAAGTCTCAGGGTCTTTCCTATCAAACCGCTCTATCAATTTGTCTACAAACTCTTGGTAAGAAACAATTTGATCATAGTGCAATGAAACCAACCCATGGTACAACCGTATAGCGTCCTCAGACATAGGATGTAAAGATAAGTATGTGTCCAGCTTGTGAACCAAAGCTCTAGCTGTCATCTTCCCACTTCCATCAAGGTGAGTCAAAGTCAATTTGTTGGTTGCTCGTTTCAAGTCATTCTATTTGGACCTCTGTCTCATGTCAGGACCAAGGCTACCTCTAGAATGCTCTCTTCTGAGTCAAGAACCTGTCAAAGTTAGGATTTCTTTTAATTGCTTCAGGTAAAGCATCCCACTCTGTGTAATGAGAAACCACATCATCTACAAATGGTGCTGCTTCCGACTCAACACTAACCTTATCTACATCAGGCCTTGGCAAAGTGGGACGTAGAGGCCTATCACAAGTTCCTATAGGATCAGCTCTATAATCCTATCTATCCTCTACTCTAGACCTGTGTGAACTCATTGATGCACTCCTCGTCCTATGTCTCTAGTGTGATCACCTAGTAATGAGATACGCTGTTAAGTATCAGATAACCGTTGCAAAACATTTGCAACATGATGTTGACCTTCTGCTAAATTTCTAAAAGCATCTTTGGCTTCTTTGTCCTCATCATTACCTATATTGTTAACATTCCTATCACCTGTGTGACCAAGTTCTGGACCCTGTTCAAAACCTTCTAGTGGTGGTGAAGCTCTACCCCTGCGGGTATAGTGCATTCCTAAAACAAATTTGTCTGTCATAACTGGACCCAAATTACCTGTAGGCTAGCAAGACTAATGCTCTGATACCACCGTAAAGAGCTTGGCTGGCTCTTAACTACAAACTGATTTTTTTTGGTATATATGTTTTGCAATTTTTTTTGCATTTTCAAATTTTATTTTTTTTGTAATTTTCACAATATTGAATAATATATCAAATAGCAAATTAATTTGACTTCAATTTCCCACCAAAACATTCCATTTTGAAAATTATAAATATTCAAAGGCAATACATTTAATTTTCTACCAAGTAAATGAGGCACCTTGTTAATTTAGCCTTATGAAAGGAAACACAACCCCCAAAAGATGTAACGCAGCCTCCATGAAGTATAACACAGCCTCCTTGAAATTGATACGCAGCCACAGAGAAGGTAATGTAGCCTCTAAACATTAAACGCTGCCTTCCTGAACATATTGCGCAGCTCGTTCTTCTCTTCTCATTCCCCAATATTAAAATGCAGCACCCTATAATAAAATCACAGCTTCCTTGAAGGACCCGATTTTGCATGAGTCTTGAACAATTCTCTCAAACAAACCCTTCAAACACATTCACTGTCAATTGCAACCAATCTCCACACAATTCATTGGCAATTATATCCAACTCAAAGTGTATGCCAAGAGGGAAAAAACGCAGCACTCAAACCCTTGTGACCTCACACCAAATTCGATCTTTTCAATTTGCATAATCATAAGATAATGATACCTTTCAAAAATCCTCAAGGCCTTTAATAAAACAATAAAGAAAGCTTCTTCCACACACAAGTCTCAAATCTTCAATTTCTCTCCTTTCACTTTAGAAGCTTCAACTATACACCATCAAATTATAACATAAAGATTAGTTATTTATTAAGATGAACTTAATAAACAACTTATAACATGAAGCTCCATAAAATGGCTTTAATAAATGATCTTGTTGCCCAACTCCCTGAGCCTCCATTGCGCTGCCAAAAAATAGCAACTACCCAAAATAGACTTACTATTTTTAGTAAGTCCCTCAAACAGGAAACTCTGCAATCTAGACATAACAGACCTCCAGAGTAGAAACTGACCATTGGCTCTGCCACAAAACCCCCCTCCAATAACCCGATTAGCCTATGAGGGTCATAGAAATAAGCTAATCCCATGCGCCTAAAAATGGGGACATTACAATCTCCTTGTGTTGTGCAGCAAAGCGGTGGTTCATGACATGGCTTAACTGCCTACCCTATCTTCTATAAGTCTAGTGGTTGTATCAGGCATTAACAAGTCGATCTTTTGGTGCAACAACAACCAACAATCCCACATATCAATCATCAGGACAAAAAGATATAAAATGATGCATATTGAAGATTTGACATTGATCTAGCAATAATCAAAGATCATAATATCGATTCCATGCAGATACATACATATCATACCAGATATTCATAATTACAAGAACTCTTATTTAATCAACCGTATACTAAGGCAATCAATACCGATATCATCATCTCCAATTATGCAGAAGTAAGAAGTAACATGACAGAGCAATCATTATAATCACTACAGTATCCATCTATTATTAACGCTCTGGAAGAAAGATCAATTAATTTTGATCAGCAAGTTGCTTTACAAAGAATGGTTATATCAAACATGAAGTAGCATACTATCTTTATCACTGCCCAAGGAAATGTTAACTAAATTACAAGTGAAGTAACTAAACCAATGCAGCAATTATAATTAGTAATGCAAAGGTAGTGATTAAGAATAAAAGCATGACTTGAATAAGTTACAAATGTTCATGAACAATGGAAAGTGTGATTAAGAAAGGATAATGATGTGCCCATTCCCAAGTAAGAGATGCAACCATACGATATCATGGATATGCACCATCGAACATCTTTTATTTCTATTTTCTATATTCAGATACAGCAGCATTTGGAATTTCTTTAATTCATAAGATATATCGGTAAAGCATCTGTATCTAAAGGTCTTATAGAATCGCTGACAAAATCAAGTATCAGGCAAGAATTCATACAGATTGAAGGTCTTATTAGACCAATACAAAGTACGTTGCATATCAATAGAGCCAAATCAGACATAGCAAATAATAGATCGGCCTACTAAGAGTTTATCACCATCTCACAAGAAGAACAGACAAGCAATCAAGTTGATCAAGTAAATCAATTATATACAACACCCTCAGTCTGCCGTCTTATAACAGTATATATGATAAGCAGAGGATCATTCACATAATTCACATTGCCATATAAGTCCATAACATCAAGTGTCAAAGTGTGTGTGTGTCTGTGTGTTGCAGATCAGAATATAATATTCGTATCAGAGATATACATTGCATTGATATAATACTTGTATGTCACATATTGATTTAGATTATCATCATAATATGACTGGTGTCAATAATCTAATTCTTGCAGGTTCGGATAAAAGGATAATACCAGGTGTCAACGCTACAAAGATTGAAGTATAGCATTTCTAAAGACTTCTTTTACCAGTATGTTCCATCAGGCATATTCACAACATTATTATTTTCCATGGAGGAACAAATCGAAAGATATAGTATTTATGCCAAGGGAGACAATAAACACGGACACATATTGAGGATTTTGGGCATTATGTGGGTAATACTTTATAGTGCACCCCATAATAATGTATCGCAAATTCTGAAGTCCCGAGATATAACGCGGCAAATATTCTTGCAGCCTTGTAAAATTTATCAGGCTATTCCATTTACTATTGTCGGCTTGTGATTTATACATCTGCATAAGAAGTTTATCAAAAGAGCCTTTAGACTATGACTCCTGGGAGTTCTCTTGGGAGATTGGCCATCATGATCTTGTACAAGCTTGAAGACCAGACTGTTCTAGAATGTTGCTATGGTATATGAACATTATATTTCAGGTGCACTATGTACTGTTAGCCTTCTTTATCTTTTGCTTCTCATATTAGACCACAATAAAAAATTAGAGGCCTATTATTTGAAGTATGTTCTCTATTGAATATCATATGTTCTTATTTTGGTGATTGCATCCACTCATTAAGCACACATCACATTGTCAATGTGAAAAGTGATATCATATGTTGCAAGCAAATTGTTGAGCAACAATCTTAGATAGGAAAGTGGAAATTTTGGGTGAGATCCTTCAGGGATATTACACAGTATTGTGGCAGTTTGATAGTCCACTTCTAGCTAGAGTAGAGCAGTAGGAGTTCGTCCCTAGTCTTATCAGGAGTATAGGAGGTAATCTTAGAGGTATTCCATCAAATTGTTGCTCTAATCTAGACCTTGTCAATAGGACAAGGTGCCTAGGTAATGACGGTGGTCACCCTTGCACCCTTCTTGTTGGATAATCCTAATATCTTCTACTATGTGTAAATGTGCTTTATTTCTAATCTCAATTTAAAGTAATATACATATATATAGGCATAGTTCAAAAACTCACTCACCACGGACTCAGCAAACCACAATATTGGACTCGGACTCGGACTTGCGAAAGACTCAGCAAAAGGAAAAAACTGTAGTTTTACATAAAAACACAAAGAAATTAATGCATTTAAAGAACATAAGAGCCATAATTGATACATTACACGTGTCATATGAATCTCAAACACTCAATATATGAAATATCATCATAGTTGCAAACTTTAAAATGTATAACAGAAGCATAAGTTTATAAATGTTTACAAAATTAGATATAATGATATGTCCAAATGTGAAAAACAGCAAACTAAAGACTGCATCCTCCTCTTTCCTCTCCTAATATAACTCAATTTTTCACGCGTTGAACTAGTAGGCATTGAGGTATTTAAATGAGTCGTCAATTCTTCTTCAACATCAATGTCCTCATCTTTGTCATCCTCCATTTCATCGAAGTCACCCTAAAACCTTGTTTTGAGCAAGCACAAAGAACAAATGACTCAAAAAGTGAAAAACAAAAGTCAAATTATAAGTTGTTGGGTGTGTCTAGGTAGCAGCAAGAGTCCATCATGAGGACTCGTTGGTCCTGATGTTAGACTCGTCTCGCGAGTCCATGGAGAGTCGACTCGGCTCATCATTGGACTCACGAGTCCACACAAGTCCATGGCGAGTACTGCGAGTTTTTTAACTGTGTATATAGTTATATATAACCATTGGGTATTATACGTGACATTTGTATATACTATATACATATATTTATAATTGTGATCATCGAAAGATGACACATAATTATATATATAAGTATATAGGTATAGATATATAATTATTATTATATTACGAGTATAGTTATGTATAAATTGTTAGCAATATGAGTTGTCATTAGTATATTTCACAAACACCATTCTCACTAGTAAAGGTTCACCGGTAGTTTACTCACGTTACTTTAAAGGCACCGGTAGAATAGACCAGAATAAGTATATTGTACCGATCTTATATTACATAACAGGGGTGGACCAAGTATGAGACAGATATCGATCATAACTGCATAAAGATCCACACCAAAATTTGTGGAGTAGTTGGAGGTAAAACTGGATATTGCGGAGCAATCGGCACATACGGAGCATCCACCGCTTCGAACTGAAGATTAGCTTTTTAACAAGAGTTAACTTTAATTCTGCAGATAATTTCAAGGTAAACTCCAGTTCAAAATGCATAGCTTTTATATGTTGCATAATTTATGGATGAGTTTACACCCTGGTAGTTCTATGAGTCAGTATAAATATAGGTCATAGGACGCAAGATAAGTTGTTGTTGATTGTTGAGGATTGCATAGAGCAGAGGAGAGATATCTTCTAAGAGAAGCGCTACAGTCGTAGAGGTGAAAGAGAATAGAGATCAATAGCCAGGCAAACCAGGGAAGAGATCAACATGGTAATATCTTTATTGATATTAAAAGTCCTCTAGCCAGGCGACTCTTAACAGGGTTAAGATCTTAACTGATCTTTTGCAAAATCCTTTAACCGGGTAGCACCTTAACTAGTGCTTTGTAAGCTCCTAACAAGGCGACTTCATTCTACAGTAGTGAAGTTGTGACCTCTATCTCATCGTGGTTTTTTCTTTCTAACCGAGGGTTTCCACGTATAAATACTTGTGTTGATCTGTGTGATTCTTTTATACTTGTGAATGGTTGTTTTATTCTACTTATCAATAAAGGATAATTAAACAAGTTTTGAATTACAGTATAAGAAAGTATTTACTGATTCACCCCCCCCCCCTCCTCTCACTAACCGGTTTAGTAATATCAATTGGTATCAGAGCCTTTGGCTCTCATATATAAAGCTTAACCGCTTGAGAGAAAGATTATGCAGGGTTGTCAGTATCAGAAACAATTGGAGGAAGCTCACGACATCATTGCCTCTCTAGAGAACAGACTGAGGAGATCCCTTGTGAGGAGGAGTTGGCTATATAGCTCAATGAGAGCAATGAAACTATTGAAGAGCTCTCCGATTAAAGCGGATCTAATGAAGCTGAAGAAACAATCTCTGAGCTTATGAAAAAGAACCAGATCCTAACCGGTTAGATTGCTAATTTCAAAAGGGGGCAAGAAGAGAACATCCTAAGGATGACCGAACTGGTCGAAAAAAAAAAGTAAAACTGAAGATGGAAAAAACACAGCAGTCAAATCATTAACAACCTCTGAAAAAGCAAGGAACTGGGTAGAGGAAGCTGTAGGGGCAAATGAACTTATCATTTTGCAACTCCAAGAAGACATGCTAATTGTCACCCAAGAAAACGCCAATATGCACAAGGCATGGCAAGATAGGGATGATGCATGCAAGAGACTGGCGATTGAGGTGTATCAACTCAAATAACAAAAGAAAGTCCTTGAAGAAAGGAATGAAACCCTGAAAAGATACAATGAAAGTTCGGTCAAGCTTGATGAGCAACTCAAAGCTCAAAGAAAGCACAAAGATCACACTAGTCTTGGATTCACCGGGAATGACACCAAAGAGACTGGTGAGTCTTCAGGAGCAAAAACAATCAAAAAGGATAAGAAGAAGCCACTGGCACAAAAAGGTAAGAAGACCTTTAACACCTCTTGCAATCATTGTGGGAAACTGGGTCATAGAACAAATAACTGCAGGAATGCACCGGAAAAGTCAAACAACAACTACTGCAAGAACTGTTGCAAGTATGGGCACAAGACCAATAGATACTGGTCCAGCCCCACATCTGTGTCCAGTGGAAGTAGGGGAAGCTTCAAGGGCTATTTTATGCATGCAACAAGTTTGGACACAAGGCTGAAGAATGCAGATCAAAGACAATGGCATTCAGATCCCCAAGACCGGTATTCACCAAGAAAAACAAGAACCTGAACACAACCAATTGTGCAAACTGTGGGATACACAGTCAGTTATTCATGGAGCAAATCACCCAACACAAAAGGGGTGAACTCATGGAAGGCAACCGATATAGTCTGCTATCACTGCAATAAAGTTGGACACCTAGCCAAGAATTGCAGGAACCAGTCATCTATCAAAGGAAAGAATTAATCAAACCGGTGGAGAAGATCTCACCTTCAAATGAGAAGATCAATAAGGAAAGACTGGAAAAAAAGTCAGACAAATTTGGTTCAAAAAGGAATCAAAGAGCTTCGTTGAGGAGAAGACGGAGGAAAAATCATCATCTGCAAAAGGTGATATCTCCTCAACAAACTAAGCCGTAAAGGCTTATAGGGAACCCAGTAGACCATCAACCGTTCTCGGTAAGACTGGTGAGAATCGGACTCACTCAGTCTACAAGGAGAACCGGATTGGTAAGAAGTAATAAACCGGGGTTTGCCAAACTGGAAAAAGCCAGATCACCAGTTGGGAAAAACGGAAAGAAAAGTTAGCTAAGGCATTTATTACTGTAGTCGTTTAACAAATAGTTACCATTTGGTAATTACCGTTATGACCTAACCCTATAAAAGAAAGAAGTATTACTCATTACTTTTACTTTGCTTTCATTGAGATTAACGAATTTTTGTGAGTAATATTCTTGCGCTTTGATCATCGTGAGCGATTATCTGTTAAGACCGATCAAAGCTTCTTTTTGTGAATCAAACTGTTCGCAATGGCATCATCACCTGCTACTGTGAAGTTGATCAAGGGAAATCAAGTCGATCGTCCTTCATATGAAATTGCAGCAATACAGAATCGAGCAACCAATATGGTTGGAGCCTTGTCAACAGCATCGGAGGGAGTCTTTATGACTGAAGACATGACTGCGTTCATCTACGCCAAACAGGAAGAATTTGGCGAAACTTACATTTAGGGTGAGTACCTCTCTCTTTGTAAGGACGGAAGACTACAAGACAAATATGCGAAGCTAGTGTCGTCCGGCCTTATCAACGAAGTCACCTATCCGGCCATCTTCCAACAAGACTGGATCCTACTGGTCCTCAGTCAAGTATACGATCCAGAGTTTTGGCTCCAAAAGGGTGCAATTACAGAAATAACAAAGGAGGATTTACATTGTGTAACTGGATACAGTCAGGTAGGGGAATCCTTGATGTTGCGAACCATCACAAATGCAATCATCACAAGGCTGACGAAATCCAAATCCGATGGTCGTCTCATGATAGTAAATGACATTGAAGACGATGGGGTTCAGTTTGCGTCCGTAGTGATAGGATATAAAATCTATTAGTCCAGTAATCGCAACAGCATACCCGGTGGAGCCATACATGCCGCACACCAAATAATGCATGATAATGCCACTTATGATATCTGCGGAATGCTCCGAGGGAAGATATTTGAAAACATGAAGAATCTCGGTATTGTCAAGAAGAAATCTATGAAGTATGGGACCAAACTGGTATGTCTTTACTTCTATTATCAAAATTTCTTTCCTAGAATCAGCAAAGTAGCATGGAAGAGCGACAGACCGGTCATGCACCAAATAGCTGATTTGGCTAACCAACTGGGAAACCAGTTAACTAAGATTATGAACGAATATTTTGATGCCTTTCAACTAAAGATGCATGCAAGAGAGCGGGTGTTGTCTGCAATTGTTGAAGCATACAAAGATGATGTATGTTTTCTTGTTTCCACCAATCACTGCATCATTCAACCAGTGGAACCAACAGAAGTATATGCTCCTGAGCTAGGATACGAGATCACTGCCAAAATTGCTAAAGCATATGTTGATGCTCTAAATGAAGCAAATTTGGATCTATCTACCAACTGGTTTGGTACATTTGCCGAGATTCAAGAAAATCTTAAAAAGAGGGCACCGATCAAAAACGTCTACACCAAAAGGACCCCTACACCAAAGAAGAAATTGGTGACAACACCACCAAGGGCACAAAAGAAGAAAGCTCAACCAGTAACGAGCACTCAAGAAGAAGAATCTGAGGAAACCGAGGACACGGTTCCTTTAATCAAAAGGAAGAGGGGTTCAAGCAAACTGGTGAAGGAGACTAAAGCGAGACCAAAAAGACAAATATTGATGAATTAGTAGCAAGAATAAGGGATACAGGAAGGTTAGAAAATGTGGGCAAAAGGTATGAAGTAAGCAATGACTAAGATAGAAGATTGAAGAAGGTATAGTTTTCTGCATTCACAAGTTTAATCTTTCTCCTTCTGAGCTTCAAAAGATTATACCAAAAGATCTATATGAGATACTTGAAGCCAGGTGGAAAGCCTCAATAGACAAGGAAAAAGAGCTTCAAGTACAAGCTCTGTTGGAAGTGCAGAATCACCTCACTTTGGAGGAAGCTACTCAACAAGCTGATCTGCACAAACAGAATTTTCTAACAAGGAAGAGGATCAATCAAGTGCTTATTGGAGAGGTAGATAAAGTTCATCAAGAAGATGTGTCTACCTGGACCAAACTTCTCCACACTTAGTAGCAAGCAGAGGTAGCACGCCAAAGGACTACAGTTCCACCAGTTCCTGACACCGAGAAAGGAAAAGGTGTACTCAGAGTAGACAAACTGATCATTGTTGACATCAGTGATGAACCAACCAATCCAACACTTCTAGTGTCTCCAGAAAAAGGCAAGGCTCACACAGTGACTATCAATGATATTGTAGCTGAAGTCACAAATTTTGGAGTAATACATAATGCAACTAAATGGTATAGTGTATTAGCTGAGGAGGACAAATAGGAAATTATAAAAGCCCTTGTTGAAAGTTTATTAGATTTCAACAAAACTCCTAGGGATTATAGGGGCAAGTTTCCTCCAGAGTTAAATTGTAAGCTTCAAAAAAAATGGAGGATCGGTCTAGGAATAAACTCAAAGACCAATAGGGAAGCTCTGGTAAAAGTTAGACCTGGTCTAAGTGAAGAAAGAATAAAGCTTCTATTAGAAAAAGCATCTATGAACCTAGATACAAAGTGCAGAGTTGCTAAGGTTCTCAATGGATATGAGAATGAAGTCTACAAAGAGACTTTAGATTTCTGGTAGCAATATGACTTCAATGCTCTTGAAGCAACAGGTCCTCAGGATCAAACAGCAACAATAAATGATCCACCTGTTCAGTTCACTGCAACTCAAGCTCCAATAACTAGTGAACAAGAAGTTCCCACTAAAATGTTCACTTCTGGTGAACTGGTCAATTTGGGAAAATCTTTTGTGAATATTCCCACTGACAGATCCGTTGAAGGTGATGGAGGAATTGTTGTGGGTGATCTTCATACGACTGAAGAATAGCAACAAACACAAGCCCCACTGGGAGTGTACTCACATCGAGAGGAAGATGCTATGGCTGAAATAGAAGTGCAATAGGAAGGGGAAGTTCAACAACAGAAAGCAAGACCGGAAGAGGCTAAAATATAGGAAGAATGGGACCAAAGGGGAAATGAGCAAGTTCTGAAGGAACAAGAACAGGGAAAAGAGCAAGAACAGGAACAACCGTTACCTAAACAGAATGAGCAAGTTCAACAGGAACAGGCGCCTAGCCAAAATGAACCGGAAACTCTTTCAAGCTCATCCAAAAGAAAGCTCTCCTTTTTCAAAGAATCAGAAGCCAAAAGAAGTAAAGCAACTGATACAATAGTTGACATCAGCAAAATGTCAACAAGACAGTTGAAGGAGCTAACTAAAAGAAAACAAGATTTGGTTCTGACCAAAGTAAAGGACATCCTATACAACTTTGTACCGGATGCTAACATCAATGAAGATGAACCGGTCATTGATCAGCTGGAAATACTAGCAACAACAATTGGTGATGATCTGACCGATCTAGAAACAGTGGCAATTGATCATTATGAGAAGAAGAGAATTGAAATTCTCAATAAATTGATTACAGATTCAAAGGTAACAATATCAACCACCTTAAGTATTCTTCATCAGCAGTTACAAGTTGGCAATAATTTGATGATCACTACTTCAAATTTTAATACATTCATGCAAGATCCGACAGAAAGGTAAGCAAAGGCTATAGAAGACATAAGAGCTTTGTCTTCTCAGTATAACATCAAGAAAAAGTCTGCAACAAGCTTCAGCAGAGAAATGACAAGTCTTGCTCTCATTCTGAGAAAGACTTCTGAGGAGCAAACTAAGAGAATCCACGACATCATTGGATTTCAGTTGTATCTGGCTCCTACACTAGACTTAATGCAAAAATCTGCAAAGGATGCTGAGAATCTCATAAAAGAACCGAAACATAAGACTATTGAAGATATGGAGAACATCATTGTCTCTCTACAAGGAGCTCAATCAAATTTAGGGCATGTAATCGCTCAATGGCACACTTTTCTTCCATCTGCAAAAGTCATTTACAAAGACATTTTTGCCAAGATGCCAATTTAACCCCTTTGTAATCTGGAGGCAAAAAGGGGAAGATAAGAAGACTAAGCAAAAGAGATGACAAACAACAGTCCATCTAGGGGAAGTCCTGCATACAGAAGAGGAGCAGAACAGGAACAGAGGAACGAAGCAGAACAACCACTGAAGCACTTAGACAAGGGAAGAGTTCTACAGACAAGAAAGCAATCTACAATGAACAAGGTAGAAATTGTCACAAGTGAAAATGGTCTTGTGTATGGTTTTGCCACCAATGACAAAGGGGAAGATTGTTAGCAATATGAGTTGTCATTAGTGTATTTCACAAACACCATTCTCACCGGTAAGGTTCACTGGTAGTTTACTCATGTTACTTTAAAAGCACCGGTAGAATAGACCGGAATAAGTATATTGTACCGATCTTATATTACATAACAAGGGTGGACCGGGTATGAGATAGATACCGGTCACAACCGGTCATAACTGCATAAAAATCTGCACCGAAATCTATGGAGCACTTGGAGGTAAAACTGGATATTGCGGAGCAATCGGTACATACGGAGCATCCACCACTCAAAACTAAAGATTAGCTTTTTAACAGGAGTTAACTTTAATTATGCGGATGATTTCAAGGTAAACTCCAGTTCAGAACACATAGCTTTTATGTGTTGCATAATTTATGGATGAGTTTACACCCTGGCGGTTCTATGAGTCAGTATAAATATAGGTTATAGGACGCAAGATAAGTTGTTGATCGTTCAGGATTGCATAGAGTAGAGGAGAGATATCTTCTGAGAGAAGCGCTACAGTCAGAGGTGAAAGAGAACAGAGATCAACAGCCAAGCAAACCGGGGAAGAGATCAACAGGGTAATATCTTTATTGATATTAAAAGTCCTCTAGCCAGGCGACTCTTAACAAGGTTAAGATCTTAACTAATCTTTTGTAAAATCCCTTAACCAGGTAGCACGTTAACCAGTGCTTTATAAGCTCCTAATAGGGTGCTTTCATTCTACAGTAGTGAAGTTGTGAGCTCTGTCTCACCGTGGTTTTTTCCTTCTAACCGAGGGTTTCCATGTATAAATACTTGTGTTGATCTGTGTGATTCTTTTATACTTGTGAATGATTGTTTTATTCTGCTTATCAGCAAAGGATAATTAAACAAGTTTTGAATTACAGTATAAGAAAGTATTTACTAATTCACCCCCCCCCCCCCCTCCGTCTTAGCAACTAGATTAGTAATATCATATATATATATATATATATATATTCGTGTATATGCTTTTACTTGCTAATTGTATTTAAATATTTAACCAACTAAATAATTGTGATTTCTTTATTTAGCATATTAAACTATAAACCTTATTAATAATATCAAATTTCCACAATCCATTTCTGAATAGTATGTGCATTTCTAGATTAGATTGTGTGTATTTTTACCATCAACGTTTCAAATCACACTCTGTGATCCATCATCAGGAAAAGAGAGTGCAAGAATTGTAGAATCAAAAGATGTAGACCAAGCCCGTCTCAAGAGGTATAAGAAGAGAGAATGGCGCAAAAACCAAAGTAGAAAAAAAACAAGGAAACACAAAAAATAAGGCATCAAAAGAGAGAAGGAAAATATTAAAAGCCTCAAGGTAGGGGAGCCAGAAGACCTACTAAAAAATGAGTACACAATTAGGAGGAAATAAGTAAAAGCAAATAAGAAACAACACAAATGGAGGCCAATAAAAGCACAAATAATTAAGCCAAAACACAAAATAAAGGAAACAGACAAATATATCAATAGATAAATAACTAGATATACACGCTCAAATAAAAAGAAAGGAAATAAAAAGGAAAATTCTATATCTATGAGTAATATATATGAATATATATGAATTTTCCTTTTTATTTCCTTCATAGATATAGAATTTTCCTTTTTATTTCCTTTCTTTTTATTTGAGCGTGTATATCTAGTTATTTATCTATTGGTGTATTTGTCTGTTTCCTTTATTTTGTGTTTTGGCTTTAATTATTTGTGCTTTTATTGGCCTCCATTTGTGTTGTTTCTTATTTGCTATTTTCCTCCTAATTGTGTACTCATTTTTTAGTAGGTCTTCTAGTTCCCCTACCTTGAGGCTTTTAATTTTTTCCTTCTCTCTTTTGATGCCTTACTTTTTGTGTTTCCTTTTTTCTCCTCTCCTTAGGTTTTTGTGCCATTTTCTCTTCTTATACCTCTTGAGACAGGCTTGGTCCACATCTTTTGATTCTACAATTCTTGCACTCTCTTTTCCTGATGATGGATCACGGAGTGTGATCTGAAACGTTGATGCTAAAAATACACACACAATCTAATCTAGAAACTCACATACTATTTATAAACCTTATTCCCTTCTTTTAATAAAAAAAAATGAATTCTTGATAAATCATTATCGTTGAATTTATTAATTAATTATGGAGCCTTCCTTAATAGTTTAATTTACTTTAATTCTTCCTAAGTTTTCAAATTGGACACAAACTTAGCACCCCTATAAGGAGGCCGAAATTAAAACACTTATATTGGTCTACCAAATAAGAAAACCTAACCATGCGATATCCATGAGGAGAATCACACCAAAAATGCAAGCCATGCTTTTGGCAAATGAAAAATATTGGTTGAAATGAAATTGAAAAGGTTGGTAATCAAATGAAATAAAAAGTTGTTAGGGTAAATCAAATTATATGGGGGGAGTTTATTTATTTTATTTTGAGCATTCACGGGGAGCAAGGAAAAATAATGGCAGCAGTTGGGGAAGAAAAAAACGGCAGGAGGAAGAGAGAGGATGACTTAGACCTTCCATTGAAGCATTGTCTCCAGCTCAAAAACGTCTGCCAAGCATGTAGTTGTTAATCCTAACAGGCTACTAAGAGGGGGGTGAATCAGTAAATTCAATTTCTTATATTCTTTTCTTTGTTAATTAATCTTGTTATTACTGGAAATAATAGAATGCTTGAACAATCATAAACATAAATCAAATGCACAGGTCAACACAAGGTTAATGTGGAAACCCTCGGTTAGAAGGAAAAAACCACGGTGAGATAGAACCCACGAAACTCCACTACTACAAAAATAAAGCTGCCCGGTTAAAGGCTTACAAAGCACTGGTTAGAGTGCTACCCGGTTAAGGAATTTAAAAGAGATCGGTTAAGATCTTAACCCTATGAGGAGTCACCTTGTCAGAGGACTTAAGAAAACATCAACAAAGATGTCACCCGATGAAGGGATTTATACAATAGAACCTGTTAGGGTTCACCCTGATTAAGGGATTTAAATATGCTTCACACAAGAAAAGCAATGATCTTTTGACACTTTATCTGTCGATTCGGATCATACTTGTTCACTCCTTCCTCTTCTTGGCTGTTGAATCTTTTTCTCTCTTTCACTCTTTTGTGACTATATCCCTTCTCAGAAGACTCTGCTCTTCTACTCTGCGAGCTCTCTGCTCTTGATTTTCAACAACACATCTTCTCACGCATGATGACCTGTATTTATAAGAAATTATCTTATTACATTTACACCAAATGGTGCCACCAAACTGTAACTCTCCCAAAAATCTCGCATCCAGAACTCTTGATCAATAAGCTTGCAAACAGATCTTTAGTTTACCTCAAAATGCTTGCAGAGAATATGTAATATCCCCTTTCTATAATAGAATTTAATAAGAAATAATATATAAATAATTCATAATCTAATTAAATTTATTATTTATAATAATGAAGAGTATAATCAATATAATATAATCTTTTATTAATATAACAATATAATATAAAAAATAATATAACTATAATAATATAGTTATAATATAATATTAAATAAAGTAATATAATAATATAGTATAATTATAAATAAATAACATTTAATTGTCAACTTAATACTTAGTCGACAACTAGTACCCGACACATAATACAGTAGCGGCTAAGGAATAGTCCACGTAGAATTCAACAACGGAGGTCACGTGGACAAGGGAAAGCAATAATATAAAGACAAAACGATAACAAGGAATATTAACTAGCGACTTGACTTAAGTCGACAGCTGTAATAAAAGATCATCGGGATAGCTATGAAGGTGACAATGATAAGTAGTACAAATCCATCGTGTCATGAAAGGCCATTCACATTAGACCCGGCTGCCATGAAGATTATCGCTAAAGCAAAGTGATGCAAAATGATGACGTGGGTTAAAGTTCATCACTAAATCAGTAATATATTAGTGATTGATTCATTGACCAACATATACCAATCATTCGATGATTTCAACCAATCATAATCACCGACGCTTGGAGTATCAATAACGTTGCTCAAAGTGAATTCATATTGACTCCCAGCAAATTAAAGGAGGAAGATAATTATTATTTGAAGACAAGGATTAATACCAATGTCGACTAAACAATCAAGGCCTGATAGCTATTAACAAATGGAAATGGTTTTGCAAAGATTCGATGTAAGTAAACAAGAACGTGGAAACTCATAAAACATATTTATTACTAAACGATATCGATTGACTTAATTACTAATTAGTAAAAATAAGAACTACTTTGGTTACGAAGGTCGCTAAGTAAGAGTTATGACTTATCATACATGAAGAGATGCAATCTTTTCACTTTGCAATCTATTAAGAGGCAATCATTATCATCCATCTCAGGGAAAGGGAACAGAACGAATAATATACGATATCAATAATCATCAAGAGAATCACATAAAACCATTCACAGTTTAATGGTGAGCACATATACACAAAAAAAATCAGAGTACGCTGTAGACAATAAATATACCAGAATATTGGATTCAATACAAAAATTCAAATCAATGCAATATTTAAAAGACTTCCGATAATCCCAGATCAATAGTCGTAGTCATCTTGCATCCATTTGTGAAGTATTTTACAAGATCCATAGAATAAATACTGGTTGGTCAAAGGCAATATCAATTAAAGGCATTACATGATCATTAAGCTCGGACCCTTGAATTAAAACTAGGAAGTTTATATCAAAATTATTATTGGCAAATCAACCGCTGCAAATCTATATTCAAGGGAAGGAGTTTCAAGACATTGGTAGAGAAAAGTTTCTTAGGATTCAACATCATAAAATTAAGAAATAAATCAAAACTTTAAGTGATCTCCGGGTGGGGACATTACAATGGTATCAGAGCATAATCCTGCCATCGTGTGAGTCGGGCTTATGCAAACTTACGAGAGAAGAATGAGGAAAAATACAATGGATGACTTAGCTAATGAGATGAGATCTTATATGGAGCAAACAAATCAAACATTAATAAGTCAAATGGAAAAATCAAATCAGGCCCTCCTTCAGGCCCTACAAAACATGGGGAATTCAATCAATAATTTAAAAGGCCATTCTCACCAGGGGAGAGAGACTAGTTCAAATCACTCAGAGAACAACAATATAACCTCTAACAATGGGGTACCTCAACCTCAATTCTTGCCTAGAGAAGGGTCCCCAAGAGAAGAGGAAGGAATAGAACAACCCATGACTCAAACCGAAGACATAGCAAAGGCTTATGCAGAATTGGATCCTCGTATTAGAGAGGTGGTATCATTTAGAGAATTTTGTGAAGATAAGCGAAGAGAGACATCTAGGAGGCATGTAAATAAAGAACTCAAACAAACACAAAGTGAACAAGGTAACACTTCCAAATTTTGATGGATCGGAGAAAATCACAGCTAATGCATGGTTGCAGAAATTAAATACTTTCTTCACTTTGAGTCCTATGACAGAGGAAGACGCCCTCCAATTTGCAATACTCCATTTGGAAGGGGTAGCACATGATTGGTGGCATCATGGGCTTATTTCCCTAGGCCGCCAAAATATAAATTCCTATGGGGAGTTTTCCCAAAAGCTTATCAGTAGATTTGATGAAAGGGATGCCAAATGGTATTTCCAAGAACTCACCCAGCTCAAACAAACAGGAACCGTGGAAGACTTCACCCGCAAATTCCAAGGATTATACGTTATGGTACCTAATCTTTCCCAAAAGAGACTCACTTATATGTTCATAGAAGGACTGAAAGATTCTGCCAAAAATTTGGTTAAACCATTTGAACCCCAAAACCTGGACGAAGCTATCAGAAAGGCAAGGAAGGTTGAATCAAATTCTTCAAAAGAAGGATCTAAGAATTTCTCAACCAAGATAGAATGCAGGCATGAAGATTCAAGAAAAGATTATAGAGAAAAAGAATGTTATTTTTGCAAAGGACAATGGAGCAGGGGACACCAATGCCAAAGCAAGGAAGCCCTCAAACAGAAAGAAGATGTATTAAAGAAAGGTGCGTTTCAAATGCAGAGGCTCTTGGGAACTAGGACATAAGTGTGAGAAGAAGAGTCAACTACACAGATTAGAAGCAACACTCGAAACAGAAGAGGAAGAAACTCCATATAACAAAGCAAAGAGTGATCAAGGGGATATTAACATTATTCAATCCGAGAATGAGGGAATAGGAGGCCATTAGAGCTTTGAAGAGGTTCAACCATAGTCGTACTTTAATCTAGAGATTCACTCCAATGAAGAATGTAACATAAGTAAATAATATATTTATGTAATCTATAAATTTTGTTGATTATTAATAAAATATTTCTAAAATAAGGGGAAAGAGTGGCAATCAAGGGAGAATCGCGAAGGGCACCCTATTATAGTGGCAATAAGGAAGAACCATATAAGGACATTCTACTACACTATAATTCAGGGAGAACCGCTAAGGGCACCCTATTGTTAGCACCTTCCAAGGCTGCAATTAAGGGAGAATTGCTAGGGCACCCTATTGCAGTAGCATGTAAGGGAGAACCGCTACAAGGGCACCCTACTATTCTGTAATTAAGGGAGAACTACTAGGGCACCGTATTGCAGAAGAGACCAAGGCTGCAATTAAGGGAGAATCGCTAGGGCACCCTATTGCTATAGCATGTAAGGGAGAACCGCTAGAAGGGCACCCTACTACTCTATAATTAAGGGAGAACCGCTGTAAAGGCACCCTACTGTGTTGCGATTGAGGGAGAACTGCTAAGTGCACCCTATTGCAGAAGTAGTTGAGGGAGAACCATCGAGGGCACCCTATCGCAATTGTAGTTAAGGGAGAACCGTCGAGGGCACCCTATCGCAATTGTAGTTAAGGGAGAACCGCTAGTAGGGCACCCTACTACACTGCGATCACGGGAGAATTGCTAGGACACCCCACTAAAAGGCAGAGATTATATTTCTAAAGGCCTAGGATAGATAAATCTATCTTCTAGGAAGGATGGATATGCCAAATTTTGGATATCCATAAGGCCTTAGGAGGAGATAGTTGTAATGAGATGGTGACATAGCTTGAGGACCGTTCTAGAATAGACATATGGCAACTATAACCCTAGAAGATCCTCCTAGAGAGCTTGTAACCTGATTACAAACTCTCCCTAAGGATTAGGATCATTCATCAGAGCTCAGCATGGAATAGGACAATCCTTAACAAGAGGAAAAGAGACGCACTATTGTACATCAAGATAAGTTCTAGTTCTGAATTTTCTTAAAATTTTAAATTGAATATTATCATCTTCAGATTTGGTAAGTTTATGTTTGTAAATATTTGCAATTTTAACCTCAAGTTGGAATTATAGTTTCAGGGATGATGAATTGGATATCAGGAGTTACATAGAAAGACGCCACTCAAACCAAAGGTTCCAATTGCTTGAGGACAAGCAATTTTGGGAAGAGCGGACTGTAATATCCCCTTTCTATAATAGAATTTAATAAGAAATAATATATAAATAATTCATAATATAATTAAATTTATTATTTATAATAATGAAGAGTATAATCAATATAATATAATATAATATAATCTTTTATTAATATAATAATATAATATAATTATAAATAAATAGCATTTAATTGTCAACTTAATACTTAGTCAACGACTAGTACCTCACACATAATACCGTAGTGGCTAAGGAATAGTCCACGTAGAATTCAACAATGCAGGTCACGTCGACAAGGGAAAGCAATAATATAAAGACAAAACGATAACAAGGAATATTAACTAGCGACTTGACTTAAGTCGACAGTTGTAATAAAAGATCATTGAAATAGCTATGAAGGCGACAATGATAAGTAGTACAAATCCATCGTGTCATGACGGGCCATTCACGTTAGGCCTAGCTGCCATGAAGATTATTTCTAAAGCAAAGTGATGCAAAATGATGACGTGGGTTAAAGTTCATCACTAAATCAGTAATATATTAGTGATTGATTCATTGACCAACATATACCAATCATTCGATGATTTCAACCGATCATAATCACCGATGCTTGGAGTATCAATAACATTGCTCAAAGTGAATTCATATTGAGTCCCAGCGAATTGAAGGAGGAAGATAATTATTATTTGAAGATAGGGATTAATACCAATGCCGACTAAACAATCAAGGCCTGATAGCTATTAACAAATGGAAATGGTTTTGCAAAGATTCGATGTAAGTAAACAAGAACGTGGAAACTCATAAAACATATTTATTACTAAACGATATCGATTGACTTAATTACTAATTAGTTAAAATAAGGAGAACTACTTTGTCTACGAAGGTCGCTAAGTAAGAGTTATGACTTATCATACATGAAGAGATGCAATCTTTTTACTTTGCAATCTATTAAGAGGCAATCATTATCATCCATGTCAAGGAAAGGGAATAGAACGAATAATATACGATATCAGTAATCATCAAGAGAATCACATAAAACCATTCACAGTTTAATGGTGAGCACATATACACAAAAAAAATCAGAGTACGCTGTAGACAATAAATATACCAGAATATTGGATTAAATACAAAAATTCAAATCAATGCAATATTTAAAAGACTTCTGATAATCCCAAATCAATAGTCGTAGTCTCTTGCATCCATTTGTGAAGTATTTTACAAGATCCATATAATAAATACTGGTTGGTCAAACGCAATATCAATTAAAGGCATTACATGAACATTAAGCTCGAACCATTGAATTAAAACTAGGAAGTTTATATCAAAATTATTATTGGCAAATCAACCGCTGCAAATCTATATTCAAGGGAAGGAGTTTCAAGACATTGGTAAAGACAAGTTTCTTAGGATTCAACATCATAAAATTAAGAAATAAATCAAAACTTTAAGTGATCTCCGAGTGGGGACATTACAGAATAAAGCTAACTCCAGTTCATCTGAAAAAGCTAACTCCAATTCAACTGAAAATGCTCTGTATTATCCGGATCGGATTATAAAGCACTGACCAATAAATTTGCAATAGAGTGCAAACCGGTGTGCAACTTGTTAGTCATCTGCATCGACCGGTTGGACAAGAGCGGACCGGTATAGATCTGACCAGTTAAGGTACATTGTTTCCTTGCTAAGTTTTACTGATTCACCACTATTATTCTATCACGAGTACTGATGTGCATGTGTAGTACCGGTGTGTTTGATGTTTGCCAATAATGACAACTAAGCTTTATGCCAACAATCTTCACCTTTGGCATTGATGGCCAACACATCAACACATACACTCCCTATAGAGTATCACGGATCACCCTATCAACTGATACTTCCCTTGTAGACTTGCTCTACTGTATCCAGTTACTATATTCTCTTGTACCGGTGTGAACTCTCCCTGTCTTCTGATTAGTCTCCCTTGATCAATATCTTCCCTTTTCTCTACCCATCTCCTGAAACTAATCTTCCCCTTTTTGCCTCCAAGGGACAAAGGGTGTGATTTCCTCATAATTGGAGCTTGTTGAAGATATCCTTGTAGATATTTCTGGCAAAAACTAGGAAAGGTTTCCAAGCGGCAATGACTTCATCTAATGTATACTTCATAGCTTGTAGAGGGACAATTAGGTTCTTCATGTCCTCAAATGTCTTATAATTAGGCTCATTGAGAAGTCTATCAGCATCAATTGTCATTTTCTGCATCAGATCAAAAGTAGGTGCTATGAATAGTTGAAATCCAATAAGATCTTGGATTTGCTTTGTGTTTTCTTTTGATGCCTTTCTCAATGTGAGAGCTAAACTTGTTAACTCACAACTATACTCTGTCATAGAAGAGGTCTTTGCATCGAACTTTGATGTAGTCTCATTTAACTCTTTTGTAGTCCTTTTGGTTCTGTCAATTACATCTTTTACAAAATCTTCAAAGTTTGAGGTTTTTGTAATTATCCTCCCAGCATCTTGTACTTGTTGCCTCAGTTCATGTGCTAGTAGCCACAGTCTCTTTAAGTTCTTCAATCTTGTCATGAAGAATAGTTATTCTTTTCTTTTCATAATGATCTATGGCTACTGTTTCTAAATCTGCAATATCTTCACCAATCGCTTGTGCCAGAATTTCCAGTTGATCAATTAAGGGTTCCTCTTCATCTATGTCAACGTCGGGTACAAAATTGTACAAAATATTTTTCACACTTGCGAGAACCATGTCCTATTTTCTCTTGGTGTGTTGCTTCAGCTGTCTAGTTGACTTTGCTTATGTCAACCACTGTGTCACTTGTTGGAGAAGTGCTAACTTTCCCTCTCTTGGATTCAGGGTCAAAGGCAAAAGATAGCTTTCTCTTTGATGAAGCGCTTGGTACATCTATCGATTGCTTCTGTTTGATGTCCTTTTCAGGCTCTTCTTCAACTAGCTTCTCCACTTCCTCCATTTCTACTTGTTGAGGCTCTTGTTGTTGTTCTTCTTCTTTTGGTTGATGCTCTTCTTCTAGTTGTTCCTCTGCAACCTGTTGATCACTTTTGACCGTATCTAATTTCTCAATTTCCTTTTCTTCAGTCATCTTAGCGGATGACTCCCCCATTTCTTGTTCTGCTGGTCAGAGTGGTGTATCCTGTACATCTGTTGGAATCTCTTCACCGATGTTGACCTATTCACTGGTTTTGAACTGTTCACCGATGTTATCCTTCTCATTGATAGTGTCCTTGTTGTCAGTTGTATCCTAATCACCAGTTGTCCCCTAATCACCAGTTGTGAACTGTTCCGGTGGAACCATTTCCTTCGCCTATTCATTTTGAGAAGTGTCTTGAGGACCTATTGACTTTGTTGTTTCAACAGAAGCCTTTTTTGATGCTATTTTCTCCTCCTATCCCTTCTGTAGAAGGTTGAAGTCATAATTCTTCCATAGTTGGACAGTTTCTTCGTACACTTCTTTCTCTATACCATTTATGATTTTGGTCACTCTGTCTCTTATATCCATGTTCAGTGATTCAGCTTCCAACAGAATCTTGATTGCATCTTCATCAAGACCTAGTTCAACCTTTTCCTAAACTTCCCTTAAGATTTTATTGTTCTTTGCTAAACCGGCTCTCCATTTTTTCATTAGCCTTTTGTTTAGTTCAATTGTGAAGAGGGGCCTATAGTCCTTAGGTCCTTGGTTGAAATCAAGAAAGCTCTCTAACAGAGCAATTTCAATTTTATCTTTATCATCAGTGCCTAAAGCACTGAACCACTTAGCAGCATTGCTAACTTTTTGAAAATCTAGTATCTCATCAACTATATCATCAACAGAAAGTGTTTTAGCTTTACCTTTTCTGGAGATGCAAGGATAGTTGGAGTTAGTTCACCACCTGTGTCTTCGGTGATGTCAACAATGACCAGTTCAGTTGCAGGCTTGGATTGGACCGGTGCCTCAACTCCCACAATGCCCTTCCCTCTACTGATGTCCTTTTCCGGTTGCACTGAGGTCTTTTGACATTCGGCTTCAGCTTGATGTTGCTGCTTTAGAACGGTTGTCCAGATTGCAACCCCTTCATCATGAACTATATCAACTTCTCCTATCAGGACTTGACCAATCCTTTTCCTAATGTTAAAGCTTTGTTTGTACAAATCTGCTTGATTGGTTGCCTCTGGTAGGCTCAAATGGTTTTGTACTTCCAGTAGTGCCCTTATCGTTAGCTCTTTCTCTTTAGCAATAGAGGATTTCCATCTTCCTTTTAAGATCTCATGTAACTCTACAAGTACCAAGCCATGAATCTCATCAGGAGTTAACTTAAACTTGTGAAGACAATACACTACAGCCTCCTCCAATTTTCTCCTATCATCATCATTTGTCAGCTCATATCTTCTTCCAACAACACCTAATCTACCTGATTGCTTAACTCCTTCAACCATCTCATCTATGGTTGGTTTCCTTTCCTTCGGTGCATCCTCCTTTACCGGTTTCCCAGTCTTCCTCTTTCTGAGATTGTTGGTTTGTTCTTCTCTGTTTCGTCCAAGTCCTCACCTTGTAATTGTTCGAATGTCACTGGCTGTGCCTTCTTCTTTTGAACTTTTGGTTCTTGCATAGTTGGGTTCCTTTTCCTTGGAGTAGGAGACCGTTTTACATATACCTTCTTTGGTGCTTTTGAAGGTGTATTTTTCTTCAGACTTGCACTTAATTTCTCGTAAGGGCCAAACCGGTTGGTAGAGAGATCCAAGTTACTTTCTTGAAGTGCCTTAGAGTAAGCTTTGGTAGTCTTGGTTGATATCTCATAACAAAGCTCTAGTGCAAACTCAATTCTTGGCTCAACAGCCTGGATGATACAATAATCGGTGTTCACTAGGAAGCAAAGTTCATCCTTGTACTCCTCTACAATATCTGAAGGAATTCTCTCCCTCTGATGTATTCTAAGCTGATAAGCCTCAAAGTAATCAATCATTACTTTGTTAAACTGGTACCCCCAAATTGTTAACTATTTCACCTATTTGGACCATTACCTGTCTGTCTGCTAACCAGGTAACCTTACCCAGTCCAGGAAAGAAATTTTTGTAATAGAAAAAAGAGACATACCAAGAGTGTCCCATATTTCATAAACTTCTTATTCATACCGAGCTTTTTCAGGTTCTCAAAAAAACTGGCCCCTTAGCATGGTGCATATGTCATACTAAGCATTGTCGTGCATAATCCTGTGCACTGCATGTATTGCACCACCTAGTATGCTATTGAGGTTGCTTGACTGGTAAACCTTGTAACCAATGAGAGCAGTAATAAATCGGACACTGTTGTCTACAATGTCAGTCACAATCATCAACAACTATCAAATTTCGACTTGGTGACTCGAGTGATTTCAGCATTAGCAATTGTCCTCAGGGTAAGAGCTTCCCCTGTGGCGTTGAACCCAGTTACTCTATGCAAATCTTCCTTGGTTATCAGAGTAATGGCGCATTTTGCTAACCACATCCCTGGTTTGTGTACTCTGCTGACTACCAACCAAGTCCAATAGGGTCAAACTACAGTTGGGTATTTGACTCCATTTATCAATCCAGTTGCCTCCAATTTCGTGTATCTCGCCTGCAATTTTCCATCTTCACAGAACCCTAGGTATTCACTCTGGATGAATGTTTCGCCCAATTCCTCCTGTTAGTTGTGGATGAACGCAGTTACATCTTCAGTCAATAGCACCCCGTCGAGAATTGATGATAGGGTAACAGCCATATCATTCACTCTATTCTATACTGCCCTGATATCACACACAGGTCGGTCGTGTTGATTGATGTCAATTAGGCTCACCCTACATGATGATGATGCCATTTCTCTAGAATAGAAAATACACAAAAAGATCTTGACAAATTCGCGAAGTATGTAATGCAAAGATCATGAATCATAGCAAGAAAGATTACTCAAGGTTATAAAATACTAATCACAAAATGCAATGTAAAGTGAAATGAGTAATCGATTTTCCATTTTATACACTTAGGTTGTAACGATAATTAGCAAACAGTAACTTTTGTTAATGGTTACTGTATTAATTACCTTTACCTAACCTTACCTTTTTCAACTGGTTCACCAACTCTTTACCTATTTACAACACCAACCTCGGTTGAAACATTAACGGTGATACGTCACCTCCATTTGACCGGTTTTGGCGTTAGACCGGTGTATCCTTCCCAACTGCTATCCTTGACTGAGAGAAAATATATCTCACCAATTACTCCGGGGATAGTAGCGTGCTACCTCTTTCCCCTTAAGCCTTTTTTGCTTAATTTACTGAGCAGATATCACCATCGGTGGATGATGGCTTTGTCTCTGTTTTTTCTCCTTCAGAACTCTTCATCCCCTTCTTGGACCAAGTCTTCTTTACTTCTTTGTTGGTCTCTTCAGTGGTGTTTCCCTTTTGATTGGGAGTCACATTCCTCTTGACCGGTTTAGCTGGGCCTTTGCTTTTGTTCATTAGCCGATTCCTACAGTCTTTGGCCAAATGTCCAATCTTGTTACAGTTGTAAAAAGTCATACGAGTTCCTCTCCTTGGATTGACCCTTCTTTCTTTGTCCATGGGTGAGTGGCATTTAGTGTTCCTATGCCCTAAAGGTGCACAGGTAGCACACACGGATGTGCCCCAGTTAGCATTCCTGTTATGGAACACCGGTCTTAGTGGAGATTTGAATGCCATGGTTTTAGACCTGCATTCTTCAGCCTTGTGTCCGAATTTATTGCATGCATAGCAATAACCTTTAAAGCTTCCCCTACTTCCAATGGACACACTATTAGATCGTGACCTGCATTCAAAGGTCCTATGACCATACTTATAACAATTACTGTAGTAACTGTTGGTGGTGAAAGGTTTCACTGGTGCATTCCTGGAGTCATTTGATTTAAGACCCAGTTTGCCACAATGTTTGCAAGAGGGTTTGAAGACTCTTTTACCTTTGTCTCCGGTTGGTTTCTTCTTGTCCTTCTTGCTTTCCTTGCCTCTAGAGGACCCACCAGTTTCCTTGTTGCTTTGACCAATGTACCCAAGTCTTGTGGGATCTTTGTGCTTTCTTTGAGATTTTAGTTGCCCATCAAGCTTCTCTGAACTTTCATTGTACTTTTTGAGTTTCTCATTCCTCTCCTCAAAAGTTTTTAGTTGTTCTTTTAGTTTCTTAACTTCAGCAGCCATTTCTTTGCATGCCTCATCTTTATCATGCAAGTGTTCATGCATGATTGCATTCTCTTGATTTATGCCCTGCATGTCTACATTCAGTTGCAGTATGAGAGCATCACTCTCTCTTAATGCATCTTCAGCCAGGTTTCTAGCTCTCTCCGCAATCACTTGTGCTTCTTTGGCACTATTCTTCTCATCCTCAGTTTTTCTGCTTGCTTTAATGAGTTGGGTCATCCTCAAAGCATGACCTTCCTATTCTCTTTTCAAAATGGAGATTTGATCAGTTAGATTCAAATTCTTCTCCATGAGATCAGAGACCGCTTCTTTAGCTTCATCAGAACCACTTTATCCAAAGAGTTCTTCAATTGTTTCCTAACTTTCACTCACTTGTAAAGCCAGCTTTTTCCTCTTGGCAAGAGATCTTCTCAATCTGTTTTCAAGAGAAGTAATAATTTCATTCGCTTCTTCCAACTACTTCTGATACCTATAACCCTCCATGATCTTTTCTCAAGTGATTAAGCTTTCTATTCCTGAGAACCTTGATCTAATACCAATTGTTAATCCTAACAGGTTACTGAGAGAGGGGCGTGAATCAGTAAATTCAATTTCTTGTATTCTTTTCTCTGTTAATTAATCCTGTTAATATTGAAAATAATAGAATGCTTGAACAATCATAAACAAAAATCAAATGCACAAGTCAACACAAGATTTATACATGGAAACCCTCGGTTAAAAGGAAAAATCCACGATGGGACAAAACCCACAAAACTCCACTACTGCAATCCATAGATATGTTTTGCTGTTGCGCACACCTCAGTGGATTTCAAACCATGTTAATATTGAAAATAATAGAATGCTTGAACAATCATAAACAAAAATCAAATGCACAAGTCAACACAAGATTTATACATGGAAACCCTCGGTTAAAAGGAAAAATCCACGATGGGACAAAACCCACAAAACTCCACTACTGCAATCCATAGATATGTTTTGCTGTTGCGCACACCTCAGTGGATTTCAAACCATCTAATTGCCATTGTATTAGAAGGAAATGTTGCATGAAATGTTTTAATAAATGCTGAAAAAACTCTGCTATGGCTATTATAGATGACAATGGCAAAAAGAAAATAATGTATTCTATTGCAATTTGAATTAACAATTAAAAATATTGCAGTAATCACAACCTATAACTTAATATTCAATCAGAGTTTTCAGAAACTTAAAATTTCATTATCTTTATTTATGGTTTGCCCAGCCAATGCCTGAAATCAAATTATAATTTTCCATATGATACCTTCTCTGTCTATTGGCAAATCATTACTTAAGCTCTAGAAATGAATAAAATAGAGTTAAAGGTATACCTTTAACCACGACATTCAGAAGACTTGGTATCAGAAAATCACGGACTACATCCAATGCATCTGCTACTACCTCTGAATATGCTATGCCATCCTGGAAAAAAGCAGCTGAGGAAATCTCTATCAAGCATACCAAACACAATGTATCTGTATCTTCTTTGTCTGCAACATGAAAATGGCAATTGTTCCTACAAAAGAGAAGAGGGAATGAACAAATATGTGCAATTATTGTAATTGACCAATGATAAAATATGGGCTTAACAATTGACTTTTGGTTAGGAAAAATATTTCAATATTTCATCACCCTTATTCCTAGTTCTCCAATTGGATTGTCTACTGCATACATAATTCATAGCAACAAATCTCTTAAAGATGATGCTGATTCTCTTGTCTGTGGGTGTTTTGGTATTTTATAACTATTTCAAACTTCTATACATCAATTTTCATTCACGCAAAATAATTTGTTCCTAATTAAGGATGATTACTTCACTCATAACATTTTCATGTATGTGCTTAACTCACTGAGTTTTTTTTAAGAAAGTATATAAGGTACCATGTATTGACCTGTAAGTTATAACAAGAGGGGGAAGACTAAATCCCAACTTCTTTCTCAAAGACTTGTAATCTTTATTGAGAACCCTTATCAGTGACTCCACTGACACTTTCTTTTCCTTCATTGTTTTCTGCAACAGTTAATGACAACTTGAAATGAAAGACCACTCACTAACAATATCAGATATTGAAAAGTAAAAGAGAAATCTGACAGAATATTAAACAGTGATGAATAAGTTTAGCAGTTTATTAAAAGCAAGAAACTGTCTAGTGCTTGTTTTCAAGGGAAACCTGTGATTTAGGAATGCTGTTGACTGTTTACCTGTCAATCATATTTTGAGATTTTACCTTAGAGAGCATAAAATGTGGAACCCATGGAGAAAGCATTGACACTTGATATTGTGTCATTGTATGATCCAGTTTGCTTCTTTTCTCGTATCTATAAAAAAATATAAATAAATAACTATTAGTACCAAGCCAAATTATTTTAAATACAGATTAACAAAATTTTGATTTGAAATAAATAGCACTTACATTATTCTAACCCTTGTTGTCAGCTCATGTAATGTGACTTTTTGCAGGTGCTCCACCACTTTGAGAGCACCATATTCTCTGCCACAATGAATTCTTTCTAGTTTCTTTGCTAATCGCAATGTTACTCGCTGATTAGCATGTCCATTTTGTTGCTGGGATCGACAAAAAAAACATTGCTGCCAGATAAAAACTGTCAAAATTAGGAATATTGTCTTAAATCAGGTCAATAGAATTACCAAACTGAACAAGAATAGTTTCAATAACTCCTTGCTGAATAACTAAGTCAAAGAATGAATCTGCCCTATCATAGAGATATAGTCAACTTTATATGTATTACTTAATCATGCATATTTGGTTTGCTATAAAACATTTTATGACATTGCATTTTTCAAACCAATCCGTATTTTTCTCCCCTCAGCTATCCTAGGTCTTGGTACTTTTAAATTATTGATATCTGTACAAAAGGGAGATCTTTAGAGCAAACTCATCAAGCCATGTTCACCATGATAAAATAAGTTTATCAAAGGAAGCTTCTTACAATATCTGTACTAAAGGCATGCAAAATACTTACATAATTTTCTAAAAAAAATTCTAGACAACAATGATCAGTTTGTCTGAATAAATCATATAGACCACAACCTATAGTACAATCAGAATCATAGAAAACACACTAGACTTTATGAGAAACTATGAATATAAACTTTCAGCATAGTTACCAGAAACTCCAATAAGAACATGGATCAAAAAATCAGAAGTCGTCACGACTTATTGTGAAAGAATGAGCTCTACTAGGGTTTGCTGGTTTTCCTAGTTTCTATAGCTTTGTTTTCTTTTAGTGCCTTTGGCAATAGGCTTCTCCCATAATGGCTTCAGATAGAAGGGAACTAAACCTCCCTCTCATTATTTCAGCAAATGGTTGGATCAAGATTTTGTGTTTTAGAGGAGGAAATCGATGCAGTGTTGGTGGCAAGTGCAGAAAGGAAGATGGAGCAATCTAGTAGAGTTTCAAATCCATGCATGCTATCCCTAGAACATTCTCCCATAATTAGCCTAGATGTATTGGAATCCTAGAAGAATGTACTCATTTTCATGATAAGAGCTTGATGTATAGATTTCTTCTTTCCCAACTTTCTCTCCACGAGTTAAGTCCTAGAATTGAAGGAAACAAGGGTTATGAATTTTGTTCCTACGCTACATGGAGGACCATAGTTCTTTCAAAATACAAGTCTTTTCATGAAAAAAAGCTATGTGTATTTCAAATCCTTAGAGGAAATTCCCAAAATAAAAAGAATTTTGATTTATGCTCCTCCGAAAAATTTTCATCCTCTTTTGGCTTTGAGATGATCACCAAAGCTATTGGGGGTGGCAATTGATATATGAATAGCATACCATGGCAGAGGCCTTTCTATGAATGCCAAAATTTGTGTTCTTATCCCTCCCTTTCAAGAAGCATCACCTTGAAAGTAGGTGATATATAATGAAACCAAGCTATAGATTACCACAATTCACCCTTCAGTTTTAAAGGATGCCATGAATATGCCAACTTATTTGTGAATGCCCAACAATCAAAAAGAAGTTTAGAAGCACAATAAGGAATAAGGAATGAATAGAGGTACTGATGGTTTTAGGAACCCTGTGAAGAAGCGAGCAATAAGGAAAATAATCTAGAAGTGAAAGTCAACAGAGGCATGGGATAGTGGATACAAGCCAAGAAAGTAAGGGCCTAGTTAAAAAAACTCAAATTCAATCCAAGAGGGAGACGAATGAAGGAATGCTAAAGACCTATAATTACAAAGAAGATCTAGAAAAACTCCTACAGGAACCACTAGAAGCGCAAAAGACCTTAAGCCTCGCAAAATAAAATAATGTGAAGAGAGCACCTCAATTGTTAATTATTGTGGAGATGGAACAACATATGGATAACAAGGATCCAAAAGTCCTTGACAGATCAAGTTCATAGTGGGAAAGAACTAGGAAAAATTTCTTCCACAAACAATCAAAGAAAAGCGAGTAAAACTTTGGAAGTATTGGCAAGAGTCAATGACATTGCAATTTCTTTGATTATTTCATCAACTTGTCAAATGGGAAGCAACATAAAGTTGCAACAATTAGAGAAATTACCAAGAGGTGATTTCCTCTATGTTTGAGAGGTGTAGCTCCTTCATATGATAGTGGGGAAGAGTCACCATTGCCTTTGACTCGCCAAGTCTCAAGTCCTCAACCTTGACTGCAATATGAAAAAATGCAACCCAAGAGCCAAAACCTTGGAGAAAACTTACTGCACCCATGTAAAAAGGCAATATAAGTTGGTGTGAATGGCTTTGCATGATACAAATAAGGGTGTAGTAGATCAATTATCAAACAAGGACTCAAATTTGCCTCTTCTCAAACATCAATGGTGCAATATAATGTAAGTTTGCCGTGGATATTACTTAATTCATCACATCACACAACGCGCTTTGGCTCTATAAGTACAATATAATGGGATTTAACACATTGAGAATCAACAGAGAAACCTAATCTAGGCAAATCTCATACCTTCCTACTGCAGCTTTTCATTATTTTTGGCAACATGGCTTTTGAATACCACAATGATAAACATTACACCATCATCTCGGGCACATCCATGTCATGTATGTCTGAAGTCAATTTGGTTGTTCCAAGATGGATTATTCTTCTATAGTGTAATGTCCCCTGCTAAGTGAGGACTCGGTTATTACCAGTTTTAACTTAATTTAATATTCTTTCATGACTAAGCTAAATTGTCAATAAATCAACATCAATAATAATGCAAGAAAAATGGTACTTTATTAATGACTTAATAAATTGAATATCTCTGATCCATATTATAGGACTGATCTTATTATTACTTCAATTCTCGAGAAGGGAGAAGACATTTGAGGCAAACCAAAGTGCTTAAGAGACCATTGATGCTCCCTCAAAGTTTACAGATCCAAGCCCTCCCTTGGAACCTTTGCCCTCAAGGATTAGAGGGTCACTGATCCCTACCCTATCTTGGGAGCTATCCAATTGGATTTAGACTGCCCCTCTTTGACAGCCTCATCCCTACCCCTCTCATATACCAAAGTAGCAATAAGATTTGAATCTAAAATATGTTAGAATCTCATTAATATAATTCAGATTTTATTCTTCTTAATATATGCTCACATGCATACATATATATTTTATACATATATCTAGATATCTATATATATACATTCAATATATATCTACTTACAGACTTTGTTGTTGCTGCCAGATGTTAATATCTCTCCGAATGAATTCTCTTTTCTTTTGAATTCCCCCAATCAATCAGTATATATTCCTCTTATTCTTAATTATAATAGTATGTAACTAAGAATCGATTCATAGATAAACTACAGCATTTCTTTAATGGTTTCCTGTCGATTGTGAATGTATTTCCTGATAATGAATTTTAATATATTTATACTATCTGATTCTTTAATCAGAAATAAATATCTCAATCCACGATCCCATTCTCCATGTTGATCTTTCAATGCCTGCTGAAGTGAGATCGAAACTCATAATATATCCTTCAAAATTGAGTGGTAACGTCTTTCAGAATTTTAAAAGACATGTCGCTTCATACAGATTACTTTATTAACTCAATTCACACCCTTCTCTAAATGCTGATTCTTAACTATCATATTATTTAGAGAATGACCCTTAGTATATATCGCAACCTTTAATATATTCTCTGACAGATAATTATCGACCATCCCTCTTTAACATTTGAGATTAGTATCGCATTGCATTAATGAAGTCTTTGTCTAAAGTATATAATTTGTTGGCCTTTAACAAACAGTTAATTTACTTCCTAACACGTGGTCACTATCTCAAGTGAGTTGGACAGATTAATGAAGTCTCTAATATGATGGTATTCTTTCACATTTTTCCCTTTTAATTTTATTTAATTGCTGCTAGTACTTCACAGATTATGTACGGTGGTTTAGAGGAAAAGCCAGACATTGTCAGAAACTGTGTCAGACATTCTCTGCTATACCAATTGATATCATTCTTCAGCAGTTGGATATCATGTTGTAATATATAGATAAATGCCATGGAACATATTATTATATATTTTCTGCAGAAGTAATTTTACACAGTATATATATATATATATAATAATTGATTTATATAATTATTTAATATTTTAATATTATATTTATTATTTATTTTTATAACATTATTATTCATCCATTGATTTCATAGTTTAATTTCATTTAGTTTTATTATTTATTATTAAATCCTATCTCTAAAAGGGGACATCACATATAGATTCCACGAATACACTACATCTACCTAGAGGTGGGTTGCTTTAACATGGCCACTCTAACCATTGGTTAGCATTACAAACGTAAACTTAATGTGGAAAGAGAAATGATTTAGACCCACTCTATATTGTGCAGATCAAGTATCTCTATTTGCAAAATCTCAGAAGGGGGATTCACTTTTCGAATTAGTAGGCGCTCTGATACTATATAAGAAAATTTGTGCAGAGACAAATAGAACCCTAAAAATTTATATACACATAAATACTATGCTTCTATTCTCTTCATTTTCATTCAATAAGATAGTACATATTTATAGGACTTGTATTATAGGAAATCTCAAATAACAACTTCCTAAAAATAAAGTTGTTTTAACAACTCAAAAAAACACTCATAATACAAACAAATAGTTATTACAATGACATAATAACAAACCTACAAGAATGATGTAATATTCCCAACAGCCCTTGCTTTGTTGGAATTTCAAACTTGTCCTTACCAACATTCCTCGTATCCAAACCTTGACCCCTTGATCCTTTAGGCCTATGCAGCCCACCTACCTTCTTGAATGACCTTGAGTGTTATTAATGCCAAATTTGACATGTAGCTTCTCCAAAAGGGATTCTCCCATCCAAAAAAACATTGTTCAAAATTAAGGGTGCAAATTCATGTGACATGGGATTTAGATGACAAAGGTGGCCATGTTTTTTCAATAATGCAACAATGTTGCCATTTCAACAGTTTTCATGGGATATCTTTATCCTGCACACTCAAACCAAAAGACGTCATTAATGTTGATGACGTCAAAGGAAAACAACCATCAATCTCTTCCTCAAGCCATTTGAATATACAAAAGGAGTTATATTGTTAGATTTAGTGTCACAAAACTCAAGGAGTGCTTGAAAAACTTGTTAGTAATAACAAGTCAATCTGCTAAGTTACTTGCTAAACAAATTTGTTAAATTCGTTACAAGTTTTCCCTAAAAAACTTGTGGGAAAACTTGTGATTGAATAAAAAATTGCAACTATAGTGTTAGAAACTTGTCCAAATTCATATAATTTATTTTTTATTACTTTTAATTACAAAACACAATTTTCAAAAGGGGTTTTGCCCCTATACCCCACAAGGGGCACTTCCCCTCAACCCCACTGGGGACTCCACTCTGAAATCCTCATTAGTTATTGGGATTTGACAAATAACAAACTTGATTACAATGAGGGCGTGACAAGGAACTAGGATATCTCTCGAGTGTACTAACTTAGACATTATTATTTCACAACATGCCAAAAACCCCTTTAGATGAAACAACTTCTACATATGACATAGCTAGTAGAAGTGACATAGTATTCATTTAGAAGTTCCACTTGTTTTTGGTATATGATATGTATTAAACTCTAATTTTAATTTATATATAATGGAAATCAGTAATATGCTCAACAAATTTAGTAATATGTGTTTTTTAAAAATACATTTAAAAATTTATGTATTTTAATATGTTCAATAAATTTATCGAATTATTGTAGATCTTTTACTCAAGTTTTTGCCAACTCTAAGTTTTTCAAATTTTTGAGTCTACCAAGTTATTGTCGAGTCCGAGTTTGCCAAGTATGGATAAACTCTCATCATTCATATATAATGCATATCCTACCAAAAAAAACAAAAACCTTTTTCCAAACTTGTTTTGAACCCTTTTGTTTAAGCAACCAAATATGAGGACGCAAACCCTTAGATTTGTAAGAGAATATAGGATGAACACTCTTTTGCTTTCAAGGATTAGAGGACAAAAATCCTTTTGGTTTCAAGGATGACAAGACAAAACCCCTTTGTTTAGATGACAATCTCACTCAAAGGTTGTGAATGAGCTTCATAGTTGCAAATCTTAGCTTACATTGCAATTGTATAATTTGGTGTTTGTTGTGGGAATGAACATAATACTTTTATGCTTTTATATTTGGTTGTGTGTAGCATATTTTGTATGTATTTCAGATTTCAACCAAAACAAGGATGGGAGTTTCTATCATTTATGGACTTCATTTGCAAATCTAGGTTATCAATGTAAGGGAAAAATATGAAAAGGAAACCTAGATGTATACTACATCTAGTTAAAACTTGTAAATCCAAAGGTTATTTGTCAAAATAATATGTTTGTGTATTGCTATTGTATTAGAGTGACGATCTTCCCAGCCTGCGAGGTAGAAAGCTAACATTTGAGAGATGGCTTGCAAAAAATGAAATATAGACAATCGAGTTCTAACTAAAAGGAGAATATATACGTCCACTTTAAAAGATGATTATGAAAATACAAGACATAGAAAGATACAAACTTGAAGCACCTAGAATCCTTAGTTTCAAGGTGTGTGATAGTCTCAAATCTATATTTCCTTTGATAGTTACTTGAACTTTTTCGAAGATAGTATCCAAAAAAAAGATGTACATGTAAAATTAATAAGGTCAAGAAAGGAAAAGCAAGAGTCAAAGTTGTTAAGGAGAGATACGTGAGCACGGGAAAGAGAAAATGTTCTTATAAATTGAAGAACAGTTAAAACCAAAGTGTCAATCAGCCATCAAACAAGCTACAGCCTAGACCAATCAATTGTTGGGAACGAATTTCATCAGAAGGAATCTCCTCCTAGTTCTGAATTGAAAATCTCTCATGTTGCAAAAAATGAAGATAAGAAGAATAATGGAGCCCATTTATCAAATGCTCCAATGAAGAAACACATGCATTCCAAGAATTGCTACAAATTCAAATTGGACAATCAAGAAGCTTATGAAGAGAAGCCCCAAGATGATCTTGACAGTCCCAACCAGTGCTGAGAGGGGAGGGGTGAATCAGCACTTGTAAAATTTCTTCTTTCTTAAATCTTAGTGAAGTAAACTTACAGCATAAAATTAAGCAGATTTGAACAAATAAAATAGTAAGTGAGCAAACACAAAGAGACACCAGATTTATCACGTGGAAACCCGGTGAGGGTGAAAACCACGGTGTGAGGAAACCTCACAAAATTTGTACTCTTCTGAATTACGCCTTGTTAGGAGCCTACCCGGTTAAGGGATACAAATGCACTTGCTAGGTGCGACCTGGTCAAGGGATTTTTTTTAGTAAGGTCTGTTAAAACCTGCCCGGTTAAGGGACTTCAAACACCTTGAAAGATGTCACCCGGTTAAGGGATTTTGATACAAGGGACCTGTTAGAGTCCACCCAAAAACTAGGATTTGTCTATTGTAGTTTGCTAGAAAACAATAGAATAAAGATCTTTACAGAAGGCTCTACTCAGCTAGATGTGATCTCTATTTGTGTTCAACTGAGAATCATCACTGATTAACTCAGGTGTGTTCTCAACTATTGTTGTGCTGCCTTTGCACAACCTGTTCTTTCTCTTTTCTCGATTTTCTCTAACCCCTTGCTCCTATAGCATATAGGTTCACTCTTTTTCTCGGCAAAATGAAGACAAATCTTCTTCTCACCAAACACAAGAATATATTCAATTTTGTTGCCCTAATTGCGCCTCAAATGTATGACCTAATCTTGAGATCCAACGAATCCATCACTCAGTGAAGAGTTTGTTTATAGAGAAAGCATCTGATGCAAGCTCTAGCTTCATCAACCATATAAAGAAACTAACAATTGTGTGTCAGGCAACCTTTCTTTACGAGAGATAACACTTTGATTTAAAGCCACTGAATCCGGCTTTAAATCCTTCAGTCGCGCCTCAAGAAACCATTGATTCTAGCTTTAAATCCTTTACCTACGCTTTTAAACTGATCACCAAGACAACTCAAGATCACTCGGATTTACTGCAATAAATCCCGGTCAAGGAGAGTCGGTTGGAACAGACAGTTGACTATGACTCCCTCGGTCCATACCGGAGTCTTGTAATATATCGGTTAAGGGCGTTATGCTATAAACAGGTAAGAGTCTTAGAACGTTCCTTTCTTATCTTACCGAATACACCCCTTTTATCGGTTGCACTGTCCCGGTTGTGTTATAGACATTAGTTGTATATGCTTTTGCTTGTACTTGTCTATACCGGTTGATACTAGGATAAACTCTTCTCTGCGAAGTGCATTAACCGGTTGCTGATGCTTAATGTAGTGACCGGTTCACAACCTCTTTTGTTGAAGAGTCCCTTCTATAATAGAGATAATCAAATCTCTATCTTCTTTTGCCTATCAATGACAACACTTGGACCGGTAGAGAGCTTACCGGTTAGTAATACCAACAGATCTTGTTGAGAGGCATGCACTAGCAACTAATGATAAGCAAATTAAGTATACCTGTCATCATAGGTTAAGGCATGAAGATACTAATTCTAAGAGAGAATTCATATTCTTGCAAGAATTTGTCCCTCATGGGAAGTGTGGGGAAATGGTAGGTGTTACCATTTCAAACAAAGTGTACATAAATCCCTCTTATGAGATTACAACTATTCGTACAAGAAGTACATATGGTAAAAGTCACTACCCTCAATAAAGAATACATATAAGTTTATAACCCTTACAAGAAGCAAACATGGAAGATCTGACTTTTAAGATTGAAGAGTGCTCAAATTGATGAGATGAAGAAAGGCACAATGGGAAAATCAAAAGTCACCAATGCAAAGCACATAGTTACAACTTTGTAATCTGGAATCATTCATCTTGTTATCCACCCAAATCTTCAATCACCTCATCCTCCAAGATACCAACTACTCCATCAAGTGGGATTTTGCGCCATTTTGTGGAAGGACCTTACTTTTACTTTATTCACACAAGAGAGCAAGTGAAGCATGCTATAGATGTAGAACAAATTTTGTCTTCCATGACCCTAGTCAACTGCTCTCCACTGAAGGAATGAAACTGCATGTACTCTGGCTTCCTCTCTCAAGATGAAGAATTAGCTACTTGTGAGAGTAATCAAATTGCGAAGAGTTGCAATTAAATTGGGTCTTTCTTTGCATTCAAATCATACAAATATTTTATAATACAAAATGACCTTGCCAATGCAAAATCTGTTTCCACAAAACCCTATTAATAAAAGCATCCTCTCCTCAGATGTATATTTCTTTGCTACAGCCCAAAATCCCTTCATTACTTACCTACCCTCATAGGAGGGCCTCTTCTTAGTCACTTCTATGAGATAGAAAAGCTTTCCTTAGGATGCTCTTATTGAATTGGAAAGAAGAATATAAACAACCAAAAAAGTGCAGTTGACATGATTATCATAACTATATCATAGCCAACTGCCAAACCACTTATACTAAACAGGATTTGTCAACAAGAAATCTAATGATAGAATAGGAAGGACCGAAAAGTTTTAAATTTCACACAAGCAATGGATTTGGTAAAAATGCATGCTCATTGCTCTTGAGTAGGGAAAGCTGCATCTAAATATTATCATTATGTCACTACATTTGATCACAAAGAGGCACTAAATCTCTATGTGTTTGGTCTGCTAATGGAATAGGATTGAGAACAGTTTCAACATAACTTGGTTCTCACAAAATAGGAGTGTAGTTTGTGTCTATGCTACACCCATCCCTGCCAAAATAGACATAGTCATACTTCCTCACACACATCTCCTCCTAAGGTGTGATACTCAACCTCAATGGAAGATCAAGCAATTTTCATTTGCTTCTTAATTCCCTAGGAGATTGGACCAAACCGAAAAAAGAATAGAAATAGGAGAAATAAAATATTTTAAAATGTCCTTGTTTCTTCCTTGGGTGGTATAATTTTCTCGAAATCCATTGATGCCTCAAGAAAGATAAAAAAACATTGATTTCCTATGTCACATTTTAGAGAGATCCATGGCAAAGGAGGGCGATGAAAATGACATGTAGGTAACTACAAACAATGCATTAAATTATGTTTTTGCAAGTAAACTTCTCATGGAGAAGCACTCATCCATATTTTCAACTCCTTGTTTGGCTCACTAGCTTGACCTTATATTGGAGGATCTTGGGAAATTCTCATGAATCAAAGCAATTGTGGAGCAGTCTAAAAACATTTTTAAATACATATACAACCATGCTTAGGTATTCAACTTAGAGACAATATGCATTCAAGGGGTTGGCATCCTAAAATAATCTACTTTTCCAACATACTTTAAAACATTACAATCTTTGCTTCAATCAAATATTGCCTTAAGAGGTATATGACTGACAAGAGGTGGCAATCATAAGCTATAGGACCATTATAAGAGTTGACATACTTGAGTGGATTTTCAATAAGCAAAACTTCTAACTTCCAATGAAGACCATTGTACATGTAAGTTTATATGTTGTTTGTATTTTTGTTAATGTTACTAGTTAATTATTTGTAGTACGTCTATTCCTTTATAATTTTATAATTCCTTTATTAATCCAGTATCAGGCTACATATTTATATTTATGTTTAATTATAATTTATAGAGCCTTTAGATGTCCTCCATGTTGTTAAAGGGGAGAAGCCCTGAATGAAATATGTATGAGAGCATGGATAGAGCCAAAGATGACACTAAGTCCATCTATAGTGGAGTTGAGGGGAAATACTATACCACGTGATCTATCATTTATTAATGATGGCACCAATAACTTCATGGGCCTTTACATGAAGCTGTTTAGTTTTTGAATCCAATTCTTCAGTCCCCCTTGAATGCCAGGGCCAATGAGGTTTTGAGTGGCTCTACACAATCAAAGTTAATAGTACCTGATCCTCAACTTGGAGTGAAGATCATTTATGAGATTGAGATCTTAAGACTTAAACAAGGAGGCCTACTTGTGCAGGATATATGTAAGGCAACTTGGGCAACATCATAATCAAGTAAATAATTAAAGTTGAAGCTAAACAATAAGATTAATTTGTTTTTTGTTTCCTCATTTGAATTGCATGGTGGGATAGATTTAGCCGCTAATGTACCAAATCTTCAAATAATTTTCATATGCCTTTTGAGCTAACCATATACATTCCATGGGGCACAACAACTTGTCAATACAAAAGTTGAATGATCTTGTCTATGTAGTTTGTACATTACAACCTTCACCTATGTAAAACATCAAATTTTGAACTCTCAACTTATCTACCATCACTTTGAAGAAGTTGATCCACAATCAAAGTGGATTACAAAGGCTGAGGATACTATCTTCACTAAGGATGACCTTGCACAGGTTGAACAAGCTGATCTTTAGGCAAAGGCCATAGTCGTGACAAAGGAGCATCAGAATATCCATTGAATGTTCAGGTTACTGGCAAAAACACAACCATCTGCATTGCATCATCATCAACAACCTATCTTATACACCAACACAAGATTGCTCATAGAGCTACAGAAGTTGGGTTTATCAATGCAAGCTCCTCCCAACTGTAAAATCCCTTACTGAATTATTTAAACCCAGACAGAGTTTGTTTTAAAATTTATATCTAAACAATATTGCATAAAATTTTTGTCAAAATACATCAAGTAATTTGCACTTCGTAATGTACTAAGATGCAAACACCATTATACTTTACAATTTTTTCAAAAGAGATTGTGGATTTTCATTGTATAGTCAGGAATTGTTTGTATTTTAGGCATTTATTCACAATATTCAAATATTGACTTTCAAAAGTAGAAGACTAACAAGTAATTTAGCAGCTGGGTCCCATCAACAGCTCCTTATACCAGAGAGGACATCTCCATAGATTGCCGCAGTACTCAACACAAGTAATGGGCTTGAAAATGAGCTGATTATGCTGGCTAGTAACCTCCTGAAACAGACAGGATATAAGATTTGTATGGTTTAAGATCGGCAGAGGGTTATGTACGGCCCAGAATGATATTTTGTTCAATTTAGAGCATTGCTATCCTGTAAAAGGCTTGCCAAGTGATGGGTAGAACCTTTGCAAGGTTTGAAATCTGATATTCAATTACCAGTCCTGCTGTATATTCCCCCAATTATTCAAGCTACAGTTTTATCTTCCTTCACACTAGCACTTTCACATCTAATAACTTGCTGTAGACTTTGCTGAAGATGTAAACCAAAAGGTACGAGGCCACACATTTAATCCTCAAAACTCCAATAATTCTTCCTTAAAAAGGAATTGTTACCTCTTTAATTCTCAAGCCCCCTCCTATCTTCTCCAAAATCTGCCACGAAACACCAAACAATCACAATTTTGTGAGGCGACTTGCATTCCTTGTATAGCTCACCAACAAATACTAAATTTTAATTGGAAGCTGGGTAGCCAACAATAACATACCTGAGTTTACACTACATATGGTACAGCTAGGGCATACACCACAATCTCCACAAAATTTATTATTGTTTACAAATCTTAAATAAATTTTACCTTCAACACTCTGGAAAACAAGAATAGATCTAGAAAATATATTCCCTTCCCCAAAACCTATGTTACCGGTTTGCAAGGCAAAGCTCTGCAGTTTGAGACTGGTATGGCTTGAATACGAGTCCAGTTTGGTTCACCTTGGGAACCATCCATGGTCAAATAAATCATTTGTGAGTACATCAAGGATGAATCTAAATGTATCGGCAACAAATTTTGCAAGGATCAACACCCAAGCAACAAATTTGGTCTTTTTTTTTTTTACGACTTCTAAGTTTGACCAAAAAGCTACATTCACCCCCCTCTCCCGAAACCCTAAAACAAGGATTCAAAATAATTGAAATATTTCTCTTATTGTGAAAGCAAAATGATGTACTGCCCCTCAAGCCAGGTGGGGGCGCTGCCTTCAAACTGCCACTAAACTCATTTGATTAGCCAACTACTTTCCAAGTCCCAGTTTGCAAACTATGCTTCCAAGTTTTCCAACAGGTTTTTGTCTACAATATCACCATCAAATTGGACAATCTTCCCTAATATTACTTGATGCTTACATGTTTTCCTTATCATCAAGAAGACAGCTTATTCTTTTAAGGGGATGATGCAGTGATTGTACAATGCCTATTATTATGTTTTGATAATATGGATGATGATATTTTTGAAGACGCATATAGCGATGCTTGATTAGTGATGGTTGATCATCATTGTTTGACATAATTATTTTTTAATTTTAATATACAATATATATCATGGCATTCAAGGTTTGACTAAATGACATTGTAATATTTTTTTAATGGTGGTTTTGTTTATTATATGATATATAATGCCATGTATGTTTATTTTGAACACAATTATTGATGCAGATATGTATGTATTTTTTATTTTATGTTTAAATATGGACAGACAAAACAAACCCAACCCAAAAAAAACCTTGACCAAACCCACAAAACAAACCCTCAAACCCAAACCTGGAATACTACCAGAACCGGTAACTTAGCTTGAAACCAATCTTCACCTTAGGGTTTTCCTTCTAGGGCTATTGTTGAACAAACCTACTCAACCTCCTCAATTGGATTTCAGGAAAATGCAAATAACAAGAATGAGGAATTGTCTCCTCACAGCCTACTTTTATAGCCCCCTCATGAACTTTCTAGAAATTATTATTTTATCAAAAAGTGACTTTATTTTTAATTTACTTTCAAACCATATGAGTCACTTTATAATCAAATAACTATATTTCTACAAAACCACCATGTTGCAAAAATACAAAAATAGCCATATGAAATCTGATTATGCCAGATGCCCACATAACCAACATTCTTTATAAAAATTTGTGCTTTCCAAAAATAGCAATCTTCTCCAAGAAGTGTAGAGTGCTCCCAAAATGTTGAAACTGCATTCCAAAATACCATTTGACACATTTTGATTTCCTGAGTCACTGCCACTATCAAAATTCCTTTGAATTCTCCAAAGGAAGTGGAGTTTCCAAAGATGTTAGAATGGGCCAAAAAAGGGGCATTACATCAGAACTATATATATATATATATATATATATATACTGACACACACACACACATATAGATTTATATATGTATATATAGTGTTAAATTAGAGCATCAAGTTGATTGATATAATTATACTAATGTAATAATCAATTACATATATATATATATATATATATATATATATATATATATATATATATATATATATTATCATTATCGTTATTAAGAATCAATTATATTAAGATTGAATATGAGTTAACACTGTTGGTATTCATATCGACACAGTCGATAGTTTACTACGGCTGAATATATATTGCAGAGATGTTACGATAAACTACCTTTCGGTAGTTAACGTAACACATCATATTAATATACGATGTGTTATGTTAACTGCCGAAAGGTAGTTAACGTAACACATTTGTGTGTTATGAAGGGCTGCGCATTAAGGTAAACCTGTAGACCATGTCTCTACGCAGATGTAATGTTTCGCATTTATATTTATGTGGATCGTACTGTCTAGAGGAAGCAATCAATAACACAGTAATTGTCTTCTCTCTCTGCAGTCATCCAAATCAGTCTTAACAATATTCACCACTCTGGTTAATATATATATAAATATAACAGCACATATATATAGGATAGATTTCCTCTATCAAGATCCTGCAATTTAACACATAGTACTCATTGAAGTTGGCTTCGTGAAGAGTGCATAATAGAATCTTTGAAATCCTTAAGAAATCTCTATATTTCATGATTGTTTCAATTTGCCAAGCCTAAGAGCTGAATCCAGATCGAAGACAAAAATCAACCTACTAAATCCAAATCCGAATCTTGTAAATATGATTAATATTATCTCAAGAATATTTAATTATATGATATATCTAACTTAGTTGTTGAGAGTGTAGAATAAGCTTGGAGAGTGCAAAACAATTATGATCTGGTGCTCTCCAAGATCTACACTGACTGCTGCAAGAATCACTTGCAACTTCTTCATGCAAATGAATAATGCTTAACAGACATTCAAGCTAAATATTCATATAATCAGCTTATAATATATTTCAAAAGCTAATAGTTCAAACAAATGAAAGAATTTTGAAGAGCTACGACTTTAATACACTTTTATTTTATCTAGTTAGCTAGACACAGTTTTAGGTTGATTGTAGAGCTAGTTTGCAAAATCTGTTAGTGAAAGATGCTGAACACACCTTAAGCATATGCAAAGGGTGGTCTTCTCCTTTTCTGAATTGCTTATCTAAAATGCTGTAAGCAACTTCACCTAGCGATGATGCTGCTAAAGAACCAACAGGTTCACCTGGTGCTTTTCCCAACTTTCCATGAAATGAATCACTCTCTTTTGAATTATCTTGTTCCGGATCACCATAGGAAAACTGCATGATTTGATTTCCATAAAGATTCCTAACAGTGCCATCATAAGAAATGTATACATCGCGCAAGAAAAACATAAGCTTCCTAAAAATCTGTCCAGGTATATCTGCACCTTGCTCAAAGGAATTGCCACGGGATGAAACCGCATGTAGAAAATACTCTATAGGATTCAAACCATCCAAAAACGAGTTCTCTACTAATCCACATGAATACCACTTTTCAATTGAACCTGAACCTTTCCCATGTATTGATGTGTGTCCATTATTTTTCACTGTTGAAGAATTGCAAACCCACTGTGAGCTACATATCTTTTGTGGGATTTCAAAAGGGAAACATTCCTCTTCTCTGAGCATCTGCATACCAAGACAAGCACCCTGCTGTACTAATTTTTGCAATGAACCCTTACTCCCTGCCTTGATCATTGCCAACATAGCATTGTCCTTTTCTATATGTTCTGCAACAACCTTAATGATGTCAGCATAAACATGCTTAAATTCTTGAGCAGCTTCTTTGCTTAAAGTTGCAGATTCACATTCTATCATCTTGACATTTTTCCAATATGCTGATAGGCATTCATGTTGTTCTGGAACAAGCATCTGACGTGCACAAGAGTCATATAAAGTTTCTGCACAAAAAGATGAATGTTTTGCTTCCAAAATACCAAAGCGTATTTCATCTATCATTTTTATTCGACGGGATGCACTGGAAGCCAGATGAATATCTGACAAGCTGACACTGAATCCATTCACTGAAATCCATTCATTTAAAACAGACTGAGCACAATAGAGGTAGTCAAGAGCTTTGGAAGGGCTATAATCTCTGGCAATAGCACAAAAGATGCTGTCACATGTATTTTGTAACCAATCAGACCCACCAGAACATAACAAAAGCTCCCCATTAGAGATAAGGACTTCTTTTCTAAAATTTGCATAGTTTACATTGCTAAATACCATGCTAAATAACTGCTTTCCTGTCCACAATGGGCCTCTCAGAATTGGTGCTTTTACAATAGCTGGCTTTGGTAATGATGAATTGCAAAATAATTGAAACTGCTGCATCTGAAATTTATCAAAAAAAATGTCATTTGACATAATCAAATGACCAGCCAGCAAACTATCATGAGTAACTGCTACTAGAGCCTGCCCACCTTGTGAGTTAACGACCTGTTGTGATAAGGTCATGAGTTCACCTGCCTCTGCAATGAATTTCTCTGATTGTGGGACAAAACAATCAAGACAATCACCATCAAAGTCTGCTCCAAAAGGAGCACATGCAACTGGATTAAGCGCAACTACAGACTTAAACTGTTTAAGCTTTACTCTGAAAGCAATAATTGAATGTTTATGTATAGAAGGGGGCCTATTTACTAAGATGAGATCTCCATCTTTGAGTTCCCGATAAAAAATGTCTCCAATTTCCAACTGATTACTATGAAATATGCGTAAACGATTTCCATTCCTTTTCATCCATGGTAGGTAACATTTGGCAAGAATATGATCAACATATTCTTTTAGCTTTCCCCAGTTCATAAAATTAACACGTTCTTCAATTGTAAGCACTTCTGCAATATCAGAGGGGATGGCAATCTCATCTACTGCAAGGTTAGGGTCCCCAATAGTTATCATACGAAAGCTTAAATTTGATCTTTTTCCCAAAAGGGTTTCTTTCACCCATTTTAGACCAGAGCTGGCCTTAGTTTTATTGGACCGTATTTCCTTTATCCATCTTGACATATAATCCACATTGCTTGTCAACTTAGAACTGCAGGACTTTTCATCAGCAAGCTGCAATCACAATCCATAATAGGTCATTTCAAAATGATAATGAACAAAACTGATGAAAGGAACTACAGAAGACCAAAGCCCGTTCATTGCCCAATTCTATCATAATCTTTTTCAGAACCATATGAATGTTCATTGTATAATTAAAAATACAAAACAGTTTGCTTACCTTAGAGGATTCAAAATAGTCCAATACTAAGCCTCCAAAAGTACATGCAAGATTTTCAGCAAGGCTCACTGTAGTTGACTCAATTGATGCTTGTTTTACATAATCAATGTTAGTTACTAACCTTTGAAGTGCCCTAGTTTTATTATCCTGTTTCACAAGGATTATTTATTAAATAACTAATGTTTCAGGGAACGAATTTCCAAACCAGATAATCTATCTATTGTTGTCAGAGTAAAGGACAAACAATCCTCAATTGCAGGCCTGATATATCAACCAATAAAAACATTGCTTACAAATTTTAATGCAGGCGCATTGCTTAGCCTGTGATATCTCTCTTCAATCCGATATACATTTGGAGTAACAGCAATACACTCAAGAAACCGAGCTTCCAGGGATTCTATAATTCGCTTATCTTGGATCTTTCTCATAATATCTCTGGCCTGTATATGTCATCCACTCGTCAATAATTCATCAGACTGACATTGGAAACAAAAACACCCCTACCAAGAAAATGTATAGAATCAGAGATAGTCTTTTTCCCAGGTAGAGTTTCTTCGCCAGGCCCAATAGTCATTAACTTTCTCATCTTGAACTAGGGGCCAATATAAAACATATAAATGAAGCCAAATTGCTATGTAAAGCATTCAAAGATAAAAATTGGATCTGTTTACCGAATGAAACAAACATCAGCCAAAAACATAATTTAACCACTGAATTGAAAAGAAATTTTGTAGCCATTTAATTGATCAAAAATAATCTAAAATCTATAACGAAGGGGTGTAGATGTTCCAAAAATAGATCCAGTTTTGTACTTCATACAATGTTTTACTAGTCAATGGCCTATTTTGATGCTTGAGAAGGTGTGAGATTGTCTAGGACATCATGGAACATTCTTTGACAAAGGAGATATCATTCCATGTTTAGTCTTGTCACCATGGGACCCATAAATGAAATTGTCTGGGAAAAGAAGTAATATTAAGGTGTCATTAAAGGCAGAATTTGATTCTATATTTAGATTCCTCTTGAAAAATTATGCAATTCAAAAACTGGCCCCTCAATTCGAGTCTATATTACAGTTATGGCTACTAAAAAAATTAGGTCAAATATGTCTGGTGAAGTGGAAACTTAGCCATGGAAGCAGTGAACTAGTTCTATACAGCAGCGTCTTCTGACAATACATATTCTTGATATTTGAGGTTCCTCTTCCACGTTGATAGTCGTTTAAGCTTACTGCATGCTTGGAAGTCTATAAATTACATGTCTGAGGTTGAACTGAGCATAGAAGGAGCTTGTAGAATCTTGTAATTCAATTATTGGTGGCTATTTGTGAGTGTTCAGTTATTCTTGAGGGTTCCCAGACAACCTATGGGCAGAGATAATTTGTCTATTGCCCTTTTGGAGTATTTAATTTAGTGTGACTCACTTTTTCATGTAGTTTTTACCACCAAGGGGTTTCTCCATATTATTTCTTGTCCCTCCATCATTTATGGTATTGCTCTCTGATTTTTTGCTTCTAATTGCTCTAATAATTTGATCTATATAAATTTTGTAATTCGGTGACTAACCTAAGGAATATCTTTGATAGCTAACAGACAAATAGAAATCCCCTATGTAATATCTAAAGTAATTCTCCAGAAAAATAAACACTGATGACTCCCATTAATTACCAAATATTGTGCATCTACAGTGAGTAAACATTACTGATTCGCATTTGAACAAGCAATGAAATATTCCTACACATTATTCCTTTTTGAGCTATACATATAGGAAGTTGACTGGAAGAGTTTCATATACAAAAATAACAGAGTTATTATATATAAAGATAAACTAAGGGACCAGGCAGTAATGTTTGGTAGAATTCATGAGAGATAATAAATTTGACGGCCATAAGTTGAAAATTGTGGATCAATTCATGTACCCAGAAACACTGTAAAACAATGATCAATGAAAGTACCGCAACTGCAGAAAGGAGAATTTTATATGGTTTCATTTTTATTTGCTTACATATGGTGAAAATTGCATAGGGATCCAATCAAACAAGAAATTTAATACCAAATGACAAGCAGTTTGGCTCTACAAATCATTATTGCTACAATGAGCAATCATAGAGAATAAATTATACAGACCTTTTCCCATTTAAGTAGATGGAAATGAAAATGAGCAGTTAATCTTTAATACACAAGCTTTTTTATCAAATCGATATAGTATCTATATTAACTTTGTCTTAGAAATATTCCTTCAAACACATAAAACCCAACTTACAAGATAAACACCTTTTTCTTAACAGTTAAGCACAAGCAATTAAAATTCTTAGGATTGGGAATCTGGCACCCATGTATCCAAGTCTAAGGGACAAGAGGTAGATAGCTTGGGGCCAGGGAACATTGGAATAAGTGTTATGAATCAGCTTCAATGCATAAGAATCTAATAAAGGGAACTCAAATCATGTTACCAGATACAAGATACTAGATAGCTGCAAAACGCATGAATTGTCACCAGAATCTATATCCAAAAGCTAAAGCACACTTTGATAGAAAACCTTTTATAATAATCCACACATAAAAGCTCGCCATTTTCTTATTCAATAGAATGAAGTCACTCGATCACCTTCTAATTAGATGTACAAATAATACTGTGGAAAACAAAGAAAGACCACAAGAAAATGTGCTAACCATTTGCAATAAGGAACCAAATAATAATTCCAGATAGTTGTTCAAACCCAAGATGTGCCCCAATATCATGGATCTCACACTGCTAAAAGGATGTTTCATGATATTTTCAACAACATGCAACGAGGCTTTATCTAATTGTTGGCTAAAGGTAGCAAGTTATTAAGTAGTTATAAACAGCTGACTAAACAGTAATGGTCTAATTGACAACCCTCGGCTGATTAAATTACCTTTCACAACCAAGGAAAGTGCTGATTTAAGTATAGTCCTCCCTGATCTGCACTCTATGTAACTAAATATACCTTGAACAAAGCATCAATTCTCATATTCTCATATAATTAATTCTGGTAGGAGCAGTCAGTTTTATTTTTTGTTGTTCCATTACTAGTGAAAATTACATTAGTTGATATTTGGCACCATTATCTTTGCGAACTCAGGTCAGACATCAAGAAAATCATGGTCAGCAATAATTACTGACAACAGGATGGAAGACTAGTTACAAATCAGCCAACTAATATAAAACTCATCCAATGCACAAAGAAAGAAAGAAATTATATTAATGTCTACAACTCTACAGATGACCAGAAATAGATCAAGGGGACTGAAATGTACACCCAAGACAATGGTACTTGTGGGAATTATGTTAGCAATTTAAGTTGTCATTAGTGTACATTCACAAACACGATGCACCGGTAAAGGCTCACCGGTCACTCACGTTACTTATAAGATACACCGGTAGACTAAGAACAGAGTAACTGGTAGACTAAGAACAGAGTGTATGCACCAGTTGACTATAATAGATACACCGGTAGACCGAACTAAGTACACAGTGCCAGTCTTATGTTGCATACAAGGACAAATTGGGTATAAGGGTATACTAGTCTAACTACAAGAAAGATCTGATCCGAATTTTGTGGATCAATTTGAGTTAAAATCCTAATTATATAGGACATCCACCGCTCAGAAGTGGAGTTAGCTTTTTAATAGGAGTTAACTTTAATTCTACGGATGATCTCAAGGTAAACTCCAAATCATAACGCATAGCTTTTATGTGTTGCATGATTTATGGTTAAGTTTACATCCTGGCAGATTCTATGAATTAAAGGTTTCATTACAATGAACTCCTATATAAATATAGGTCATAGGACACAAGATAAGTTGTTGTTGTTGATAGTTGGTGATTGCATAAGAGCAGAGGAGAGATATCTTCTGAGGAGTGCTACAGGCACAGAGGTGAAGAAAGAAAGAGAGATCAACATCCAAGCAAACCGGGGAAGAGATCAACATCCAAGCAAACCGGGGAAGAGATCAACAGGTATAATCTTATCAGACAATCAATGTCACAATAGATCATTGCTTTTATAAGGTGTGAAAGAAAATCGAAATCCCTCTATCAAGGTGGACCTAATTGGTTCGTTGTAAAGTCCCCTAATTAGGTAACATCTTTGTTGATGTTCAAAGTCCTGTAACCAGGAAGCTCTTAACAGGGTTCAGATCTTAACCAATCTTTTGTAAAATCCCTTAACTGAGTAGCACCTTAACCAGTGCTTTGTAAGCTCCTAACAGGGCACCTTCATTTTGTACTAGTGAAGTTGTGAGCTTAGTCTCACCGTGGTTTTTCCTTCTAACTGAAGGTTTCCACGTATAAATACTGGAGTTGATATGTGTGATTCTGTTTATGCTTGTGAATGATTGTTATATTTTGTTTATCAATTACAGATAATTAAAAGTTGAGAATTACAATATAACTATGAGTGTTTACTGATTCACCCCCCCCCCCCTCTCAGTAACCGGTAAGTGATAACAATTGGTATCAGAGCCTAGTTCTCTATGCTACAAAGTCTAACATCTTGAGAGAAAGATCATGGAGGGTTATTGGTATCAAAAACAATTAGAGAAAGCCAACGACATAATTGCCTCTCTGGAGAATAGTTTGAGGAGATCACTTGCAAAAAGAAAGGAGTTGGCTCTACAGTTGAATGAAAACAATGAAACCATTGATGAACTCTCTAGGTAGAGTGGATCTGATGAAGCTAAGGAGGTAGTATCTGAACTCATGGCAAAGAATCAGATCTTGACTGATCAGATCTCTAACCTTAAGAAGGAACAAGAGGACAATGCCCTAAGAATGACTGAACTAATTGAGAAAAAGAAAAAAGTTGAAGATGAACAGAACTCAACAGTTAAGTCTTTAACAGCCTCTGAGAAAGCAAGGGACCGGACAGTGGAAGTCGTAGGGGCAAATGAACTCCTCATTTTGCAACTCCAAGAAGACACGCTAATTGTCACCCAAGAAAATGTCAATATGCACAAAGCATGGTAGGATAGGGATGATGCATGCAAGAGATTGGCAATCGAGATATACCAACTCAAGGAACAAAGGAAAGTCCTTGAAGAAAGGAATGAAATCTTGAGAAGATACAATGAAAGTATGGTCAAGCTTGATGAGAAACTCAAAGCTCAAAGAAAGCATAAAGATCACACTGGTCTCGGATTCACCTGTGATGACACCAAAGAGATTGGTGAGTCTTTTGGAGCAAAAGCAATCAAGAACGATAAGAAGAAGCCACTGGCACAAAAAGGTAAGAATACCTTTAACACCTACTGCAATCATTGTGGGAAACCGGGTCATAGAACAAATAACTGCAGGAATGCACCGGAAAAGCCAAACAATAGCCACTGCAAAAACTGCTGCAAATATTGGCTCAAAACCAACAAATGTTGGCCTAGCCCCACATCTGTGTCCAACAGAAGTAGGGGAAGCTTCAAGGGCTACTGTTATGCATGTAACAAGTTTGGACACAAGACTGTGGAATGCAGATCAAAAACAATGGCATTCAGATCTCCAAGACCGGTATTCACCAAGAAAAGCAAGAACCAGAACACAACTAATTATACAAACAATGGGATGCATGGCAACAGTGATTCATGGAGCAAATCACCCAATCCAAGAAAGATGAACCCATGGAAGGCAACCGGTATGGTTTGCTATCACTGCAACAAAGTTGGTCACTTAGCAGAAGACTGCTGGAACCAAACTAGGAACAAAGGCAAAGGATCGGCCAAACCGGTTGTGAAGACCTCGACTTCTGATAAGAAAAACAACAAAGGTAAGGAGATCAAGAAAGACGTCAAGAAAATATGGTTCGTTAAGGAGACAAAAAGCTCCGCTAAGGAGAAAACAGAGGCAAAACCATCATCACAAGATGGTGATATTTCTTTTGCAAACTGAGCCTTCAAGGCTTAGGGGGAACCAGTAGTGCAACTACCATTCCCGGTAGAACTGGTGAGTTTCAATCTCGCTCAGTCTATAGGTAAGACCGGAAAGGTATGAGGTGATCAACCAGGGCATGCCTAACCAAAAAAGTCGGACTACTGGTTAGCAAAAGCGGCAAGAAAGGTTAGGTAAGGCATTTAATGTTGTAGCCGTTTGCTAATTACCATTTTGCCCTAATCCTATAAAAGCAAAGAAGGATTACTCATTTACTTTTACCTTGCGATTTTATGTTTATCTATTTTCTGCCTGAGTAACATTCTTGCAAATTAATCATCGAGCGAGATTGTCTATGAAACCGATCAATCATCTCTTTAGTAACCAATCTAGAGCAATGGCATCTTCGTCATAAGACGCAAAGCTGGTTCCAGCAAAACAAGCTGATCGTCCTCCGTATGATATCTTGCCTAATCAGAACAGGGAGAACAACATGGTGGGTGCGCTCTCCTTTGTGCCTAATGGAGTGCTCCTGACAGAAGATATAATTGCGTTCATCCATGCAAAACAAGAAGAATTGGGTGAGATGTCATACAAAGCGAGTATCGCTCGCTATGCACAGATGAAAATTATCCTAATGGTTACGCAAAGTTGGTATCATCTGGGATTATCAATGGAGTCTCATACCCAACCATCTTAAGACCAGACTGGATTCGAATGGTGGTTAGTTGAGTGCACGAACCGGGATTCTGGCTCACAAAAGGAGTCTGTACTCCAATCACAAAAGATGATATCCATAGGGTAACCGGGTTCAGCAATCAAGGGGAAGCCCTAACCCTGAGAACCATATCAAATGCAGTGGCGACCAATCTGACTAAATCAAAGTCTAACAACCAATTGATGACCGTAACTGACATTGAAGATCCAGTTGTTCGATTCGCATCCGCTGTAATAGGTTACAAAATATATCAATCCAGTAACCTAAACAACATACCTGGTGCAGGCATACATGTAGCTCACCGAATTATACATGATAATGCATAGTATGATATATCCAGAATGCTAAGAGGACAGATTTTTGAGAATATGAAGAAGCTAGGCATCGTCAAAAAGAAATCATTGAAGTTTGGCACACTTCTGGTATGTCTCTATTTTTACTATTCTAACTCCTTCCTTGGAATAGGAAAAGTAACATGGGCAACAAATCGACCGATCATGATGCAAATTAATGATATGGCTAACCAACTGGGAGACCAATTAGACAAAGCAGTTGGGCGTTGATTTTAGTCTTCATGCTTCATTGGAGCTCTTCCAGGAATTGTCAATTATCACTTTCTTCATATTTGATGAAATGAAGCTTGGCTTATTTCAATATTTACTTTTAAGTGTTCTAATTTGAAAGTGTGTGCTTGACGATTGTTATCACTTAAGTGAAAGGTGTGATTGTGAAGCTAAATGGTGATGTGAAGAGGAAGACTTCATTTTTTATTTAAAAAGCCCAGCCTTGCGTGATTCATCATTATGCTTATGATTATAAAATTTGGTGAATATTGGGAGAGAGTTTCGAAAGTTGCAGAAGGAGGGTTTGACAATTGTCTTTGAGGAACGATAATTTCTCATAGATGGTGCGCTTTGAATTGGAATAATTCCAATGAATTGTGCAGGGGACTGATCGTAATTCTTGAGCATGCTCATATCAATGAAACCGAGCAATCCATCAATACTACGTAGCAATCAATTCTGGACTGGCACGCGCCTGGGTTTCACGTGGAAGCTCCTGCCGTGAATGCTAGAGGTAACATGGGTAGCAGTTGCAAGCTGTCGATAATCTACAGCAGTGTTGGCATCGACTTTATCACTTGCAGCAAGGCACATTATATCCAGGTTGGCACAATTTGTTTCAAGAAAATAAGTGCTGCGATTTCCTTAAGCAGCCGCATAAATAAGTTCTTGGTTTGATTTAAATATTGAATAAGATTTGGCTATTTGAATTGTTGAGTATTTCTGAGATGTTTTGTTGAAGGAATTATGTTTAAATTAGCAGTTTACAATTGATGAAACTTTCAGCTTTTTGAACTTATGAAATTCAAAATAAAAGAAAATCCGAATTTCTCTTGGAAATTCTAATTGTGAAATTGAGAGCAGAGTTGGACTCTTTACAGTGGTATCAGAGCACTGATCTTGCCAACCTGAAGTTTTGGGCCCAGATATGGCAGATAGATTTGTACCAGGTGTTCATTATACCCGCACGGGTAGAGCTTCACCACCTCCGGAAGGTAATGAACAAGGTCCGCAGGGTGATCAAACAAGTAACTGGAATAGAGACAATGTGGGAAATGACATGGACAGGGAAGTCAGAGATACTTTCCGCAATCTCACAGACGGTCAACATCATGTCGCAACTATTTTGCAACAACTTTCTAACGCCTTGCAGCACATGAATGTACCAGGGAACCGTGACAGGGGCACTAGAGATGCATCTGTTGGTTCGCATAGATCCAAAATTGTGGATACGCAGGTGACTAGAGATGATCCTACAGGCACCCGTGATAAGCTATTACGTCCCACGTTTCTAAGACCTGAAGAGGATGCAGTTAGTGTTGATTCTGAGCCAGCTCCTTTTGTGGATGATATGGTTGCTCATTATGCTGAATGGGATGCATTACCTGAACCCATTAAGAGGAATTTGAACTTTGATAGGTTTTGAACCCAAAAAAGAGAGCATCACAGAGGCAGGCACAGTCCAGATACGAGACAAAGGACTAACCAGTTTCAACTTAAACAGGCAACCAGTAAACTCACTATGACTCATTTTGATGGTAGTGGAAAGATGACAGCTAGGGCCTAGATACATAAGTTGGATACTTATCTTGCATTATGTCCTATGTCTGAAGAGGACGTTGTTCGATTTGTTGTTTTGCACTTAGACAGAGCTACTCATGATTGGTGGTATCATGGTCTTGTGTCATTACAGCATGATCAGGTAAGAACTTATCAAGAGTTTGTGCATAATCTGGGTGAGAGATTTGACAGGAAAGATCCAGAATCATATTTTCGTGATTTGGCTCAACTCAGACAGACTGGTAATTTGGAGACTTTCGTTAATGAGTTTCAAAGAGTTTCAGTGATGATCTATGATATTTTAGAGAGAAGACGGGTGATGTTGTTTACAGAAGGATTAGTAGAACCTCTCAGAGGATGGGTTAAGTCTTTTGATCCCCCTTCTTTGTAGGCAGCCATGAAGAAAGCTCGGGACTTAGAGTTTTCAGCTCCACGCACTCGTTTTCCTTCCAGACCATCTAGTTCTTCACAAGACAATAATTCTGCCCCAAAGAAAGAGGATGGATCAGATTCTAAGCATCCTATGATGGGACCACTTGATTAGGAAACCCTTAATGATTTGAGAAGGAAGAGATTATGTTTTTATTGTAGGGGTCCCTATGATGAGAAGCATGAGTGTCCCTTGAGACCTAAGGGGAGAAATAGACTTATGGAATGGTTTTATGATGATGAGCATATGACTAATTTTTCAGAACAGCAGGTTGACACGGAAGAAGGAATAACTACAGAGAGGAAAGATGGTGAAGATCCTAAGCTTAAGGTGGTTTATCTTTCTAGCATGCAGAAGGAAGGGTCTTTCAAATTACGTGGGCTCTTGGCGGGATAGTGTGTCATTGCATTATTGGATATAGGGGCAACACATAATTTTATTGATTCACAGTTAGTATCCAGGAGAGGTTTGCTGACTGAAGATTTTGAGAGAATTAGTGTTAAGGTTGCTGATGGTTACACTCTTGAGTGTGACAAAATGATTTCGAATATGCCCCTCGGGCTAAACAATTATGACTTTAAATCTGATTTTCATATGGTTGATATGGGTGGAACAGAATTGGTACTAGGCATGAGTTGGTTGCATTCCATTGAGGCTTTTTACCTCAACCTTAAGAATATGGAAATGAGTTTCAAAGTGGAGGGAAAGAAGCATATTCTGAAAGCCATCAGGGAAGAGAATTTGAAGACTATTACCTTTAGACGTATGTAGCGACTTATTAACCACGATGCAGTGGAATGGGCAGCAGAGTGCAGGATGTTACCTACTTCTGAGGAGGCTGAGAAGACAATCTATCAGCCTGATATACAGGAACTACGGGTTAAACATTCCAAAGTGTTTAGTGATTTACCACATGGCAGACCACCTGACAAAGGCATAGAGCATATTATTGAGTTAGAGGAGAGTACTAAACCCATTATGATCACTCCCTACCGGCATCCCAAGCAGCTCAAAGATGAGATCGAAAAGACTATTGAGGAGCTGCTCTCTATGGGTCACATTAGGCCGAGTAAGTCCCCTTTTGCTTCATCGGTAATTTTGGTGAAGAAGGATGGCACCATGAGGATGTGTATTGATTACAGAATGCTGAATCGGAAAACCATTAAGAACAGGTATCCTATTCCTCACATCGATGAGTTGATTGATAAGTTGCATGGAGCTACCTTCTTTTCTAAAATTGATTTGAGATCTGGATACCATCAGATTCGGGTTAGGGAGGAGGATATAGAGAAGACAGCCTTCAAATGTCATTATGGACACTTCAAGTTTTTGGTTATGCCCTTTGGGTTGACCAATGCCCCGGCAACATTTCAGTCTACCATGAACAGGGTCTTCCACAGACAGTTGAGGAAGTTTGTATTGGTTTTCTTTGATGATATCTTGGTTTATAGCAGGACGTGGGAGGAGCACCTGATGCATTTGGACATTGTGTTGGGTATTTTGGCTAAGGCTTCCTTGTTTGCTAAGGAGTCTAAGTGTGCTCTGGGTATGTCTGAGTTATTGTATCTGGGACACATTATTAGCGTAGAGGGAGTTCGTATGGACCCAGATAAGGTTCACGCTATCATTGATTGGCCAGTACCAGAGAATTTGACTCAGCTTAGAGGGTTTATTGGTTTGCGTGCCTTTTACCACAGATTTGTTGCAGGCTTTTCCCAACATGCAGCCCCCCTTACTAATCTGACTCATAAGGGTGCTTTCCAGTGGACCCCTCAGACACAAGAGTGTTTTGAGAAGTTCAAGTTGATTATGACTTCTTGCTCGGTGTTGGCTACACCTGGATTTTCCAGAGCTTTTGATTTACATTGTGATGCGTCAAGTGAGGGCATTGGTGCCGTTCTTTCACAGGACCGTCATCCTATTGTGTTTGAGAGCAGGAAGCTCAGAGGACCTAAGAAGTCTTTCAGTGTTTATGATAAGGAGATGTTAGCCATCATGCATGCTTTGGCTAAATTCAGACAATATCTGGTGGGCAACAAATTTTGCATTAAAACTGATCATGATAGTTTGAAATATTTCTTGGGGTAGTGTGATCTGAATGAGCGGCAACAAAAATGGGTCAGCAAGCTTCAGTTTTATGATTTTGATATCACCTATATCAAGGGAACACAGAATGTTGTTGCTAATGCTCTATCTAGGAGACCACACTTGTGTGCCTTGACAAAGGTTACTGAGAACTGGAAACATTTGATAGTTGCAGAGTATGCGAAGGATCAATGGGCCATCGACTTTTTGGATGGGACTATCCAGGATGACAAGTATGCTCTTGTGAATGAGTTGATCATTTACAAGGGAAGGGTTTGGTTGGTGGCTGGTTCAAGTGTTATACAATTGGTGTTGAGGGCTTTCCATGATTCCCCTATAGCTGGACATCCGAGTTTCTATAAAATTTACAGGCAGGTGCGTGAACGTTTCACATGGAGGGGTCTCAAACATGATGTTCAGAATTATGTCAGAAAATGTTCTGTTTGTCAATAGAACAAGCAGGAACATACATATCCAGCGGGTCTATTGCAGCCACTACCTATTCCTGATCAGAAATGGGAGTGCATTTCTATGGATTTTATTGTGGGCCTACCTAAGGTCCAAGGTAGAGACTGTATTTATGTAGTAGTGGATCAATTGACCAAATTTGCTCACTTCTTTCCCATTACTACTACCTTTTCAGTGGTACAGGTGGCAAAATTGTTCTTCAGGGAGATTTTTCGATTACATGGGTTACTGCAGAGCATTGTGAGTGACCGGGATAGTCATTTCATGAGTCACTTTTGGCAGGAGTTGTTTAGGTTATGTTGTACAGAACTAACTCCTAGCACTAGCTATCACCCACAGACTAACAGTCAGACTGAGATTGTTAATAAATAGCTGGAGGGCTATCTTCGTAACTATGTTTCCACTCAACAGAGGGCTTGGGTGAAGTGGATTTATTTATGTGAGTACTGTTATAATTCGACTCATCATATGTCCATCTGTATGACTCCGTTTCGAGCTTTGTATGGATATGATCCTCCCAGTTTCTTTGATTTGATGCTCAGTGATAGCAGAGTACCTGGTGCAGGTGACTTGTTACAAGATAGTCAGGATGTTTTAGGCACCTTGCGGGATAATATACAGTGAGCACAGAATCAGCAGAAGCAGTATGCTGATCAGAGGAGAGTGGCCCTCTCTTTTGAGGTTGGGGACATGGTGTATTTGATGTTGCAGCCGTACAAGCAGTCTTCCATTTGGAGGAGCGGGGCTGAAAAGCTTAAACCTCGGTATTATGGTCCCTTTTGTGTGGTTCGGCGGGTTGGAGAGGTTGCTTATGAGCTGGATTTGCCATCTGATAGTAAGGTGCACAATGTTTTTCATGTGTCCCGTCTGAAGAAAGCTTTGGGAAGGCATGTTATTCCCTCATCTGTTTTACCACCATTGGATGATGAGGGGAAGCTAGAATTGATCCCTGAGGCCATTTTGGATACCCGATAGAGTCATCTGCGCAGACAAGTTATCCGAGAGTTTTTGGTTATATGGCTTGGTCTACCAGATGAGGATGCTACTTGGGAGTCAGAGGAGATTTTACAGCATCCTTGTTTGTGATTGCTTGAGGACAAGCAATCTTGGGGAGGGAGGATTGTAATGTCCCCAATTTAGTAAGTACGTAGGCTTGTTATTGTCAGTTCATCAATGCGATCCCTGTGAGCTGACGTTTTGATTAGGGGATCTCTGTGTCTGACTTACTATTTTTAGTAAGTCGGTTATACCCGGTTTCTATCTCGAGAAAGGCAGTTGGGCGTTGATTTTAGTCTTCATGCTTCATTGGAGCTCTTCCAGGAATTGTCAATTATCACTTTCTTCATATTTGATGAAATGAAGCTTGGCTTATTTCAATATTTACTTTAAGTGTTCTAATTTGAAAGTGTGTGCTTGACGATTGTTATCACTTAAGTGAAAGGTGTGATTGTGAAGCTAAATGGTGGTGTGAAGAGGAAGACTTCATTTTTTATTTAAAAAGCCCAGCCTTGCGTGATTCATCATTATGCTTATGATTATAAAATTTGGTGAATATTGGGAGAGAGTTTCGAAAGTTGCAAAAGGAGGGTTTGACAATTGTCTTTGAGGAACGATAATTTCTCATAGATGGTGCGCTTTGAATTGGAACAATTCCAATGAATTGTGCAGGGGACTGATCGTAAGTCTTGAGCATGCTTGTATCAATGAAACCGAGCAATCCATCAATACTGCGCAGCAATCAATTCTGGACTGGCACGCGCCTGGGTTTCACATGGAAGCTCCTACCGTGAATGCTAGAGGTAACACGGGTAGTGGTTGCAGGCTGCCGATAATCTACAGCGGTGTTGGCGTCGACTTTATCACCTACAGCAAGGCGCATTATATCTAGGTTGGCACGATTTGTTTCAAGAAAATAAGTGCTGCAATTTCCTTAAGCAGCCACATAAATAAGTTCTTGGTTTGATTTAAATATTGAATAAGATTTGGCTATTTGAATTGTTGAGTATTTTTGAGATGTTTCGTTGAAGAAATTATGTTTAAATTAGCAGTTTACAATTGATGAAACTTTTAGCTTTTTGAACTTATGAAATTCAAAATAAAAGAAAATCCAAATTTCTCCTGGAAATTCTAATTGTGAAATTGAGAGTAGAGTTAGACTCTTTACAAAGACCGAAGGAAAATTGAAGATGTTGTAGTTGAATGCCTTTACAAGTTTAATTTGCATCCTGCGGAGCTTCATACAACATTGCCTAAGGATCTTATGAATATTCTTGAAGATAGGTGGAAAGCCTCAATGGACAGAGAAAAAGAGCTGAGGATTCGAGCTCTGTTAAAGGTTCAGAATCATCTCACTCTAGAAGAAGCAACTCAACAAGCCGATCTGCATCAACAGAATTTTCTAACAAAAAGAAGGATAAGCCTATTGCTGATTGGAGAAACTAAGAAAGTGCATGATGGAGTAGCAATCTGGACAAAACTTCTCCAGACTCAGCAGCAAGCAAAGGAAGCACGCCAAAAGGCAATAGCTCCACCAGTCCAGGATATTGGAAAAGGAAAAGGTGTACTCGAAGTAGATAAACCGGTCATTGTTGACATAACCGATGAACCAAAAAATCCAACACTCCTAGTGTCTCCAAAAAAAGGTAAGGTTCGCACTATGACTGTCACTGATATTATAGCTGAAGTCACAAACTTTGGAGAAATAGATAATGCAGCCAAATGGTATAGTGTATTAGCTGAGGACAAACAAGAAATCATAAAAGCTCTTGTTGAAAGTCTATTAGATTTCATCAAAACTCCTAGGGATTATAGGGGCAAGTTTCCTCTTGAGTTAAATAGTAAGCTTCAAACAAAATGGAGGACCGGTCAAGAGATAAACTCAAGGATCAAAAGGGGAACACTGGAAAAAGTTAGACCTGGTCTAAGTAAAGGAAAGACAAAGCTTCTATTAAATTAAGCATCTATGAACCTGCACACAAAGTACAAAGTTGCCAAGATTCTTAATGGATATGAGAATGAAGTCTACAAGGATACTTTAGATTTCTGGCAGAAATATGACTTCAATACTCTTGAAGCGACAGGTCCTCAGGATCACACCACAACAATTAATGATCCACCTGCTCAGTTTACTACAACGCAAACTCCTATAACTGGTGTACAGAAAGTTCCCACAAAAATGTTCACTTCTGGTGAACCGGTCAATTTGGGACAAACTTTTGTCAATACTCCTACTGACAGATCAATTAAAGGTGTTGGAGAAATCGCTGTGGGTGATCTTCATACCGCTGAAGAGCAGCAACAAACACAAGCCCCACCAAAAGAGCACTTGCATCAAGAAGAAGATGCTATGCCTGAGATAGAAGTTGAACAACAGGAAGAAAGATCGAAAGAGGGAAACAAACCAGAACAGGATCAAGGAGAAAATGAGCAAGCTCCAAAAGAACAAGAACAGGGAAAAGAGAAGGAACAGGTACAACAGCTATCTAGATAGAATGAGCAAGCTCAATTGGAAAAGGAACAAAAGCCAAAAGAGACATCAGAAGTTCCAAGTTCATCCTCATCTAAGAAGAAGTTGTCATTTGCCGAGGAAAAGGAAGACAAAAGGAGTAAGGTCACCGATATAGTAGTAGACATCAACAAGATGTCAACAAGGCAGCTCAAAGAGCTGACCAAGAGAAAACAGGACATGGTCCTAACCACTGTCAAGAACATATTGTGCAACTTCGTACCGGATGCTGATATAAATGAAGATGAACTGGTCATCGACCAGTTGGAAGTACTAGCACACACTATCAGTGAGGATCTAATAGATCCAAAAACAATGGCAATTGACCATTATGAGAAGAGAAGAGTGGAGATTCTTCACAACCAAGTTGCAGATATAAAGGCTACTCTATCAAACAACTTGAAAGTTCTTCAACAGCAGATACAAGTTGTAGGAAGTTTGATGAGCATAACTTCCAACTTTGAAATATTCCTCCAAGATTTAACAAAGAAAGCTGCAAAAACCTCAGAAGACATAAGAGCCTTATCAACCCAATTTGACATCAAGAATAAGTCTGCTACAACTTTTAGTAGAGAAATGACAAGTCTTGCACTAATCCTGAGAAAGACAGCCGAAGAGGAGAACAAAAGAATCCAAGACGTCATAGGATTCCAGATGCTTCTGGCTCCAACACTTGATATCATGTACCAAACAGCTATTTCTATAGATGCTCTGATCAATGAACCGGACTACAAAACTGTGGAAGATATGGAGAACATCATTGTTTCTCTCAAGGCAGCCCAAAAGAACATCCAATATGTAACCCGTCAATGGGCACCTTTCCTACATTCAGCAAAGAACATCTATAAGGATATCTTCACAAAGCTACAAATGTAAAATCCTAAGAATAGCTTAACCCTTTGTCCTATGGATGCAAAAAGGGGAAGATTATTGTTAGCACAAGGTACAGAGGAAAGAGTAGAACAGGAAGAAAGCAATGCAGCAGTGAAGTAGTCAGAGAGCCGAGAGCGGAAAGAGCAGCACAGGACAGTGCAAAACACCACCCAAAGAAAAACACCACCTGAAGCACTCAGACAGGGGAAGTCCAAAACAGGGGAAGTGTTCTACAGACAAAGAACAGTCTACAATTAACAAGGTATAAATTGTTTACCAATAAGTGAGTATAGTTTGTCTATTGTTTTGCCACCAATGACAAAGGGGAAGATTGTTAGCAATTTAAGTTGTCATTAGTGTACATTCACAAACACAATGCACCGGTAAAGGCTCACCGGTCACTCGCGTTACTTATAAGATACACCGGTAGACTAAGAACAGAGTAACCACAATCCCATTTGGGGTAACTTTGTTGTGAAATCAAATGGTCCCAAAACTGGTGGAACATCAAGATTGAAGGAGGCAACAAGAGGAACCCAGCCCTAGGAATCCACTAGAACAAATTCAAAGCCAACATGAAAGTCAAATAGAAGAGTAAGCCGAAGTCACAATCGTGAAAAAAGAAATCACATAATTCAACCAATTTCGTTGACTAATCCACCACTAATGGAAGAAGAGTGGATTGAAATCACTAGGCAACTTTGTAATGTCCCCTTTTTGGGACATTATAATTTTAAATGCCAACTTCCCAAAGTATTAAAAATGACTTTATGAGAGCTTAGTTCAAATGGATAATAGTCATTTTAATATCAAAAGAGGTTTAAAAAGGACAAGGAGAAAGAAGACAAAAAGACGAAAAGGGGAAAACGAAGGGTCACAGGGCTGCTCCTTAAAAGAACAAAGTGAAGCTCATTTGCACATGCTTGGATTATGTTTTGATTATTTTTCTCCCTTCGAGATTTTTGGGAAGCTTCAGCTTTCACCAGGGTTGAGGATGGAAACCCTCGAACTTGGAGGCAATGGATGGAAACCCATTGTCAATTGGAGACATCGCACAGGTGTTTCACATAGTGTTCCAGGTTCATATTTCTGGTATCCAATCTTGCTGTAATTTTTTGTAACTACGATTGGATTTTTGTTATTGTTTTGCTAAAGAATTAAATGCGATGTTGTTTGTTGAAACTTCCTTCCAATTGGGTATTTGTATTTTGCTAGATAAATTAGAAAACATTTGCATGCAAAATTATTTGTTAAATTTATGTGTTAAATTTTGGGGAAAATATCCATGGGGGATATTACAATGGTATCAGAGTTGGTTTTCCTATCAGCCTGTGAAGTTTCATAAGTAACAGAATCAAGGTATTTGCGTGTTTAAGACTTGTAGAATCTGACTGCAAACGAGAATATTTTATTGAGGATTAAATAGGTTTCTGTGGAAGATTTAAACAATTTTAAACAGATTGTTTATGTATTGAATATGAATGAATGATATTACAAAGAGCTTACAAGCTCATATATACACAGCAAATATACAAAAAATAGAAACTATACAGGAAATAGAAACTATCTAAATAGATAGAGCATTAGTAAATATTAGAAATATTCTAATACCCTCCCATAATGCTCAATTTATCAATAACACCAATAGCTTCCCTGAATTTTACAAATTTATCAGAACCGAGAGACTTGGTGAAGATATCAGCAAACTGTTCTAAGGTGGGAACATACAACAACTGAATAGATTTGTCGTCAACTAGCTGACGAATGTAATGACAATGTGTTTCGACATGCTTGGTTCGTTCATGGAAGACCGGATTCTTTGCCAATTTGAGTACTCCCTGATTATCACAAAATATAGGAGTCGGTCCTGATTGAGGAACATGCATATCTGTAAGCATCCACCGAAGCCAAACTGCCTCACAAGCTGCCTTAACTGCTCCCTGATACTCTGCTTCAGTCGAAGACAGGGCCACCGCCTGTTGCTTCTTACTAGTCCATGTCACAGCAGCAGATCCTAAATTAAACACAAATCCAACGGTAGACTTACGATCATCAACAGAGCCAGCCCAATCTGAATCTGTGTAGCCACATAGTGTAGAATCAGACTTCTGAGTGTATAGAAGACCATAATCAAGAGTACCACTAACATAGCGCAGGACACGCTTTGCAGTTGTCCAATGATCAATCTTGGGTGCTGTCATAAAGCGGGAGACATAGCTTACAGCAAAACTAATGTCAGGTCTGGTGGCAGTAAGAAAAATGAGACTACCCACTAGTTGTCTAAACAAGGATTCATCTACAACATGTGAATCAGACTGAGCTGATAATTTGAGCCCGGGTTCTATAGGAGTGAGAGCAGGTTTGCAATCCTGCATTCTGAACCTGTCCAGAAGACTTCTAGCATACTTGGACTGAGAAAGAAAGATACTATGTTCAGTCTGCCAAACCTCAACTCCGAGACAACAGTGCAAGAGTCTCAAATCTGTCATATCAAAAGTGCTGCACAAATCCTGTTTGATCTCAGTGATCAAATATGCTGAACTTCCAGTGATGATCAAATCATCCACATAAACAACGATAAACAAGACATCATCACCTGCATGTTTGATATATAGGTTTGAATCTGATGAACTCCTCTGAAAACCATGATTGGTTAAATATTTATCAATTTTCATGTACCAAGCCCTAGGAGCTTGTTTCAGACCATAAAGAGCTTTGATAAGTTTACAAACTTTGTGTCCCTGACCAGCAACCTTAAATCCAAAAGGTTGCATCATGTAGACGTCTTCCTGTAAGTCACCATTCAAGAAAGCACTCTTAACATCCATCTGATGAACTTTCCAACCAAACTGAGCTACTAATGCAAGAACAAGCCGTATGGTACTCATTTTAGCTGTGGGAGCAAAAGTCTCCTCATAGTCAATACCTTCCCTTTGTGAGAACCCTCGAGAAAAAAAATGAGCCTTATACTTGTCTAAGGTACCATCAGCTTTGCATTTGACCTTGTATACCCATTTGCAGCTAACGGGCTTCTTCCCTGCAGGAAGATCAGAAAGAAACCAAGTTTGATTTTTCTGAATACTCTGAAATTCAGCTTCCATAGCTTGTTCCCATTCAGGGATACCTTGAGCCTCCGAATACGTCTGGGGCTCATAAACACTATGAATGTTAGCCATAAGAGCAAAATTAATTGTTTGTTTTCTCTTATTTCGAGAAACTCTACCTTCGATGAGCTCATCATCCCTAAGATCACTAATAGTTTTAACCCACCATTTGGGTCGGAAAGTAGAAGAGCCAATCTCTAGAGTTGGAGGAGCTGGAGGAGATTCAGGAGCAGCAACGGGAAGAGGGTCATTCTCAGGAGCTTCAACAGTATCAAGTGGTCCAGTGTAAGTAGTAGTTGTAGCATCCCTCTCATCAGATGGTGCTAAAGGAAGAGGAATACTATGAGGCTGTTCTTCAAAATACTGCTCAGAGGAAGGCAGAAAAGGTCCTCGAGTTTCATCAAAAACAACATCACGGCTAAAGATGAGATGATCAGTGTCAACATCTATTAATCTGTAGGCCTTATGGTTGTCACTGTACCCTGTCATCATGAGTCTCTGAGTCTTGGAATCTAATTTGGAACGTTTAGCATCAAGAATCCAGACATAGGCAAGAGAGCCAAAAATCTTCAAGTGGTTGATCTTGGGCTTACGACCAAACCACAATTCTTTGGGAGTTTTGTTCTTGACAGCCTGAGTAGGGGAACGATTCAGAAGGTAAACAGCAGTAAACACTGCTTCTACCCAATACTTATTAGGAACACTCCTATGTTGTAACATAGAACGAGCCATCTCAACAATCGTACAATTGCAACGCTCAACAACACTGTTTTGTTGAGTGTAAGGTGTGGTGAATTGGCGCTTGATGCCATGTTCAGCACAAAAACCGGAGGATGCATGAGAACAAAATTCCCCCCAATTATTTGTTCTAAGAGAAATGATACTACAGCCAAACTCATTTTCAACCAACAACTTAAAATTATGAAATGTACTAAGTGCATCTAATTTTTGTTTAAGATAGTACACCCACATTTTTCTACTAAAATCATCAACAATAAGCAAAAAATATTTGCAACCAGTAACTGAAGATGTATTCATAGGACCACAAATATCAGCATGAAGTAATTGAAGTACCTGAGATGCATGCCAAGAATCTCCATCTTTGAAGGGAGTCCGATGTTGTTTGCCAGCTTGACAGGCGTCACATACTCCAAGATGATGCGTCTGAATCAGAGGTAGCCTAGAAACAAGTTCCTCTCGGGATAGCTGAGAGAGATACTGGATGTTGAGATGTCCATATCTCTAATGCCACAAAGTACTGAGAGATAAATCACGAGCTGCCATAGCTATTTCAGGAGAATCACCAGTGTCAGTAAGCTGATATAGGCCATGATCCTCTAGACCAGTAGCAACAATAAGACGAGTCTCTCGATCAATAATGGAGCATTTTTGGGAATTGAATACCACATCCAATTGAGGAGAATTTCTCATGATCTGACTCACAGAGAGCAGATTGAGAGCCATACCAAGAACGTAGCATACATTGAGAAAGATGAGTTGACACTCACCAGATTGTATCTGAACATTTCCTCTGCCAACAATTTTGAACTCCTCTCCTCCACCAAACACAACTGAATCACTGTAGGGAGAAAAATCTGTAAACCAGTCACGCCGATGAGAGAAATGACGTGACGCACCAGAGTCGATATACCAAGCAAACGATCGGGCTAAATCAGAGGGGTTTTTAGCCATAAACGCATAGAAAGCAGATTCCTTTTGCTCAGAGTGTTCAGAATGTTCAGCAACATTTGCCTGTGGATTTGACCTTCCCAGCTTCTTTTGTTCAGAAGCGAGTCGTTGATGGCAATCTTTCTTCATGTGACCATACTTGTGACAGTAATGACACTGAACACTCTTCTGCTGAAAGCTGCCTGAGAATTGATGCAAACTGCCCTATTGTGATGACTGAGAAGACTGGAATTTTGCTGCAAAGGCTTGTTCCGACGAGGATGAGGAAGTACGGTTACCAAATTGCTGCTTCCAGCGATCTTGCTATAGGAGTTTGGTGCACAGCTCCAGGAATTTCAGATCAACATTAGTTGAGGTAATGTTGAGAGTCTCTATGAAATGCTCATAAGATGTAGGTAGACTTTTCAAAGTAATAACTACCATATCTTCTTCCTCCATCTTCCGACTGATGGTGTCAAGCTGATCACGAATGTCCTTAATCCTCGTGAGATGTTCCTGTAAGGACATTCATTCATCCATCATAAGAGAGAACAACTGATTCTTCAGAAAGAACGCGCGACTCTTGTCGGAAGTCTCATGCAACTCCTTCAAATATTTCCAGATATCTACAGCAGACTTGCCAAAGGGAATCTGAGGCAACTGATCATCTGTGACAGAGAGCTTGAGAAGCATAACAACTTCTCGATTTCGATCATCGAATTTATCTTGATCTGCTTGAACGGAGGATGGGCGAGTCTCTGTGCCTAAAACAAGCTCATCCCGATGACAATACTCAAAGATGGTCAACATTCGCTGCTTCCAAGTGTTATAATTGCTGCCATTGAACTGCTGACTGTTTTCCAGCATCAGATTGGTCAAAGATGCCATCTGCACAGATTTTGAGGCAAATTTTAAACAGACCCAGAAAGATCTGACACGTACCCAGAAGAGTAATCAGAAAACCCAGAAAGAAACTGAATTCAGAATTCAAATCTGCTGGCTCAAAAATCAAGACACGGAAAACGATGTACCCAGAAAATTCTGACAGAGACCCAGATAAGATCTCGAGAAACCCACCACAAATATCTTATCAAAAAAAATGTTCGGATCCCGAAAATTAGGGTTTCGAAGCCAAAACGGCTCTAGTAAAAAAAAAACTACGAACAAGAGGCCAAAAAGAAATTGCAGATAAATATCGAAGGTTCAATGAAGACCCTTAACACAAGTGTGTGCTTCTCAAATGCCCTGCGTGAGGAATGAGGTCACTTCAGAACCAAGGAAGAAAACGCGAGTCGCGGACGCAGGTCACGGACGAATGCAGTTAGGTTGCGGATGCAGGTCGCGAACGGATGCAGATACCAATTGATGCAAGTCGCGAATACAGGTCGTGAGCAGAAGAAAAACCAAAAAAAATGAGACTATAATGTTTCACTGATGGACTTAGGAGTTCTGGAAATTTCGTAAATGAATAAGCCTCGCTCTGATACCATAAACAATTTTAAACAGATTGTTTATGTATTGAATATGAATGAATGATATTACAAAGAGCTTACAAGCTCATATATACACAACGAATATACAGAAAATAGAAACTATACTGGAAATAGAAACTATCTAAATAGATAGAGCATTAGTAAATATTAGAAATATTCTAATAAGATTCACTTGTTGCATAAATATTGTAAGGGGTCCGATTCAAAAATAATAATTCATCTTGTTAAGTATCAAATTTACATTTGTCGTGGAACACTTTAATGTTGAGGCGGCTAACATAATATTACAATGAGCTTCCTGTGGTAATTGATTTAATAACTAAGAATATAATATGGTTGCTCTCTGTGTTTTGAGTGAGCCCGATTCATATTTTGGCTTTATTAGCACATAATATCTCTGAATATTATTGGCCAATAGAGGAGAGTATGACTATGTCTCAAGGAGCTGAGTTTATGGAGCTGTCAATTTGCATGAAGCGGTCTTGTTATCTACATTCCTTGAGTTTATTGTGTCCATGATAAATATATCAGAGACTTCATATTAAGAGTGATGACTATTGTGGGTGAAAACAAATATTACATAACATTGGAATAATGGAATTCTTAATAATGTCGTGTCTAATGTTTGACAGAAATATTTAAGCAAAGGCTTGGGATTTAAATTGTATATTCCCGTGAAAGAAAGCTATCCAAGTGTGGTGGAAACTATTAATAGAGCTGCGATTAATTACTGGCATCAAAGGTTTATATTCAATATTTCATTATATCATGGGGCCCGATCAACTAAGCAAATTCTCCAAGTTTTCAATATATAGTATTATCGTGACTTCATATGACCAGCGCCGGAATATATTGTAGACAAATATCATTGCCAAAGTTTTATGAAATATCGGGCGTATTCATTTTCTAGTGTTTGGGAAAGATTTGTCTTATGGGAGCTTGATGAGATTACCCAGCCATTGGGTATTAATTATTAGCTGAATCCTTATAAAGGTTGTCCTTTCCTTCCTTCAGAATTTGGTGACAATTTTCTGACTTGTCATGAAAGTCTCTTGTGCATGGTTATCTTCTTCCTTTGCGTGGGTTATTCGCAGGTATTCGGAAAGCTACTACACTAATTGTCGTGAAAGACTATGGCTACGCACTCATATGTTTAAAGGGCAATTATAGTTTAAGACTATTAAAGTCTTGATTGTTATCGACAACCTCAAACATATATTATTGTTTGGCCCAATGTTTTTAATATATAATTAATGCGAATAAGTTTTGAGTGTGGTGACTAGAGACGGGGGCAAAAATTATCATTAACGGAACAATGGCAAATATTTGTAATTTGAGCCTTCCTATTGGTTGAACAACACTCCACAAAATATATTTGTATACCGTCTATATCACCAAAGGTGTTTTCTTGTTGCAGTAAATCAGGATATTTTAGCAGCTTGGGCATGCACTGGCAATGAATGAATCTTCTGAGACGTTAAATCTGGTCAGGTAAATGAAGAATTTATTTTGAAGACTGAAAGATTATAGGGAGTTTGAAAGGTTTGGAGTGTCAGGCTACGTAACATGCCTGTCGAAGCTCAACTAAAGAGCTGTTTTTTGAGACAGCAACAATCATTCACCTTGTTTCATCAGAATGAACTATGCGGCTGATGGAGGAAGCGGAGTTGCCGAAATTATCACTGCAAATGGGATACACTGAATAGGTGATATTGGCTGAGTATAGTCACCTGATTTCTGTTGATGAAGATCGACCATTGTGTGAATGGACCTGTCATGGCGTGAGGCTGAGATTGTTTACTGACTACCGACCAGCTTGGTAACGTGAAATAGAGACATGGATGAATTGACAAGGCAGAACGGTGTTGTCCACATATTGCGTGAAGTGTAAAGGAATTACGGAAATCATTAGGAGTGTTGGCTGAGAATTCTTTCCACATCTGCTTGGTACGTGTATTACACATTCATTATCTCAGAAGTTGAATCCATAAGGGCCACTGAAAATTTCTTCATTCTAGAGTGAACAATCAAACTTGTTGGAAATTCAGTGTTAATATTGTGGCCTTTACGGCAAGCATCCTCTTGATTGGGCAATAAATCGATGAGGATAAATAATAATAATAAATATTGTTTATATTTATTATTTATTGTTTATCAATTTAAATCGTTATATATATGAGTGTTGATTGAATTAAATAATTGGGGGCCCAAGTTCGGCCTCCTTGAATTAATTCAGTCACATATATATGTGGATTGAAACCAAGAAGAGAACCATCAAAAACATAACATGTGTTCTCTCTCCTTGGATTCGACTTGCAGCAAATTTATCCTCCCCAATTGGTTTGCAATCCGCTTCTCATAGGCAGCAGAATTGTTCCTATAGCAGCTCAAGCCTTGGCGTGAGGTCTGCTCTTTGTGCAAATTCAGGTCTAAAGTGTTCTTGCCCTAAATCTGCCCTACATTGGCGAAATACCTCTGCATTTAAGACAGAGAATACATTTTGGAATGTGCGGCTATTTCTGTTCTAAATTGGCGATTTCGATCCAGCACTTGGAGTGCAAATTAACTACAGAAAACTGTGTGCATTGAAGGGCTAATTCTAGGTGTAACTCAAAGGCTATTTCAGATTGAATTCAAGGCATTCAAACAGCTAGAAGTCAAGCCCTAGGTGGGCTAAATCAGATTGCATCTAGAAGGGTTTCAAAAACAACATCAAGAGCAGATCTGAACTTCATAACCGGGTATGATCTAATCCTTAATTGAAGTTTACTTTTCATCATCCTGTGCTTAGTTTTGTTAGACCTCTATAGTCTGATATATTCCTTGGTAGAATCTGAAATATACTAACATTCAGAAGGTCTTGAGTCTGGGAAGCCATATCTATCTGTTGGTGGTTAAGTTTTCTAATAAAGGGATCTTAGAGTATTGATTTAGTTCCTGAGCTAAACACTGGAAAAGAGTTTCCTGGTCTCCATGAATCACTAAGTAATCAGCATGAAAGAAACTTGAAGAATATCACTACCAACGCCCTTTTGGTTCCATTGAGTAGAGCTGTTCAAATAGAAAAACAATAGATTTACTTGTTGGTGGAATTGTACAAGCCTTGGCATTTGGTTCAAAATTCAGAGTTTAGAAACCATTAGCAACAAATTGTTCAAAATTTGTGGGCAGACCTGACTTGCAGAGGAATATGATAAAAATTTCTGAGTCCTAAGGGCGTTTCAATTCATATGAACAGTGTTTTATTACTATCATCAGTTTGCTTCAGAGGTGCAGTTTATCAACTCCATGTTCTTCCAAAATTGTTGGATTATATCTCTGCAATTAATGTCACATTACCCTCTGGCTCATATCTCTGAAACTGAATAAGTATTTGAAAGGAAACTCTCAGCCGATTGAATAAAGAAGCAAATTCCAATTACAACACTGAAAATGTCTACGTGATGATTATATGTAAACTGTTTGATGAAATTTCTGAATACTATTTCATTGTGAAGTTCAGCCATAGAAGTCTCAGATTGGGCAAGATTCATGTAGCTGTTATAACAGATTTTGACAAAAGCAGTACAAACAGTTTGACCAAATTACAAGGCAGATTTAGTTTCACAACAGGGGTTCTTTCAGTGTCATAATTAAGACAATGGAAAATCTGAATCACAATGTGTTCTCAAGAGAATTCAATGAGACCTATAATGGTGAACAGTTAAGAGACTTATAGAAAGAAAAAGAAATAGGGAATGGGTTGTATATAATTGGATTGCAATTGGAGTCTGAAATTTATGGACGGTGTTTTTTCAAAGTTGGAAGAATTGGATTCATATTTATCCAAAGTCGATCAATTTGATTGGAGACTTTGGAAAAGGGTTGTGCAACTCTCAATGGTTGCTTTAGTCGAGCACAGGTTAATGGAGCATCCGTGTGAAGATGTGAGACAAACAATTGCTTCCTATCCCAGTGAAATCATAAGAATAACAACTCCGGTTGCACCTTATAATGATAGCATATTAAAGGAGGTACTACAAATAATTGTGGACAGCTTATGTGGATTTCATGACGTCAAAGGCCCTACCTTTGGTAAGAAGGCTAAAACTTTGGAAATTATGGCAAAAGCTAGACTTTTTATCATGTTGGATCTGAATTGTTATAGAGCGATTATTCAAATGTTTCATTGTTTCTTAAGTGAATTTAGGAAGCATCATCCAGAGAATGTGAGGGCTTGCATGCAAACTATCATGTCCTTAATCTTAGATGAAGATGATGACATCTGTAAACAATTACAATCATATTTGTTGGCAATTTGGAGAGGGGAGCATAAAATCTCACTTATGGCTTATGAGCTCTCAAAGGAATTGATTGAGCATAAGATTGAAAGGTTCAAGGAGCACATGACTGAAAATTAGCTAATATCAATAGACATACAAGTTGTAGGATCTCTGAAAATGAGCAAGAACCAAATGAGAAGAGAGCAGATTTTTTTCACATGCCAACATACTTGAACACTTGATCACAACTGTGAGGATAACAAGGAAGAAGAGTCAACCAAAAAAATTCAGACCAGTGTTGAAGAAGATAAGAATCCCACTGTTTGGCTCCAACAAAATAACACCAAACCTTGCAAGGAGAGGGAATCAGTTGCAGTTAATGGTAAGGAATACACAAGCCTCTTATTTGGTGACTTGGAAGTTGTTATTGACAAGCATTTTGATGAGGATGTTTATTTTTAAGATGTTCCCAAGGAAGAAAATGAATCTTCCCATGATGATGAATCATTTGAAAATGATAACATAATAGCAAATCAGAGCATGCATTTTGAGATAGAGGAAACTTCTGAAAATAGTGCAGCAGATAACGAAATTTCTTCCAACCAAGGGGCTGTCCAAACTTGTATACATGAGCTAGACCATGATGATGACACTAAAGGGGCTGATTTGAATGACCAATCAGAAATTTTATTTCTAGATGAGGAATTCAGAGCATACAATTTGAAAGATAAGCTAAAGGTCACGGAGGATTTGGTTGTTGCAGCCTTAGTACATTTTGATGATATCCATAAAAACATTGAAGAAACTATTTGGGAAGTTCAAATTGAGGAATAGAAAAAGGGAATGGCAAGTGGAATTAATAGTGCATACCTTCACACAATTAGTAAGGCATTGGAAAAGATGAAATCATTTTATTTGAAATTGCGCAAAGATAGAGATATTGCAATTAAGTTTGCAGATGATAAAGAGGAGGTTGACGAGCTTTGTCTTCAACAGAGCATGACCCATTACTCATTATACAAGGCTGAAAATCAGATTTCTATGGCAGCAATTCACAAAGAAGATAACTTAATTCTAAAACCAAGGAGGTCATACAAATTGTTGAAGGGATCAATACCCTTGGCGAAAATGAAAGTGAGCAAAGTATTTCCACCTCTCCCTATTCAAATGAGACACATTATGCTAAAGAAGATCAAAAGGACCAGCAAGAAGTTAAATTCAAGAATTTTGATGAACAATGTATATATGATGCTCCAACTTGTAATAATGAAATAGTTGCTATAACAGATTCCATGGGCAGATTTCAGAATAGTTTCAGCCAAGAGACTAAGATGATCACGGAACTTCCAAGGTTAGAAGTTGTGCTTGTGAGGGATGAAGATATGACACAAGGGTACCACAAGAATTCTGACTTTTACAACAGCAGTAACATGCCTTCACAATATCATGAGGTAACAATTTTTCCACATGAAGCTAAGGATAAACCAAGTGATACTAGTTCTAAAATTTCATTTGATGGTGATCATTTCATTGGTGGAGATGTTGGCTTGATTGATGACACCAATAGTGAATCAGAAACTCCAGAGTTGACTTTAATGAATAATGAAGGCAACTACAGCTCATCTATATTTGTCACTGAATTCTTATATCTTATATCAGCGACATCTGGTGGCATAATGAGTTGATCTTCATACATATTGGAAATCTTTTTGGCATCTTTTGGGTTGACTACTTATTTAGTTGGCTAATACAAGATGATGGTATAATGATAGACAACTATTTCTACTCCCATGATCCGATCGATAGATTGATTTGGGATCCAGGTGTTGACAAGATCGGTGCTCTGTTTTTCATGGATCATGATTTGTTGCTTCACAACTTAAGGCAAAGTGTTGATATTATCAAATTTGCGCAGCGAGTTGGTGAAGCAGTGTTTTTGAGGATGTCGTGGGATCCAAGGATCTTATTGATGAATGAGTTGCATTCGAACTCTTGGCTTCACAGGGTGACAAGTTTTGTTTTCAATTGTTCCAGATTAGGGTATAGAGCTACTTGCAGATTCATATGGGATCTTGGTATTGGTATGCAGATTCATGATTGCTTGAGGACAAGCAAACTCTAAGGAGGGAGGACTATAATGTCCCCTTTTTGGGACATTAGAATTTTAAATGCCAACTTCCCAAAATATTAAAAATGACTTTATGGGAGCTTAGTGCAAATGGATAAGAATCATTTTAATATTAAAAGAGGTTTAAAAAGGACAAGGAGAAAGAAGACAAAAGCTAGAAATGGGAAAACGAATGGTCACAGGGCTGCTCTTTAAAAGAACAAAGAGAAGCTCATTTGTACATGCTTGGATAATGTTTAAATTATTTTTCTCTCTTGGAGAGTTCTGAATTGCTTAAGCTTTCAGCAAGGTTGAGGACGAAAACCCTCGAGCTTGGAGGCAGTGGACGGAAACCCATTGTTAGTTGGAGATATCGTGCATGTGTTTCAAGTTCATATTTCTAGTATCCAATCTTGCTGTAATTTTCTATTAACTACGATTGGATTTTTGTTATTGTTTTGTTGAAAAATTAAATGCAATATTGTTGGTTGAAACTTATTTCCAACTAGGTATTTTTATTTTGTTGGATAAATTGGAAAACATTTGCATGTGAAAATATTTGTTAAATTTTTGTGTTAATTTTAGGGAAAATATCATGATTTTGGATCAATGCATGCTTTTGATATCACATTATGGATGGCCAATTTCATGATCATGTCGAGTAAGGAGGTCTACAACTAGGAAGAATTGTTAAATGCTAGAATTCATGATTTTATGTTGCTCAGACAAAAAGGTATTTATATGACTCAATACACTATTGGGATATTTTGAATGCAGCACACACTAAAGCAATACCTAATGGCGACATACAAGAAAATACATTCTACAAACTAACTTGGCCCTCAGTTTTCGTATCAATATCACTAGAATGTAATGTCCCCATTTTGAGCGTGCATTGGAGTTAGTGGATTTAGCCTATCATTTGGTCCTTGTAGGCTAATGCTGGTGATTAGAGGACCCTGTTGTGGGTTTTGGACCCTCTTTGAGCGAAAATAGTAAGTCAACTTATGGTTCTACTGAGCTCAGAGGATTTAGAGGAGGTATATGATGCTTTCAGATTTTATTTCCGACTTCCGATTTGGACTCCAAGATTCTTGGAGGGAGAGTCTATTTTTAGTAAGTCAACCCATCAGGTTCATTCATCATCTTTCATCATTAGGATCACTCTTGTGCTATCAGATTTTGATTATGATGCTTCCTTAGTTGTTTTCGCAAGATGGGTGAATTATGATTATTATTTAATTAAATCGGCTAATGTTGCCATTTTTATTGGGAATGTATTCTAGGCATCTTAGTGTTATAGCTCGTTGGAACCGGGTTGAGAAGTTTTAAATCTTGAGTTCATAAAACAGGGACCCTATGTGTCAGAATAGCATTATTTTAAAATAAGGGTCATTTTCAGCATTAAAGAGAAGAAAAATATAATAGTTTATTACATTTCAAATGTGCACATAAAGCAAAGTCTTTTGTAAGTGAAAAGTGTGTGAGAGAGAAGATATCTTTAATTATAAAAGCCATGCTTTGGGCAAAAAGCAACTCATTCATGAACTTATGTTTTTTTTTAAAGATTGGAAGTGGAGAAATATGGCTAGGGTTTGAGGACTGATTCCTCACTTTGCAATTTGAATCATCACATGTTGATGGTGAATTTTGCTTCTGAAATTCTGAAAATTCAATTCTGATTCTGGAGGTACAATTTGGTGTTGTTGTATACTGAATTGTGAAGAGTTCTTCAATTATAGTTGATTCACAGGTATTCTTCAAAGGGGTTCGATTCTTCTTCATTCAAAGGCTCAAGTAATTAATTGGAAGGTTATTGTATCTTCCTGGTTGACTGCTCATAGTTAATTGGAGCGCTGCAATTTAATTTTCAAGAAACAAGTAATTGTTTCAGGCTGCAATTTCATTCTCAGCAGGCTGCGTCACCTTTTTATCTAGCTGCGTGACCAGTATTGGAGGTTGGGTATTGTTTTTTAAGGGCTGCGTGAGTTTCCAACAAGGTTTTGTTGGAATAGTGAAGTTGCGTTCACATTCTTTGGGGTTGCTGAAGACTCCTTCAGGCTGCGTTGACATTCTTTGGATGTTATTTCAATTTTCTAGCACTCATACAATTGCCAGGTGTCAATAATTTGATGTTTATAAACAATGTCACTTCACTAATTTAAATAATTAATGATCATTCAGAATTATTCAGTTTGATATTGTTTATGTTATTCAAATTTGGTGGGAAAATTTCATATGAAACAAGTATTAACAAAACACAAAGATACAAAATTTGCAAGTAATTCAGAAAGAGAAATTATATTTGAGGAGCCAGACAGGCTCTTCACATAGAAGTACAATTCACAAATCTCAAGGACCAAGAAGAAACTCCGCAAGACAGCCATGGTACAACTAAAAGACATAAAAAAGGTGGTATAAAACAGTGCCAAAAGAAGAGGATATAGCCAATGAAGAAGAAAGAAAGTGAGAGTAAAACTAGAGAAGATATTCAACAACCAAGTACTTACTCCTTGCTTTCTTTAATGACACTGATCCTCCTACCAATAGATGAGGCTTGCCACAAAGAGGAGTAGAATGATTAGTTGGGTGTCAATATCAACATATTACATATTCCTTCTATGAGCCCCCACTTTATACCCATGCTTCAAATCTTAGCAAAGTCATCAAGACAACGCTAATTGGAGGACTTGAATTTACTGATAGAGCCAAAAGAGAGTGGCACTCAATAAGTGTTCATCACTTCCACTGAACCAACACATTTTGAGCTAAGTAACCCGTTTCACTGTCTCACCCACTAAGAGATTTTATATCGATGTAATTTCTTCAACAACCTCTGCAAACCCATTAGGTGCATTGAAAAACTTTATATAGAGCATGGTGTTGATGGCTCAAACTATGCTTGGTGTTACTTATTTAGTTTGGAATGTGGACTTTTCACATTCTCCACTAATTTTAGAGGATTTCATTTGCATTAAGAATTTGTTTGAAAAGGACTACTGAGTTTGTTAGAAAATTCATGAACTACAGATGACCAAAGAAGAATAAACTTGAGATATTAAACCATGGTTTGAAAACTTATGACTCAACAAACCTGTTTTTGACTTATAGCTCAACTCAGCAAAAACTCATCAATCAAAAATACTTAAATTCATCTACCATACCAAACTCACGAAAACCCACCAAAAACTCAATTGCAGAATTAATTTGCAAGTACTCATGAGTTTCCTTAGTAAATGTACAATTTCTTCGGTTGCAAAATTAACTCACAAGTTTCCCAAGTACTTGATGTTGCATTCTAGTATGCTCGATAATCCACGGGCAATAACTCTTATTGCCCTCCCAACCATAGACGATATATTTGTCTCCCCCAAGCACTCTAATATAGATTGATCTGTACGTTATTATTCAATTATTATTATTGCACCCATTGAATGAGATCTCATATCTCATATATATGTGAGAGGTGACTTTTCAGCGAGGGTTACCACACTTATTAATATATATATTAATATAATTATATATTATAGTATATATATAATTATATATAATATTGTAATATAATATCAATATATTATTATATTATCATATAAAATAATAATTATACAATATAATTATATTATCACATAATAATATAATTATATTATCTTACAATGAATATAATCAAAACCTTTTTGATATCTATGTCTGCCTATGGATTCCAACCACAACTACAATAAAATCAACACTCCATCTTAGCTAGGGAGGAATCCTTCTCGATAATAGATAATCGGCCATTGTCTCAAGTGATGCAATGACGATCAAATACCTTCAGGTTTGTCCTCTTGATGCTACTTTCAACACTCCCTCTTAATTGGGGAGGAATACTTATTTACAAATTACATTTCCTTACTATAGTGATTGACCACAATAGCTACATCCATATGTGAAAAGATATTACCTCTTGTGATATCAACTATCATGGCTTATCCATAGATATCACCTCTCGTCATATCGACCATTATGGATTTGCATAAATATCACCTCATGTGATATCCACCATTATGGCTTTCCATAAATATCACCGCACGTGATATCCACCATTATGGCTTATACATAGATATCTCCTCTCGTAATATCCACCATTATGGCTTTCCATAAATATCACCTCATGTGATATCCACCATTATGGTTGTCCATAGATATTACTTTGAGATATCAACCATCATTGTAAGATCGTCACCTCACAATGATGGTAAGATGCACAAGTGTTCATCATTGTGAGATCGTCACCTCACAATGATATTCACCATGGCTCATCTAGAGGGTAAACACACAAGTACAAGAAAATCACCACGAACCCACTCTCATGGTGTTTTCATGGCATCACACACATGACATCCACCATGAACCATATCAGAGGATGGGTCCACCATGGCTACTCCCAAAGGATGGAACCAAGACTAATACCCCAAACTTCTCTCTCTCAAAGAAGAATGCTACAAGGGCTGATACCTCAAACTTCTCTCACAAAGAAGAATGCTACAAGGGCTAATACCTCAAACTTCTCTCACAGAAGAATGCATCACAAGGGATTGCACTTCAAACTTCTCCCTCATGGAGAAGAACTCCTTAACAAGGGATTGCACTTTGAACTTCTCCCTCGTGAAGAACTCATTAAGAAAATCCTCATGATGATGTGGCTCCTTTTGAAACAAATATCAACCTTTTGCCTCCTCATCCAAGGTTGTTGATGAAATGTCAAACTCCCTCTAAATCTAATATCAACCTTCTTACCTCCTCATCCAAGATTTCTCTTGATGAAATGTTAGACTCTCTCTGAATCTAATATCAACCTTCTGACCTTCTCGTCCAAGGTTGCTTTTGTAATTTTGTCAGACTCCCTCTGAATGTTATTTCCTCCTATTCGAAAAAACGTTTTCAGTCATCAACTCAATCCCATGACTGCAAGCATCAAGTTCTTTCTCCCTTGAATGCAATCTCTTATGCTTCTTGATTTGTCCTAAAAGCATTTCAGAGAGAGATTACAAATAGTTCATAGAACTGAAATATCCTAAAGGGAAATACCAGTGTTAGAAACATATAAGATTCACTATCCCAATGTTATAACATGAATTAACTACATAAAATTCATCATCAAAAGGTATAATCATAAAAAATACTTCTCTTGTAGTCAAAGGGTAATGCCCTCCAGACGATACTTGAACCCCTTTAGCAACAGAGCCTTCGATTGAAATTTGGACTAGTCTTCTGGAAGATTAGAGAGAAGAGAGTTTTCCTTTCCAATTCCAATTTTGGCCAAGGAATCATCTCCCAAAATGTGAGTTCCCTCTCTCTCCTCCTCTGTTCCATAATGTCTCATGAGATCAAGAGCAGCAACTAAGACCATGATTCGACCAAATCAATGTTTGCATCTCTCCAATACTAGCCACTATTACCAATGGCTCCTGCCATTATCAAGGTGGTTGCCTAACCAAATAATTGTGTCAATATATGCAGTGATTCCACAGAACCATTTGCCTTAACTGCCACAAAAAGAAGGCAACATGTTCCTGGACCAGCTACAAACCATAAAGAGTTGTGCTTGGAGGAATACAAGGAGCATCTATATCTACAGTGTCAAGGACCATTCATTCACGGCATTCACGCACCATTAAAAGAATTCTCGGTCAATATTATCCACCGTTCATAATAGAACTCTTCTGCCACAGTCATTTTCCAATATCCCACAATTCCCACAATTCGAACACAACCTTTACTTTGTTTGCCACACTTGGATGGAAAGAATTTGAAATCCTCAATCGTGTTGTCCAGTCCCACTAAAACCTTATCAGTAATGTTCAACCACTCCATCTGAACATACTCCATAATATTAACTACAATACTTTCCATGAGCTTTCACTGGTCCCCGTTAAAAGTCTTTGAATCCAACTCCAACTCTAAAATATTGCATGCTTGTAGAGGAGCTTCTCTTCACTACACTACTGTGCAATGATAATATTCACTTTCATTGCCATCTACTTTAATTTCTAATTTCATTAATTCATTGGCATAAACTCCCATACTAGTGTGTTAGTATCTCTAATAAGGTGAAATCGCTTCGTGATGTTATTGAACTAATCGAAGCATTAATGTTTGTAGATCTTCATCAACAATACATTGAGAATTACATCATCACCAACTTTAGCCACCAATACTTGGAGATTAACCTCACTGGAAGCTTCAAGAGTGATTGGATCCGCAATTTTAAGAGGATGAAATTCTGATTGAAGACAGCTTTTATCCAACCTGTTACAACGATCTTCAGTATATTACAACATATTGCCATCTGAGAATAGTGTCATTACCACCAAACAACACCTCTCATTGAAGAGAAATTGGTCTATATTGTCGATCTGGTAATGACAATATTCACCTCCTGAGATGGTGATTATTGTTCACGGGCTAAGTCAATCCCAAAAAATTCATGGTGGTTTACTAGCGATAATAATCTTTGTGATACCCTATATTATTGCCATGTAATTCATATGCGATTTCAAATCGAAATACTAGACATTCACAGAGGTATGTCAAGACTCCTTAACGTGGGTCCCAATCCACATTAAACATAAGTAGCCCCATTTGTCCCCAGACAGGCTGGTCCCAAATCTCCAGGATCTCTGTTCAGCACCAGCTTGCACACATTTGCAAATTTTCGTTGTTAAATTCAGCCTTACCAGATTCGACATATTGTTTTTCAAGCTTAGCCCACCTCTCTCGTAGCCCGCTCAAACACTAGGAACCATTTGTTTGCATTTGTCTTGAGTACATGGAAACATAAATTCTTGAGCTTGCTATGTTTTTGTACAAGAACCATTAGTACTCCATCGCTCAAAAAAGCCATGCTCGCAATCCTCTCAGCTCTCAAATCAAACAATGACTTTGGAATCTCAATACGACAACCTGAAAACTGACTTGGGTGGATTGGAACACCAACACTGGTATTTATATAGCTTTAAGTGTTGTCCACATTAAAAGTCTAAGAGGGTAGATAACTTGCGGATTTACATTTTACACTCCATTATTGAGTTTCAATTGCCGAACAATGAACAAATCATCAGCCTCTATTATTGAGGGGAAACAATATATAATTCACGCATGTTCCCATCAATCGTCTGCGGTTATCCAGGATTTTATTTGGTCATTTAAAAATGTTAGTGATGGAGTCTATCATCACCACTTCTCAGACAGATCTCATTAATATTGTTCATCAAGCCAATCTTCAAAATCATGAGGGCCATTATTGATTGGACATTATTCAATCTATACATACATGGTTAAGCACAATAGTTCATTCACATCAAAGGAACCTGTGATTACATCTAGGACATAGCAACAACAACCCCACACCTCTGAATCACTTATTTGGATCAGACATACAATTCGTCAACATAAGGAGTACCAATCACATATGTGGCAACACTCATCCTGGTTTCAATCAGATTTATATAATATATTGGTTTCAATGTGGATCTGCCAGTGAAAATCACTCCTCCAAGATTGTCACCCGTTCTGATACCATGTTGTTTTCTGAGTTGCTCGATTATCCACGAGCGATAACTCTTAATGCCCTCCCAACCATAGATGGTATATTCATCTCCCCAAGCGCTCTGATATAGATTGATCTGCACGTTATTATTCAATTATTATTATTGTACCCATTGAATGAGATCTCATATCTCATATATATGTGAGGTGACTTTTCACCAAGGGTTACCATACTTATTAATATAATTATAATATATGTATTATATTACTATAATATAATATCAATATATTATTATATAATATAATATAATAATTATACAATATATTTATATTATCTTACAATTAATATAATCACAACCTTTTTGATATCTATGTCGGCCTATGGATTCCAACTGCAGCTACAATAAAACCAACACTTGACAATTTTTTTTGAACTATGGTTAGAATAGCATTTGCCTCATCAAATTACTCTTATTTTATGTTCAGTTGATAGAACTCTGAAAACATTGTACTCCATCGAGCATTGTCTCAAGTGCCAATAGGGTACCACCATGAGTGACCGATGTAAGGTATCTAACAGAAGTACCTTGGCTAATAAAACTTTCTAGAAGGAGATGGATGAACAAAGGATATGGTTTAAGAAACAACTGGCTCAACAAACCCAACTTATTGTGGCAAAATTTGATAAGTCATTTGCATATAAACAAGAAGTGGCTCAAGCGTGGCTGAAAATGTAGCAAAGAAAGAGCAGGCTAAGGGAAAGCTTCACAAGGCTATTCATTTAGTAAAGATCTCTAGAGAATGCCAAAGAATGAAAATCATCACCTGAAGCAAAGGACAACAAAGGTTTAAAAACTCCAAACTGCAGTAAAATAGTCAGGAGGGCAAACTCTTGAAGATCACCTTGTGCAAATGTACCTCTAGGAATGTCTACTTACCCAACTCTTGCATGAAATTCTCTAAATTGTTCATAGGATTGTCAAATGGGACTCAAACTTTCTTTTGGGAGATGACTTAATCTATATAATTTTATATTATGTTAATGATAGGGAGGTCTCTACTCACTTGTCCTAATTCACCTAGGACTTGATCTAGGTCCTTCTCCTACCCTTTCTAGGATTATCTTAGACTGTATTCAATGAGGGATTTCTGACAATCACCTCCACTCCACTAGACCTCTCTACCAAGTTGTGTTTCCATTCCTTCTTCTTGATTCCTCACATGAACTCATCCCCTCAAGTTCAACACTTCATCAGAAACTTGTTATTTCATTGCTATTAGGATAGAAGACTCCCTTTTGACAAATCTTGACTTGATATGAGGTGTTCTGACCTCTATCTACTCCCATTCACTAGTCGATCTCCTTGAAATAGGCCTAAATCCCTATTAGGCCTTTCTAGGTCTTCAAACCTCCTTTTTGGGGTATAACTCTCAAACCTTCCACACAAGTTGCAGAACAAACTCCATATCTAGACACCCTTTTCAAAGTTGTTTAGGATTTATTGGTTCTTGGGTTCTCAGTGTGTCCGTACAGTACTTCCTACAACCATGCATATTTTCTAGGCCTAATTAGGCTTCTCTAGTTTTCAATGAAGGTTTGGCTTCCACACCCTTTATCGGATTGGTCACAAGCTCTCCTTCTTAGGATTGAGTCTTTGGCATATATCCTTTACTTCTCTGTGCTTGGATTGACTCCTTCAATCCCCGAGCCTTCTATCCATTGCTGATCATAGTCAAGCTTTCCTAGTTGGGCATTCACTAGCTTGCCTAGGGCATGATCCCAAAAATGGTTTCACTACAAATCTGGCCAAGACAATACATATTTACAAAGTATATACAATACCCTAGCATATCCCAAAGGGCCGTACAGTTCCCTCCATGGGATCTCATGCTAGGGTCATTTTAGTGCTCTCCACTCTGGATGAACCAATAAACTAGTCACAAAGGAGAAATTTGAAAACAAACAAAAGAAACAACCTAGCTACCAAAACAAGCACACAAAAGAACTTAAGATACAATGTAGAATCAACACATGCAAAGATATGCTCTGGTCTAATCCATGGATTAGGAACAACCAAGCTATGAACACTATTACGGTCTAACAGAGCGCACTAGTCAATTCTTTAACAAAAACAAAATGATTACAAAAGGCCAACCTTGTTCTTTGGTCAGAATATGCCTTAAATATCATAGGGGAACCGAGCTAAATCGGTTAGAAAGAACCCTAACTAACTTTGGCGTTCGGGAGATAGTTTGGTCAAATGTTGTCATGACAACTTTGCAAAATTGCAAAGTTGTCATTGACAACTTTTACATCTTTTCTTACAACTTTCTCTAAACCATACCAATGAGTCTTAAATGACCTCAAAGGTTCATCCAACTCTCCTAAGACCATTTCTCGTGTCATTTCTTCATTTTATATAGTCAACCTTAGTCTTTGACTGACTGGCATGTTAAATTAGTACTTAGACCAAACATCCTAAGCCTTCCCAAGCCTAGTAAAGCCACTATTAAGACTTCTACTAACCTTCCTAGAACTAGTGGATCTCCTCACACTAGGGACTCTTCATAGTCCTTATTGGGCAGTGACTTGGCTAAGGTCACTACAAGGCAAAAAACAATAAGCTAGGGTAGCCAAAGACCCTAGGTATTCCTGCACCAGTTAATACTTGTGCTGATGACTTATTTTGTTATATAATTGTTGGCTATGGTAGTTAGTAAATAGTTAGAAATAGTTAAGCCAACTGTCAAGGTTTAACCAACAATTGTTAACTCTTTAAAAAATGGTTCTGCAGTTAGCGAATTGTGCAGATTTACTCCTCCCTGACCTGCATTGTGTCACTCATCAATTGTTATACTCTTGTACAATCTATTTTAGAATGAACTCTTAAGTTTATTTTTTACTCTTGCATGCTAGCATAGCATTAAATTAGTTGACACAGCCTTCAAGTTCATTAACAAAGTGGGCCTAGTGTACTAATAGAGCGGTTACCATTCCAGAGACCAAATGGAAGGAAATCTTGGGTATCATTATTATTTGCAATTAGATGTAAATCTCATGCCTTGAGTTCTTTCATGACATTCAATATATGTAAATGAAACCTAACCATAATAGTTAATTGTACATGCATAAGGTGTATAATACCTCACCTATCATCAGAAGTTCAGAAATATATTGGCATGCTGTTATGTACACTCTACCAACAGCGAAATAGGACTTAGATGCTCACTTCTGATGGGATTTAAGTAAGGAATTCACTTGCATAAATTCCCCATATTGGACACATTTTCAAACCTATATACTGAACACTTTTTCCCCATTTAATGTTAGCAAGATAAACATATTTTGATTTGACCATTTCCCTTCAAGAAGCTGTTGCTTAAGATGTCATCCTCTCAACCACAAGAGGTGAATTCACTTGCATAAATTCCCCATATTGGACACATTTTCAAACCTATATACTGAACACTTTTTCCCCATTTAATGTTAGCAAGATAAACATATTTTGATTTGACCATTTCCCTTCAAGAAGCTGTTGCTTAAGATGTCATCCTCTCAACCACAAGAGGTGTTAAGCACATTTTAGCCTACATAGTTACTGTCAGAGATGGTGATAGACTTTGAAGTGGCATCTGACCCTCAGCAATTAACAATCAAGGTACATCCAGCCTCATATTCTCATACAAAGCACAGAATAGAGTTACTTTACAGTGCACTCTAGAATACCGGGGCAGATGCAGCTATCTAGGGTTTTGAATGTTTGGGTTTGCCTCCCTTATTATGTGTCACTGGATAAGTCTATTAAAGTGAGATTTCATCGGATTAATAACAATGGGCACATTCATATTAGCTATTATATTCCTAATGGATACCAGAGAAAAGAATTTGAGCACTAAGGTTCTAGTATATGTTCAAAAAACAAAGGAAACCGTAGAAAACTTGTTGAAGACAGTTACATTAGAGAAATATAACTTCTATAAACTAAAAAATAATAATTGCTTAAAAGATGGATGTACTCTATAGCTTATTTGTATAATGGTTTTAATAAAAGATGAAGAAAGTGCCATGACCTGAAATGGAAGAAGAGGCATTTGAATTTCACCATTATAATTGTGTTGCCAATGTGGAATGAATCCCCAGTAATCAGAGGCAATGTAGTTCTTCCAATCTCTCTCTACCTTGCTTCTAGAATTGAAATCAATTTCCATTATAACGCTTGATAAAGTTTTGCCACAGATGTTTTTTGAAGCAAGCTTGAACTTAACAGGTGGATACAAAGAAGCTGTATTTTCCACATCTGTCTGCAGCACAGAAAATGAGTAAGCAAAGAAACAATAAAAGGACTTAAGTATATGAATGCATAGAGAAGGATATTTGCAAAATCAGTAACTGACTTGGCAATATTTGCACTTTTTCCCATCATCGGTCTCTGATTCTTTTATGCTACCGCAGTCATTAGCTTTCTGCTTTGATGTAGATATATTTACTGGCCCTTTTCTCACAGCAGTAGAAAAATGTCCATCTGAATACTTTTCTTCCTCTAAAGATTTCCTTCCATTATGCGCTTTGTTTGATGTCTTCACAGTACAAGCAATGAAGAATATACAGACACCAGCAGATAATAATAAGAAAGAAAACAAGACAAATATATTTTTGTTCTTCAGCCAACATAAGATATCAAATTTGCCAGTACATCCTCTGAATATTTGTCTAATTTTCAATGCATCGCTCATACTTTTTCTCACTGATATTTAAAATAAATACATCCAACTTGTATAACTCTTTTCAGGGCAATCAAAGATCATATCTGCAGACTTTAGAGAAAGCAGAACATGAAAAGATCAGAATAAGCTTCTCATCGAGTTGTTTCTATACTGGATTAGAAAGAGTGGATGTCTGATTCCATAAGGAGTATGCAAAACAATAAACAATGATATACTTCACATTTCTCTAAACAATTGAACCAGCAAAGAGGATCAAGGCATCCTTTGTTTGCTGAAATGTCTGCTATCAAGATTTTATCATGCAAAAGAAGCTGGAGAAAGTATTATTTTAGACCAGGCTTTAAATTTCCAGAGCTTGACCCTGAGGATTGTTGAGGGAGAAGCAGAAGAGAGAAAAGGATGATGGGCAAATTTTGCAGTGCATTGTCCATCTGAACTTCTTCCCCATTGTAGTTGGTCTCTTGCATGATTCAAGATGACATTGCCATATGCTGAGACAAAGCAGTTATTACCTTTATAATTCTATCTCAGATTGGTTATGAAGACTGATAAACCTTAAGTTATGATCATATCTTACACTACACATTTTTGTACTTTCTTGATCTCCACATGGGAATCCCATAAACAGATGGCATATAATCTAGGATGTCCTGTTCATCCAAACTGGCCACCGGACCAGCCACGGTTCGAACTGGTCCGTGGTACTGGTCCAGTCCACCTGTGGGTCCGGACAGGGTCCGTTCCACACAGGCCTGGTTCGAACCAGACCATAGGCTGGTCAGACCCGTATGGACCACCCCCAAAACCAACGAACTGCTATCGAACTTGCACGAATTGGGGCCTGCGGATGGTGGCCAAGTTGAATTTTTTTGCAAATTTTAATAAATTTTTTGACATCCACAACCCTAAAAAGTGGATTTGAAAGGCTTATGTTAACTTCTAATTCTCATTTGTGGTGTACAAATAGGTTATTTTGTCTTGAGCTGGAGCAAATAGGTGGTTGAGCAAGAGTTTGGTTGTGCAAGAAGGAGCTGGAAGATTGATTTGTGGATCTTCTTCAAGTGTTTGTGTCTCATTCCTACACCTTTGCAAACTTACAATGAGTGGAAAAGGTAAGTTCTTGTTTCATTTGCTTTTGTTTTTGTTTAAGTTTTTGTTTTGTTTTTTTCATTTCTTTTCATTGTCCATAAGATCTACTTATTTTTTTAGAATTTTTCATTCTTTTGCTTTTATATTGAATATGTATACAATTTCTTGCCATAGGAAAAGGAACTCCAATGGCATCTACCTCTTCCTCCATAGGCCATATTGAACAAAGAATAGAACCCCATTCCAATTCTCCTTTGTGGAAGTATGTTGATATTGTAAGACCCCTTCCAAGAGGTGGTGCATTCCGTTGGAAATGTCGGGGTTGTGGTGTAGAAAGGAATAGTTCATATTATCATGTGGTAGGTCATTTGTGCGGAATCCTTACAAGAGGAGTCACAAAATGCCTTTGGAAAAAAATGCACCTATACCAAATGCAACAGTATTAAATATATTACAGAGCATGAGGCAACAAAAGAGAGAGTAGGCAAAATACAACCATGGGCAGTAAAAGTAAAAAAAAAAGCAAAGGGAATGCAACCCCCCTCTACAAATGTTGTGATAAAAGACCACCCCTTTTATACTACCTCAATTGGCCTTGATACTGAAAGTGAAGCAACCCTTGTACACAAAAGAAAGAGACCATTAGAAACTGCATTTCAAAATGAGAGTCAAGAAATTGTTGAAATTGATGTGGCAAGATGATTGTTTGCAAATGGGTTGCCTTTTAGTGTTGTTCACTCTCCATACTAGAAGATGTTGAAAAGTCTCAATGAAGCTCCAAGAGGGAATGAGGGCCCCGGTTATGAGAGAGTACAGACCACCTTGTTGGATAGAGAGGTCAAGGGGATTGATGATTAATTGAAGCCCATAAGGGATTAATGGATTGAGACAGGGGTGTCAATTGTTTCAGATGAGTGGAAAGATGCAAGAAATCGTCCCTTGATCAATGTGATGGCAGTGTCCCCTAAAGGGGCAATGTTATTGAAATCCATGGATTGTGGGGGGCAAGTAAAAGATGGGTCATTTATTGTTGATATTCTCATCTCTGTCATTGAACAAGTGGGTGCTAGAAATGTTGTCCAAGTCATAATGGACAACGCAAAGAGTTGTAGAGCTTCTGATTTGTTAGTTCAAGAGTGATATCAGCAAATCTTTTGGACACTTTGTGCGGTCCATTCACTCAATCTTATGCTACAAAAGATTGGGAACAAAATTGGGTGGATCAAAGAGGTGTATGAAGAGGTTGAGGACATCTAGATGTTCGTCACAAACCAACCCATAACTCAAGGAATATTCAAATTATTCTCACATTTGGAGCTATTGAAGGTAAGTGAACTTGAACTCAAGTTAGTAATATAATTTTATTTTTAAAAAAATTTAGTATCTTATAATTTCTGATTTTCATATTTTGATTGTGTAATGTGTATTCTTTTTTAATGTATGTCTCTAATAGTTGTATATTTTTGCTCTAATTTATGTTACAGATTGTTGAGACCCGTATCGCATCAAATTTAATCGTCTTCAGACGACTTGTGTAAGTGAAGAGGCACTTTGCAATATGGTAAACAACAACAATTGGTCTATATGGAGGAAAAGCAACAATGAGAGGGCAACCAAAATAAAGCAAAGGATATTGGATAGCTTATGGTGGAAACGTGTGGAATATCTTATTAAGTTCACCGAGCCCATTATGAGCATGCTTTGGTACACTAACATGGATAGGTCTTGCCTTGGAGAGAACTATGATGGCATAGACTCAATGCTCGAGAAGATCAAGCAAATTGTAAATGAAAAAGAGCAAGTTCCTCAGGAAACCTTCAAACAATTGCAAGCAATTGTTGTAGAACGATGGAACAAAATGACCACTCCTCTACATTTGTTTGCCTATGCATTGACGCCCAAATACTATAACACCCAATATACTTATCTACCAGGAAGGCTGCCACCATATAGTGATTTAGAAGTGTCTGATGGGTACAAGGCAGCATTTGAAAGACTCTTTCCTAATGATGATATGTGAGATTTGATTATGGATGAGTTCATAGAGTTTGTGAATGCAAGAGGTCTAAGTAATGATGCTCTTCATCATCATTTTAGGAAGGATGCTCATAGTTGGTGGTACCTCCATGGCCAAAGATTCCAAATGATGCAGCCCCTTGCAATCAAAATAATATCACAAGTTTTATTTAAAAAAATTTGGTTTACTTTATCTTCATGAGTTGTTAGTAATTTTTATTTTATAAGATTAAAAATTTTATTTTAATTGTTTACTTTGTCTTTTCTTCTAAGATTGCTAGTTCATCTGCATCAGAAAGAAATTGGAGCACATATTCTTTCATCCACTTGGTGAAATGCAATAGGTTCTAATAACAAAGAGCGGAGAACTTGGTATTTGTGCATTACAACTTGCGTCTCGTCTCACACGAGAGTAAAGAATACAGTGAAGGGGAGACGAAGAGGTGGCATATAAATGCAATGCTTACGGGCTTGGATGCTTCCACTTCTCGGCTTGCACTTGATGAATTTGAAGTTCTTGACACCAATAATATTATTGGCGCAGCTGATCACATTGGCCTTAGCTCTGTTTGTTAGTCAACTAATGCCAATGAAGAAGAAGAAGAAGAAGATGATGATGATGAAGACAAATATCAACGAATTTTTAATCCATTAGTGTAACTTGAAACAATGATATGTGAACTTGATGTTATGATTTATCACTTGACAATTGACATTTTAATGTTTTGAATCTTTGATGTTGAACTTGAAGTATATGATGCTATGATGGTATGATCATGATTCATGATGCTATGATTACAAGTATATGGTATTTTTGTTGTTTAAATGTTTTTATGATACTATGTGACATTCTAATCTTAACTCATGCTTCTAGGCTTCATAAATATGTGTGTGTGTGTGTATAAAAATTTTACATGTTTTTTCTAACGAACCCAAACCCCTTTTCAAAACTTTTCCATACCAGCGAACCGGTTCTTTGTACCTGAACCCAAACCGGCATCCTAGCATATAATTATTAGCAAAAAAGAACTAGAATAGGAAGTGTTTAAGATCTGGTAAACTTAAGTGAAATGGAGTCAGTAATCAGTGCAGCAACCAACCAAATAACCCAACTTCACAAAATTTATGAAGAGAAAGAATTGAGTGATCTTCTATCTCTAGTTTTGTGCTACTTAATTTTGTCTTACGTTCTTCTCACACAAGTCCTGGGTATATTCACGTCTACATATTATTTGGAAAATAATAAATATAAATAACTTAATGTTCAGCTACTTCCTTTATTTGTCTGTATCATACCATTAACTTTATACCAACCAAACATTATGTGTTATTGATGACATTGTGATTGCAAACATTCTCAGACCAGGCAATGTATCAAGGCATGATGCAACAACTACTCAAGAAAGGAAAAGGACAATAATTGATTTTAATAAGGTACTTTTCTGGTTTTATTTTTTCAGTTGGGTAATCTAGTCTGCAATTTTTCTTGAGATAGGTGAACAGATACACCTATAGAATAGTGTCACACTGTCAGGTAATAACTAACCAATGCTACAAAGTTAATATTGTTGACAGTACAAAATAAACAAGAAAAAACAAAACCATATCACAACTAAAATAAATGCCAGACTAATAATGGCCTCGACATTCCAATTTCAATATTTTTATAGCACCCATGATCATCCCAGAGTTTATAGGATAAAAGAACTCTAGGCCAGAATAGGTAGAATGGGCATCAAGAATGATGTTTGTTAGAGCCTCGGAGAAATTTAATTCAACTTCATAAAAGCAACCTTGACAAGCAAAGAAGCGCATAAAATCACTATTGGAAATTCAGTTCATTCCACAAAAACTCACTTAAATCCTTTTCAAACAAGCCAAGAAGTGGCAATTCAATATGTAAGTTAATTCACAGTTCATTAGCTTTTTCCTTTTCTATGTAATTTCACTGCTTTTGATTTCCACAGCATGTTCAATGGTTGATATTAGTTTCTAACTTTCTTGCATGATGTTGTTGCCAACTAAGGATTTTAAAGAAGATAAAGAGCATTTCATATGAACTTTTACTTCAATTCATTAAAGTTAACTCCATTAAGTAATAATGTATTAGAGGATGAGAGCAAAATCATTTCAAAAGTTGGATATCTTGGCATATTTGACTAGGTTATCAGCAATATACAAAGAGAAATGCCTGCAATTTAGAGCAACTTTAATACAAATTCTAAATGTTGTCATCTTACCAGAGCTACACAAAGAAAACTCTTAAGCAGCCAATGCCTACACATTTTCGATGATAGAAACTAGAAAGTCATCATAATATAGTACCTACAAGAATAACACATTACCACATATATCTAGCATTATGTAAACATTTATATCACAAAAGGGCAATCAATTTGCACAGCAGAGCCAATCCACTTGCACTGCCAAGCAGAAGTGGGTATTTCCCTTATAGTGTGCACAGAATCAACACATAAACAGAAGAAAAACCACTGGTGCTTTGGAATAGTACTAAACAAAAATGAGTATAGGGCCAGTAACACAAGCTTACTCAATCATCTCAGATAATAGGATTTCAAAGAAATAAAGATTATATATCCATGCCCTCAACTAACTGAAAACAATCAACAGAACCAGAAAGCACAGCAAACAAATACAAAGGGCAGCTACAGCCTGGCATGAGCTGATTCCTAAATACTTATGATTCCTAAATACCATCTAGTGAGAAATGAAATGAAATTGTTTTGATGTCTACAAATGACCAACACTGCTGAATAGGGCTCAAGGTAGCAAATGATTACAGTAGAAATCTTAGATGGAAAAAAAGATAGGTTCCAAAAAGCAATCAAAAAACAAGAAAATTGAAATACCTCAGTTTGAGCATTAGAGTTACCTTTCCAGTTGACCTCGATGCATGGACGGGTAATGACCTCAATGCATGGATGGGTAATTTATTGGCATTCTCTTGTATCAATCCCTGTTTCCATAGCGAATGCTTTGATAGAGATGCTTCAGAGTAGTCCAATTTGGGATTTTTTGATTTTCTGGGAGGCAGGTTTCTTTTGGGTCTATTGCCTCCATTGCAATTTTGACCCTTTCCACGTTTTGAAATCTTTGGATCCTCTTCATCATCAGAAGAGACCATATAAACTGAATCACTTGATATCTAGAATAACCATCAAATATTATCAAAAGAATTAGTAGTAGCTTTAGAATGGGAAAGTTTCTAAGAAAGACTTTTAAAATATAACAAAGAGTAACAAATGCAAGAAAGAATTCAATGGTAGGAACATACTCAGATTCGTTCCACTAAAATCATTTCCAAATACTTCCAATAGCGCAATTTATATTCTCAAATATGAATATAGAACATGTTTAAAGGACCCCAAGGTCAAAAAGATGTAATTAAGTATTATTATAAATAGGCTAGAATGTTAAAAAGCAGCCACTTAAAGAAAATTCTACATGAGAGTAGCTGGCCAACAAAAGAAGTTTCAACCAGAGATTTGTAGTTACTTTATTTAGTAAATTCAATTTCTCGATAGGCAGTAATATATATTACTAAATATGTCATTTGTGTTTAAAAATGCAAATTTAAACTTAACTTGGCTAACCCACTTTTTGATCTTATCATCAAAGTTTAGTTCATTCTGTTGTTACATTGTTGTTGTGGGTGGTGTTAAACTACCCCTTCACTGCTGTCTTTGCAGGTAGTAATCTACCAGGCCATTGACCTATTTTAGATACTTGTGCACAATAATCAAATTGCGAATTCATGTGATATATTCCAAAGTTTTGTGCCAACCTTCTTATTCTCGGCAGTGAATCCTTCCATGGTTAATTCGGTTACATTGGAGTATAGTTCCCAAGTCATAGCAACATTTTTGTCAAACGTTGATTAGAACACGCTCAAGGAACCCCAGATGCACAGGAATAATAACTGTTATCAAACGTATATCAGAAGTATAAAAAGCTCCAAAACAGAGGAGATGCATAGATACTGATAGCTGGCAAATATGATTGTTACTAACTAGAATATATGGTTACTTATTTGTAAATTCAATTTCTTAATCAGGATAAGGTACATAGCCCAATACATGTTATTTAGTTGTAAACAGTGAAAATTAGGCTTCTTTTGCTAAACTTCTTTTATTCTTTTATTCTTGTGTTTCATTATTTTCTTCTTCCTTCTTCTGCTGCTTCTTTTGCTAAACATTATTTTGGTAATTCGTGGATGTTAATACAAAATCAATTTCATTTCATAGTAAAATCTATTGGGTTTCTTTCTTCTTTGGTATGGTTGATTCTGTGGTTAAATCGCTGAAAATAGAGGTTAAGGGGGCTATTCTCTTGTTCTCTTCACTTCATAATCTTTTTCATGCCTGGACTTTAGTTTTCTATGAATTTTAAAGTGGCATCAATATTCGTTTGCTTATTGCAGGTTTCTTATGTGGGATTATAACACAGAACAAAAAAGAAATGATGATCATGAATAATGGAAAGGGACAGATGTGTGCCGATGGAAAATGGGAATGAAAGGAAAAGAATGAACATGTGCACAGAGGATGTGATGAGTGACAGCAGGCTGACAGAAAGCATAAACAAAAACTAATGATGGAATAGTGAGAAATATTGGCAAGTTGTACCAATGTAGGAAGCTACATGAATGGGGTTTAATGAAAAGGGATGTCAGACAAAAGAGAAACACAGTCATGGAGTGTCTCATAGCTGAAAGCTGACAGACTCTCAGAATTGGTCATTTTTGTAACAAGAGATAATGGACATGCAAAAAGAGAAGGAAAGGAGAAAAATGCCGAAGAGAAAGAATCGGAGAAGTAATTAAATAAAAAAAATGAAATTATACTAACATTAAAAACAACCAAATCAGGTGAATGGATCCAGAAATCATAGTCAGATATAAACGAGAGGTAATAGTGTAAATAGTCCCTAGGTTATGAAAAGCAACCAGAAATATCAAATTAAAAAATAAAGGTGAACAAAGCAAGGAGGGGTTAACCTAAAATGTTTAAACCCAGAGCCATAAGACATCTAGTATGCATATAAATAGCCCTGCAGGAGAAGGACCAGTTAAAAAGCATGGAGATGAAGACCAAGTAGGAGACCAAAATTGTGAAAATGATTGCAATAAGGCTTGGATTAGCAAGATAGCTCTTGAGGACCCATGTGATCTACACATGAAAATAAACATCTCCAAGTGAAAAGAGGCAAGCATCTCTGTTCACATGTCATAACCGTTAGCCAATTATTTTATTTTCCCATAGCTAATGAGGTGGTGCAAAGGAAATAATTTAAAAATTAAGTTGTCCAAAAAATAACTTTATGAATTATTCATAAAAATGCAACTTAAGATTTATTATTAATAAAATCATTTTAAAAGGAGAGGCAAAAAAATGTCATTTAGAAATGGGACAAGGAAGTAATATTAATTAAAAGGACTTTCTAGACACTTTTCAAAAACAAAAGAAGTCTGAAGGTAAAAGCAGCAAAAAGGAAATAATATTATAATTCCCTCAAGTGCCTGTATAAGGAGATGAGCATTGAAGAGTGTTACTAATTCATATTATCGTATTTGTCTCTCTTAAGATTGAACATTATTCATGATTTTTGTCTTACAATAAAAACCCCTTTAGCAAAAGAATGGATGTGAGGATGAAAACCCTCATATTCATTTGTATAATTTCATTCAGGGATTAGTAGAAAGCTGATTGTTGCAAAAGGTTTCTGGTTTTGATTATTTTGGTCGCTGGATTTTCATATTATATTACAATTTGATGTGAATTTATAGAATTTGTGTATGTGATGTCTAGTTCCAGATTTGGGTTTAAAGACTAATCGTTTTGAAGGAACTTTTTAATATTCATATTTAGCAAGCTTTGAATTTTACTGATGCTATTATACCACATTAAGGCCAGCCACTGCTAATGAAATGCTATTATTATTTATTTAAGGCAGCCATACCTTCTCTGATAGTTTATATGCCTTGTTTTCAAGTGTCTCATATCAATATGAGGGGTGGTGATGAAGTTGGCAGATGAAATAATATTAATAAGGCTGTCTTTAACGTGATCGCAGCCTTTGTTACTACCTTCCGTTCTTTTGTCTAGATTGGTGTATCCTATAGGTAGGCTGCAATTCAAAGTGAGGTACTAATAATATAATCTTAATGATAAAATGATGCTGTTGCTACTGATTAATAAGTTCTTCAGCTATCCATACGTCATGGGAATGGTACAGATAATTATTTTGGTTTAAAATTCAAATGTATACCATTCTTCAGTATTTACTTTTTGGGGATATTTCTGCAATTAGTAATTGTTCTTCAAATCAATGGAATAATATTTTTATTATTATTTTTCTATGTAGTTTACCACTAGAAATAATATATAACTGTAGTTGATTTCTAATGTAATCTGCACTGTAATTCGTAAAATTGAGCTTTTATAAATTTGTTTTGGAAGGCTTGCCACCAAATCTAGCTTCAGTTATTTTTAGTTATCAGTTTGTAATCTAGAAGACTTTCTGCAAAATAAACATTTTATTACTTGTAGATTTTTGTAACAATTGAGTTGTACAATTTGCTACCAAGCATTTTATTGAGGGTTCACCACTAAGTGTGTTGGTTAAGTGGTGGTGGTAGAGTTGTTGTGCCTACCAACGTTGAAAACACCATCGGGCCAATTCTGATCGCAAGCTTGTGCCTTTACTGATCCAATGTGCTCACAGGTTTGAACCTCAACTTTGTTAAATGGGGATGAAGTCCCCTATTTGTGACCTCACCAGCTCACAGCTCTGGGTCGAAAGCATTTCAAGTGGTGTTGGAAGCATGTCATGCCAACATCACTGGTTACGTTAAAAAGCTTACCAGGAATTTAAGAAAAAACAAAACAAACATTTTATTGTAATAATATTAGCCTAACCCTTTTTACTATATGCTCTCACGTTGCCCAAATCCAAATCATGGTGATCAAAAGGTGTTAAGGTTGCATAATCCTGCATTGTCAAAAGGAAAATTCAAAAAGAAAATTGTTACATCACGATACTCAAAGAACGTGGATAAGGAACCTCTACAATATCGAAATAAACAATTGTATCTCCCCTAGATCTCACCATATAGATCAGATCCAATGATGCAGCAAAATCAAAGAAGGTACCTTAAAGAAGACCAAATTACAACATTGCAACTCCAACAAGCGATAGAGATACCATTATCGCCTTGAATCACAAATTATGGACCTTATATTTTCTTTCAAACATACAACAGCACAGAGCTGAGACTATGGGTTCTACTTCTCATACCACATTCAACATACTGAAACTAAAAATTGTCACATAAAAGTATATTTAAAAAAGACATAACTACAATTATGATACAAATGATTTTCCAATATTACATAGCATTCAAGAGCTACATGATTGATAACCACAACTAATTGATAATTATACAATTACAATATGATTTTGTTTTCATCATCATTATTTTGTTCCATTTGTGTCTTTGCCATCAAGTTTGTTGTTGAAGTTACTGTGGCTGCTGTCGGTGGTGCTGAATTCATAACAAATCCCTCAAAAATATGATTCGCATGTTAGACAGTTTCCTCCCTTCCATAGCTTACAAATATCTTATAAGACAAAAGTTTATGTATAATTTTTTTAATTTTTATCGTGAAAAATGCTTAAATCTAATGGTAAAGTAAGATACCTTATGGCAGCTTTTACTTTCCTGATGTTAATGCATATATATTTTGTATGTCTTCCTCTTTCAAAGTGTTTTCTTGTGAAAAAACTAGCGATACTTTGAATTATACATACATGAATATAATCATTCATAATTGTATCCAATATATATATATATATATATAGTACCATCCTAAAAAGTAAGCACTTCATTAGTGTTTGTGTTGGGACCATTTCTAACCCACTTTAGTGTGTTCCTTATGGGAGGACCTCACATTGTACTTAAGTGCATACATAATTCAAATTAAGGTCCTCCTTTTTCAAACTCGAGGTTGGCTCTAATTTCTATGCACAATTTCTCATTTTCCATCCAATCACATAATTCATTTCTCACCTACGTCCTTTTCGTACATTGTCAGATTTCAGGATTTGCACTAATTTCCCGCTCGATTAAACCCTCCACTTCCCAAACCCCAAACCATTTTTGAAAATTTGCCTCTTCGGGACTAGGTCGAATTTGACCTTGTCCTCCAGAGGTTAATTTTCAATCAGCTCTAGGCCCGAGGCGGCGATGTTTCCTTTGGGTGTTTAATCCAGGTTGGCTTCATGAAATTTGGGCCCTGAAATGTGTATAAAAGGAGGCTTCTTCCTCTCATTTTCACATCCACAATTTGAAAAAACAAGACATCAAGCAAGCTATTGTGCATTCAAGGAGTTCAAGTAAGCATTCATTGAAGGTATTCATCAAGCATCCAAGTATTTCCTTCCATAGATCTAGCTTCTTCTTCTCCATAGGAGGCAAAGGAGTTTTGCAATCAAGGAGATCTTCATTAAGTCTTCTTCTTCCTCAAATCAACATTTGTGGCGAATTACAAAATCTACTACATGAGGGTTTGTCTTTCATGATTTCCTTTTGGTTTTTGTGTTGATTCAAAGTTATTGCATCAACATTCTTGATCACATTCTAAGTACAATTGCATCTACATGGTATGATATACTCTATTGCTTAGATCTAATCTCTACTACATGTCAACATTCTTGCATTTACATCTATTTCATTTCAATGTTAATTCCTATACAGAGGCTCGACCAAGGCAAGCCCTCCCCACAACAGTTTTCCCTTTTTCTTGTCTGCAAGAATAGGTGACGAAGTTTGTTACCCTTAGAATTTAAATTTTTGTGATCCTTGCTTTATTCCATCGACCTAAGTGTGTTAGTTGCAGCCTAAGGTCCTCATACATAATCATCGACATTCCCCATTCCCTAACATAGTCACGAAGTTGTAAGTTTTCAAAAGTAACCAATGTTCCAATTTTGCTTTAGGATTGATCTCTCGGTTGTAAGTTTTGAGAAGTTTAGAAGTCCCAACTACTAGTTGTTAGTTTGCGTCTCTCAGCGACTGAGCGATTTGTGGGTCCCATCCTAGTTCAACTCCACCAGGTTATTTGTACAGACTAACTTTGGTGTTACTTGTAAACAAGTTTTACACAGGCGTAGCTCTATTTCCAAGGAGATAATAAAGGAAGCTTTAATTACATGTCTTATCAAATAAATATATAAGTGGGGTGGCGAATGTATTGCACATTTGTTTTAGCTTCTCGTACACTATATTTTCTGCCCTCTCCATTTCGAACTCATGAAGATTGGAATCCAAAACTAGTTGTCAGGGGTGAAAGACACCAAAACTAAGCAATGTGATTTTGGGGATTTTCTGGGGAATTGTGAGAAGAACAACAGGGCTCCTTGGCAAGAACAACTCTTTCAGAGCGGCTTAGTGCATGCAAGAGGTTTCCCCTCCGCCATTTCCTGTCCAAAATTAATCTTTACACATTCTATGAGGTACAATTCACAAGCATGAGAAATTCGGACCATTGACAGGAAAGCAATGGCACAAATTAACTCAAAGAGCATTGCTCAAGCTCTGTGCATTCCGAATAAAGAAGCGACAAAGAAAATGTTCGTGAGCACCGAAGAGGAGTATTTCAAAGCTCATGAAGATTGGTGTAGGAATGCCATAGCCAAATTTTGGCTAAAATCTGAAAAGGGAGGTAAGTCTCAATTACCCGTCATGCTCAAAAGAATACATTTTAAAGATGAAATTGCAAAAATAATTACCTTATTGCACCAAGTAGTTGGAAATATCAGTTCTAAATATTTTGAGTTATGGATGTGTTGCTTCATTTTAATTGTATGCAGTAAGCAAGATTTCATTGACTGGGCCAGCATAATTAGTTTTCACATTAATGAGCAATTGAGGGATTTTCCGAAAACCATGGTATTCAATTTGTACTCAATTCTAGTTTATATTTTAGCTAGTCAAGAGAATTCATGGCATGGCTTGGAAACCCAAGAATTTCAAACCTCTCATGTGGCTGTCTACAAGAAATTTCACCAGCTAACTGCAAAAAGAGGAATGCAAGATTTTTCTCGCATCAATGATGCTTTTCTGATGGAAATTGTTAGAAAGTTAGAGAAAACCCCAACATGAGAATTTCTCATGAAGTTGTTGACTTGGTGAAAGATTTTGTGAGTTTTTACACTCAATTTGATAAATTTACATACTTGAGAATACGAGGTTTTGAAAAGGGTCCCCTGAGGCTTTCTTGTTTCCCCACTGACTTCTTTGTGATTCTAGAGGTATGTCGTCAAATGGCCATGGTTAATGTTAAATATTTGAATATGGAAAAGAAAGGGTACTCTTTTCCTCTGCCCATGTCTTTCTACACTTGTAAAACTCCCACTTCTTCAAAGGGAATTGATAAACTTTTAAGTAATTTCCATTTTCAGAGTCTTCCCGAGAGGGTGAACTTCGACAACAAGGGATATGCAAGACAAAACTTCTATGGAGCTAGAAGTTGTTAGCAAATTTAAGTTGTCATTAGTGAAGATAGATGCAAACACCATTCCCACCGGTATAGGTACACCAGTAGATCACTCATATTACTGTATATGCACTGGTAGACTAAACAAAGAAGATGCACTGGTAGACTGAACTGAGTACATAGTACCGGTCTTATAATGCATGCAGGGATGGACCAGGTATAAGATTGATACCGGTCGACAACATATAAATCCGCACCAGATTATGCGGAACTGTCTGAAATAAAATCGGATTATACGGAGTATCCACCGTCTAGAACTGGAGTTAGCTTTTTAACAGGATTTAGTTTTATTTCTACACGGATGTTTCAAGGTAAACTCGAGATCATCTTGCAAAGCTTTTTGCTGCATGATTTTTGTGTGAGTTTACAGCCTGGAGGTTCTATGAGTTAGGTTTTAATAAGATTAATTTCTTATATATACAAGTCATAGGACACAAAAGAGTGGTTGTTAAATATACAGAGTAGGAGAGAGATTTCTTCTGAGATAAGAGCTACAGTCACAGAGGTGAAAGGTAGAAAAGATCAACAGCCAAGTAGAACAGGAAGGTCAACAGGTATGATCTAATCAGATAGAGAGTGTCAATTAAGATCATTTCTTTTATTCTGTGAAAGCATATTCAAATCCCTCTATCAAAGTGAACCCTAATAGGTTCTTTGTATAAATCCTTTAACTGGGTAGCATCTTAGTTGATGTTGAAAGTCCTTTAACAAGGCGGCTCCTAACCGAGTCAAGATCTTAACTAATATTCTACCAAATCCCTTTACCGGGTAGCACTCTTGCAAGTGCTTTGTAAGCTCCTAATAGGGCGTCTTTATTACTGCAGTAGTGAAGTTGTGAGCTCTGTCTCACCGTGATTTTTTCCTTCTAACGGAGGGTTTCCACGTATATATGATGTGTTGATCTGAGTATTTCTATTTCTGTTTGTGAATGGTTATTTACATTCTATTTATCTTGCAAGAATCTTTATACAAGTTTTAATTGGAGATAGAAATAGTATTTATTGATTCACCCCCCTCTCAATAACCGGTTAGGAATAACAAAAGTTATATGCATAAACCTGATATTGAAGTTTCTAAGAAGATTGTTTGGAGGAAACTAATGTGTTTAAAAGAAGCTACGTGAGACTTACCTTGCAACAAATTAAGCTTTTCGGGGTCTCTTTCAATATTGCCGATGATGTAGAGGAAGATGAGTCTATTATAGATCCTGAGTATCACTCTCTTCTGGACAAGATTCCACATAGGGTTGATTGGTCTGAAAAAGAAAGCTTTGATTTGATGGCTCTCACAGCCCCAGTGCAAAGGAGGACTTCTAATTGGTTAAATGGAAAGTGGAAACAGAGAGGTGACTCTACCCAGGGACAGAAGGACAAGAGACAAGTTCTTTTGTTGTTGCTAATGCGCCAGCTGTTAAATTAGTTACCAATCAAACTGGTCAGCGTTCACAACCGGAGGTGATGGAGATCAACCAGGTAAAAATAAGGCTAAACTTAAAGGTGTTTGTGAACAAGATGATGTAGCTACCCCTGCTAAAGAGAAAGCAACTCTGGCTGATTCTGCAATTATATATCAGCAGATAATAGATGATACTCCATTTCCCTAATTTTTGGAGATTCCCTCTTCCCCTGTGCAAGATACCCGTGTCAACCCATGCCATGGAAATAATAAGAGATGATGAAACTGCTGATAAAGGTGTGAAAACTGAAATAACCTCCCCTGCATGGTTGAAGCAAGAAATGGAAAAGAGAAGAAGAAAATCGACCACTTCTACAAGAGAAGTTGACACTATCGCCCTAATGTTCCAAAGCTCTTGCAAACCCAAAAAGGCAAAGCGAATGTCAAGAATTATCACTGATTCCACCTCAGGGCACAATCTATTGGAGATAGCAGATCCCAAAAGAGAAGTCAGTGAATATGAAATGACGGAGGCTGATTATAAAATCAGTCACATTGACATGGGTCCAACCAATTTGGAAGGAGAACCATATCATGCCAATTTTTCAGTTAATGCATTGATTGAAAGAGCTAGAGAGCTGCAGAAAGAGAATCATGAGATGCAAGCCCAAGTGCAGCCCCTTAGGGATTTTTATCAACAATCATGAGCTCTGTCATGGGAGAAGCCTCGAGTTCTAGTCAGCCAAAGATTGATTCTGATACCCTTGACAAAGTTAAAGGCAGCATAGAAAGTGCTCAAGCTGTCCACAAATGGGTAGATAAGTTGTATCAATGTGGTCTTGATTATATTGCTAAGTCTAGACAACTTTACATTGATATTACTAGGAAGAGGAAAGAGTTGGTTGAAGAGCTACAATAGGTGAGAAAAGAACAGGGGAGCACATATGTACTCTCAAGGGAAATTGCAGGTATTCTAGCTATGAATCCCATGGTGCTGGTGGCTGAAAAGATAGTGGAAAATCCCAAAGAACTTGACATTGCTTGGCAGGACTCTGTAGATTGGAAGTTGTCTATCTATGATGACTATTTAGACTATATCAACAAAATCCTGGAGCAGTATTTCAGAAACCTGGTGAGTCTCAAGGAAAATTTCAGTGCTCTGGAGGTGAATTTAATAGATGGATTCGATGAACATATCAGAGAGTTTTCAGACATAAAGAAACAGTATGAAGAAATTTTTCATGATGAAATAGGAAACCCACAGGATTATACCCCGGATACTTTCCTTAGATGAAGTAATTTGCAAGTATTCATGAGGACGTTTGAGACCGAATTCAATAGCATCACTAAGGCTTCTATTGAAGCTGATAGAGAATTCGCTAAATGGAAGACCAGGCTGCAAATCACTACAACATCAAGGAGTGAGAACATTACCACGGTTGTCACCAAGTACAGGGGTATCTCAAGAAGCTCAAAGCGTTGGAAGCCACAAGGATCAAGAAGAGGTGGAGGTAGTGGAAGTTTGAAAGACAAAAGATGAAACGGCGAGATAAGCTCATTATGAGTTTATTTTGTTTTTATTTTAATATTTCTCTAAGTTCGTTTCAAAGACTTGGCTTTTAAAACGATTGTTTCCAAGAAACCATTTTCTTTAATGTTGTTTAAATAGTTGGAGCATGAGCTAGTTTTAGGATCTTTTGGGCAAACTTTGATTTTCTCTTAAGAGCAAAACTTACATTATTTTGTTTTGGAAATAGTTTCAGTTTCAATAGAAGACATTTGCTAGTGGTTTCAGATATGCATGATCTTTGAATTGTCATATGTCAATTCCTTCTTTTCATGGTGAAAGGTTGACAATGAATGTTTAATGTTGGAATGGTATATCTTTAGTTATTTCTTTACTACAGAAAAGTTATACGTGAATAAAGCTTTTGTGGTGATGATTCGAAGATTAATGGTTTTCTTCAATTCTATTTTAGTTTTTTGTTCATGCCTTTATAAGCTTTTTGGTTAAAAGCCCATCCTTGTTTTTCTTTATGGTTAAAAGCAATCATAAGTAGTAAGTAGTTTATTAAGAATCTTATTAAGGTAGCTGCCACCTTTTAAAATAAGCAGAGAATCAATTATGAAATGGTTATTTTGAGATTGGTTCAACTGTGGTTACATTTGTCACCTCTATGGACGTGAGAATATAGAGTTAGGTGATATATATGTTAACCAACAAAGTTACAGATTCGAATTTTCAGATTCAGAACCAGTGAGTGATCCTTCACAGAATTCAACAGTTTTTGTGCTTCTAGGACTAGGTTGAATTGGATCCCAAGTCAATATTGTCTTGAGGATTTGCAATTTTCACAGTTGGGAATATCAGGTCTCACAGTTCCAGATCTAGAACGGTTTGAGATTCCGACAGGTTTTTCCAGATCTCAAGCTCGCTTGTCCTTTCCTAGCCCTCAAGGTGAGTACATCATTCTTATTTCCCTTTGGCATTTGCTTTGGTACATTAGATCTGATATCATATCTTGCGGGTTATCATTTCATATACTCTACATTTCTAACCATATAGGGAATCACAAAAATCCCACACTGTGTAGATCACGAATTGGCATCCATACTCTTTTGGTTGTGCTAATCAGATTCACATTGTTGGGAGTTTTGTATTCCAATGTATGTTGAATTTGGTGGTCTACCATTGATCACCATTTTCACCATCACATATATATATAATCGATAAAGTTCTTTGTATAATTTTATCAGTAATAATAGTAAATGCAGAATTACAATTATCAACTTTTCAACCCATTTCCCTTTTGCATAGACAAAAGAATCAAACTGTACAGACATCGACTGTCAACCCCTGCAACATTCGAGCAAACTCCAAACATCACAAAATTATACATTTTTACAAAAAATACCAGACCCTCTTCACCTATGAGTGTACATATAGCTATTATGATCTAGACCATTGAACATTCTAGTTATCTAAGTGATGGGATCGTTAATATTACTTGGAATATCTAGGTCTTGAAAAGTGTTGTCATGTTTCTTCAATGGATGAAACTTCAGGAACTTCCATGATGACAGAGGTATAACAAGTAAAGAAATTGTGTTTTTTTGTCAATAAACTTAACAAATAAAAGTCATTGAATTGTCATATAAAAGTAAAATTGTATATTATTGAATAATACTTCTGACTTCTCAATCTCATCATTTACTATTGAATGATAAAACAGAACAAGGATTAAAATAAATTATTAATAGCTCAACACTGGCAAGTAGAAACACTTCCACTAAATTACAAGCATGTTTTTTTAAATGGTATATTTAAAAGTCTAAATATGATGCAGTACAGGCTAAGTGAATACATTGGCATGACCTCTTAAAGGAATGTAACTTGAGCGGCAGATTACAGCCAGGCTACTGTAAAAATAAAATTCTCAGTTTATTCACATGATCAAAATGCATGACCACACTAGCCTCAAGAAACATCCTCCCTAGCCAATAATTGTTGCCAATACCAAAACAAATTCCAACAGTTTACCAGCCACAAGCACCACTATCCAATGCTGAATCAACAGGGGGCAGCAATGCTGAGGGATCTAGCATTATGAAGCTACCCTATGAGGAAAAACATTTGTGGATTCGTAAAAAGATTATGATTTGTTGCCACTTTGAAATTAATTAAGTTTTCTCCCTTGTTTTTGAATTGGATTTTTGGACTGAGGAAAGAACACAACTTATACTTCCTCTGCTATAAGACTAATTTGGTGCATTTGAAGGTATCTTTGAATGAAGAAGACACTACAAGTGTAATGTCGCCATTTTTAGGCCCATGGGATTAGCTTATTTTCGTGACCCTTGTAAGCTAATTAGGATGTTGGAGGGGGTTGTGTGGCAGAGCCAGTGGTCAATTTCCACTCTGGAGGTCTGAGATGTCATGATTGCTCTTCGTTGGAGTCAGATTGACAGACTTCTATTTATAGTAAGTGCTTATTATAGGTGATCGTCATGATTTCTATGTTTAGCAAGGTGCCTGTGCATTGGTTTCAGTGGAGTTGTGGTTTCTTTTGCAGTCTTCAGTTTGAAGGACTTGCTATTTATAGCAAGTCTATTTTTGTCTGGTTACTATTTTTGGCAGGGCAATGTGGGCACAGGATGTTGTTGTCAAAAGAATTCATTACATCACGTTGCATTTGGAGTTATTAAATTAGGCTTGGCTTAATTAAATAACTTGTGTTATTTTATGTTATAATTTGATGGTGCATAGTTGAAGCTTCTTTAATGAAAAGTGTGAACTTGAAGCTTGAGGCTAGAGAGTGGAAGAAGCCTTGTTTTAATGATTCATTATGATTATATAGCCTTGAAGGAATTCGAAATTCCTTATCATTGATTATTTTATGCAAATTGAAAAGAGGAATTTTGGAGAAGTCATAAGGATTTGGAGTGCTGCGTTTTTTTTACTCCTGGAGTTGCATACACTTTGAGTTGGCCAAATTGCCAATGAATTGTGTGGAGATTGGTTACAGTCAACAGCGGATGTGTTTGTGGGAAGTGTTTGAGAGAATTGTTTAAGTTTAAAGCAAAAATCGAGCCCTTTATGGTAGTTGCGATTTATTATTATGAGCTGTGGTTTTGTCCCTAGGTGCTGCGATTCAATGTGGGGATGCTGCGTCATTTGTTAGGAAGGCATGTTAATATTTTAAAGCTACGGTACCTCTACAATTGGCTGCGTATCACTTCTAGGAGGCTGCGACATATACAATGGGAGTTGCGGTTCATTTTTGTGGCTGTGATACCCACCATTTGGGCTGTGTTAATTCACACAGCAGTTGCGCACTGTGTATAAGGAGTTCGGTCACTCCTTAGTGGCTGTGTTTCATTTGGAGGTTGTTGTTTATCTCAGTTTGGGCTACAATGGAGATAGCCAGCAGCCACCTTAACAAGGTGCTTCATTTTATTTAAAATATGTAATGTTTATGAATATTTTCAAGCAATTAAGTGAATTGTTGGTGAGCAATATGAATATTTTCAACCATTTGAGTGAATTGTTGGTGAGCAAGTGAAATAGAATTAATCTGTTGTGATGTCAATATATTTATTTATGTTGAAAAATTACAAAAAAAAGGTATATATGATCAAAAAATACAAAAAAATTGCAAAAACAGATATACAAAAAGTTGTTTACAGTTAAGAGCCAGCCAGGCTCTTTACAGCAAGCAAGCAGGGTAGATTTTTATTTGAATTTTTTGGGTCCCACTTGAGTTCATGTTCATATGGGAGACAAGTCCCTAGATATTGAGACACCCTTGAAGCAGAGAAGAGAGAAGATTCCTTTGAGTCATCTTGATTCTTTATAGAAGATGTTTTGAAGAGCATGGGACACTGTCCCCAAAAGTCTTCCTTTTAAAGGCATGGGAGCAGCTTCCCAGGAGTTTCCCAAAGTCAAAAGGGATCCCCACACCCCTTATCCCCTCAAAAAGATAGAGGGTTATTATGAAAGTCACTTTGTTATAGCACAAGGGCAATAACTTTGCCTTATTCATGTTTCTAAGAAATTATATTTTGGTTTTATATGGAGATTATCATTTTTTCTTCAACTGTTCATGTATTAAGTAATATATCATTCTTAGGATGCATTGCCTTGCCCTGGCTTAAGTTCTATTTGGCCAGTGGATTTTAAATGTTATAACAAAATAATCCTTTTCCAAAGCTCTATAAAATAAATCACCTAAAAGGGACATAATATTGTTCTCCAGCCTTAATAGTTAGAACTTAGAACTATTGGCCTCTATTTTCATTTAACATGGACTTATTTATTAAAGCAAACATTAACATTGAACATTTCCCATGTGCTCTTTTAGAATATCTAATACATTATTTACATACTGTAACAAAGACCTGCGACATCGACAATTTTTTCCTTCCCACTGGATAAGGATTTTTCCTCTCAGAAGTATAAAATAAACATTGGAAAATTGGAATTTGATCATTATGATATCCATTGTATTTATTGGCTGGAATGTATTTCTCAACTTTTCAATCTTTTCTGCTGGCAAGGAAGCGGTACCATAATATATTTATTTGTATTTGTGTTTCCTTTGAGCAAATAAAAGTGTTGCTACACAAGTTATGGCCTAGGACGGAATAGGCACCTATAATTGTTGCACATGTTTATTGGAAGAACTTGATTATAAAACATGAAATGTTTAAAGCAAAGATGTCAAATTGATTCGTTTAGTCCTCTTTTAAGTCAATATTGAAGCAAAAATCACCCTTGTTGATTCCCAATAGTACTTGTCGTATAATTGTTGTAAGCTATGTTGTCAAGATTATTGTAATTGTTGATGTATGTAGCATCGGTCAGATAAATAAAACTGATTATATAATTATTGTTGTGAAATCTGGATCGTCCTATAGAGAATATATGTGACTGCTGTAGTGAAATAGATTACCATTGTGATTGATCTTTTCACCAGCCATTGATATATATTTATATCTTTTGAATAGTCACGTCTTGAAGAGTCATGACCATATAATAATATGACAATTATGTTAATAACCATAATTGTCTACTATAACCATAATTAACATAAATATATAATTAACTACAATAATATAATATATATCATTGCATTATAATATTATCATTACTATATTAATAATATAATAATGATAATAATATAATATAAATATCACAACTCTTCATTATTAACATTGTATAATATATGTATATATATATATATATATATATATATATATATATACGAATGAAGTTATCTCTTAACACTCCCTCTTAGCGAGTGAGTATTAAATATCAAAAATCTATCATGACATCCGCCATTTCGGGACGCACAAGTTAATGTAGTCTCGTCATGAAAATAGACTTGAATATCATGATCTCCGCACAGTCGGGACACACAATTAAGTAGTCTATCATGATATGGTTTCGTTATTACACATCCAGTAATAACAAGAGTCAAGATCTCCGCACAGTCGGGACACACAATTAAGTAGTCTATCTTGACACTTTGGTTAACCATTTACAAGATCGTCACCTTGAAATGTTAACCCACACACAAATGATCATTTTACACAATATTGCAATATACACATTTTTTTATATTTATTCATGAATAAAAAACCCATAGAGTCACTTTGACTCTTCTCAAAGGGTGGATCCACTTTGGTTCATCCAAAGAGTGGAAATCAAACTCTCAATCATGACAATTTAAAAACAACAACTCAATGTTGTCTAGCCATGAACATAGCACATCATGACAGTTTGAAACCAATAACTTAATGTTGTCTAACCACGATATAGTTAAAGCACAACAAGTAATAACATAGCGTTCAGGATACCTTCTTTTCACCTAATAAGGCTTTATTCCTCAACATACCAAGGTTATCTGAAGGTACACAATCTTCTTTCTAGCAAGACGCTTGGTAAGAGTATCGGTTGTTTGTTCTTTAGTGAGGATGTACCTCCACTGAATTACAATTGTATGCACGATCTCATAGTCTTGGTGAATTCAAAGTATACACCATCTTGACATGTTATACTCCCTCTGAATTTGTATGACCAAGATCCTGGGGTGCCAACTTAATTTGATTTTCTAGCTTTTTTTTCTGACATATAACCTTCTCACATGGTAATAACCATAATTGTCTGCTATAATTTCTTGATTGCTAGAGAACCAACAAAACATGGTCTACTCCCTCTGAATCAAGATCCTCGAATGTCACTAATGCAGATCTTTTAACTTCTCCATCTATCACGAAGGCATACCCTGTTTATATACTCAATTCGGTGTCACTGCAGGATGTCATTTCATACTTTCCTTCCTGAGAGAACCAATACGAATAATCTGAATAGTCATAAGGTTACATTGGCTAGCATAAGATGCATTTTGATCTTTTCCAAGGCCACAATATTAACACTCCCTCTTGGACTTGAGAGAAGATAATAAAGACCTCTAGTATTCTATCCATGTGCATCTCATCGGTGATTCTATCCACAAGTTCCCACTATTATAATCTCAGATTTGTTTTACCTTCAATTGTGAACTCCCTCTTAATCAATACAATTGAGATTGTCACAAGTTAACTGAACCATATTCTCCCTCTGAAGCTCAAGTTCATCAACTTCTTGACCTCTTGAAAATGTCAGACTTTCTCTGAATCTGAATTTTATATGCTTTTGTCCTGAAAGTATGTTAGAGATAGATTACAAATAGTTTATAAAGCTAAACTATCTCATACAAAAATACAAATGATAGAAGCATACAAGATTTATTATTTAATGAATTACAAATTGAAAATTTATATGCATTAATAAAACATGAAATACTTATCTTAAATTTCAAATATTTTCAAGTATTTCCTTTCGTAAGGTGAGCCCATTAATACGATACTCGTACTCATTGTACTTGATATCAATGTATCTCACAAGAAATGAGGATGCATCAACATCTCTACATCCTGCCAAATTCTTTCACGTCCTTGTGATTGAAACTCTCACAGATAAGAAGTCATGGTTTGCAGATTCCATGCTAGGAGATAATGCATATGCAAGCCTTTCCAAACTGCTCTCCCCAAGCAAGTCGAAAGCCCCATGGTAAGTAGGATGATCAAATCTTGACATGAAACTTGGCCTTTTCATTTAGTCCTCACAACAACAGATAAGCCCTCTAAAAAGTATATCCATGATTGGGTCAAGCAATTGCAGGAGTATTTGATCTCCTTTGATTCTTAGGAAGCTTAAAAACTCCTTCCCCAACTCATTACTTAAAATGATTGTCCAATTTATTGCAATGTTCTCTTGCTAAATGGTTTCTACTTCAATTTACCTTTATTTCAGCTTGCAACATTAATAATGCAATTATTAATGTTTTCTAAAGTTCAACAAAAAATCTCAAATAGCCCTCCAACTTTAATATTGCAATTGTTTTGAACATTCTCGTTTACTACCAAGGGTTGAAGTCGCAACAAATATCCACAACAATAACTGTGCATAGACATGGATTATCAATATGTTGTGAAGGTAAATTTGTGTTGCGATTGTCCATATAGAATAGCGACCTTGCATTGGATAGAATATATAGTTACTTGAATAATTATGATTGCCTCCTCTAATCGTCTTCTTATAAGCATGCAGTTTAATCATTAGTTGATGCTATCCGTGATCATATTTAAGATATGCATCCTTTGTCGATTTTATCCTTTCAATCTTATTAAGCACTGTAGTTGTTTCTAATATTGAAATTTAATTTGCTCCATATATGAATTACTATATATAATGCTCAACCTTTGAACAACCCCTTATTGCAGATAGGATTAGGTGATGTTGACTCAAACTTATATATTTCACAGATTGGATATACAAAATATTGACAAGATAATGGATTATTTGCACTGCCAGTTTTATGTGTAGCTTTTCTTTACTATGCGGATAGCTCTATATCTTGATGATTATGTGTTCTTTGTTGCCAAGTAATGGTCGTCTGTCACTTAGTGATTATTTTCTCCCATCAATGCATTTTATGAGTATATTAGTCAACGTCTGCAAATGGCCCTCCTCACGCCGTTGATGGAATATGTATTTGTCTTATATACTGATGGTAGATGTCGATTAGCTTGAAGTTGAGTCCCCCACTCGATTGAATGTTGGGTGACTTCTTCGTCTTCAATACATGCTCATGTTTGATAATATTAAGGGTTACGTATCAAAAAATAATCCTACTCACTATGGCTATCTCCATGTCTATCTTAGTGGCTTCCACATTATATAGAGCCTGCACCCAAGAGTATTAATGTCGTCTGAGTTTCTATGATCCAAATCTCTCATTCTCTCCACCGTATAAATCCCTACATCAGGTTATCGCATCTTCTATGCAAGCAAGGACACAACAAATCCAACACGAGTGGCATGTTGCAAATCAGAAGGCGATAACACCACGGTGAACAACACATAACATAATATGACGCGGGATCTCAATAAACCAGTGAGAGTCCCAACTCGTAGACAAATAACAAGTCCACTAGCTTCTGTACTCATATCAAAACTAGAACACCGGCCGTGAGTACACAAGCCCCACAAACGAAATGACAATCAGCACAACCAAGTGCATCCATCAATCCCGAAGAACCTTTGATCTGTTTACCGCTGCTACTCTTAGCACAACCATGATCCACAACGAGGGCAAGTCTCGAGCATCCACGTGACGAGATATAACATTTTGTTGAAATATATCTCCGCCAAACTGAATGTGAATTCATCGAATCATCCCTTCTTCGCAGTTGGTATTGGTATGATGGTGTTTCGATTCAAGGAGATTGTGATGTGTAAGTCATCCATTACAAAACAATATCTATAACTTATAATAACTATTCTCTTCCTCCAATTTCCTTTATCATCACATATTCCATCATGGATGTTGCGTGTGACTTCATTCGTGTAAATGTTGTCTGTCAACTGTTCTCCATAGGTATTTGCTTGTAGTTACGTTGGACCATATTATCTATCCATCAATAATATTATTTGTAATTTCCCAAGCGCCGGCGAGAGTTCGAGTCAATCCATTCCACCATGCTCAGATTTTGTTGATTTAAATGGAATTTCCCTGATTGTCTTAGAAATGTTGTGTGTCCCAACTATATATCCTGCAACATCATTCTCTAGAATGATTGATATGATTTATAGCTCCATCTCCAACACTCTATGTTCGGCACATGCTCGACACTCTTACCATGATCGTTGGTGTGTTATTCTATTCATTTCCATTGTATGTGATGATTATCGCACTTAAGTAATTGTTGACAGTCGGTTATATCCATAGATCATCTGGGCATTGCGGTGATGTATCCCAAGATTTATCATCTGATTTTAATAATTTATTCTATTTCCTTCTTCCCTGTCATGACTAGTATCCATTTGATTTGATGTGCTATCTTCTCTCTGCAATACTTTGCTCCAATATATTTTCTCTTATAGGTTAGGCTCTGATACCATGTTGTGAAATCTGGATCGTCCTATAGAGAATATATGTGACTGCTGTAGTGAAATAGATTACCATTGTGATTGATCTTTTCACCAGCCATTGATATATATTTATATCTTTTGAATAGTCACGTCTTGAAGAGTCATGACCATATAATAATATGACAATTATGTTAATAACCATAATTGTCTACTATAACCATAATTAACATAAATATATAATTAACTACAATAATATAATATATATCATTGCATTATAATATTATCATTACTATATTAATAATATAATAATGATAATAATATAATATAAATATCACAACTCTTCATTATTAACATTGTATAATATATATATATATATATATATATACGAATGAAGTTATCTCTTAACAATTATTATGAGAATTGAATTATTATATATACATATATATGTATATTAATATATTTAATAATTGATATTATTTATATTAATATACATATATATATATATATGAAAGTTAATCTTTTATTTATTCTTATAATGATTATAAAGTTAAATTAATAAATTAGATTAATGAATAGACATGTCCCATGAAGGGACATATCTTTTCTTGTCTTTACCATGTATATATAACAGAGATCGGTGCATTTGGAAAGTACATACTTTTCATGGCAGTGCTATTACATTTGCAGCGATCTGGAAACTTAACATGGTATCAGAGCCAGAGTGCAAATGTGAGAAAGAATAGAAATGATTCCGGGGAGAACAATAATTTAAAAATAAAATAAAAGCCACTTTAAAAGACAAGATGCAGAAGGTGAAGAGACAAGTTGAAAAAGCCAGGAGTTTCTTGGAGATTGCTATAAAAGTTTGTGGAGAGGATTATTCAGGCATGTTCAGATTATTATTGAAATAGAAGAATTTTTCTAAATTTCTGGAGACGAAAATCTTCATTAATTGATCAAAGAGCTGGACAGAAACCTGGTTGTTCCTAGGAGTGGATTCGAGACGGAATTTACACATGCTCAATTTGAAGGGTTTTGAGTTTTGTTTTTGGAAGAAAGGAATTTACAGAAGCTACCATAAGGACCGATTTAAATAAAAGATTTATTTTGATTGGGCATAATTCTCAATGGGATCTGATCCTTATTTCAGAGGCTGCCATTAATTCATAAGCTGCGTAAAGGAATGGTGAGTATTTTATTTATAGTGCCATAAGATTATCGAGCTTATAGCTATTTGAAAGATGCAATATTTGGGAAATAGTGATGCTAATTAGCCTTGCCATGAATCATTTCTGAATTGAACAGTAATTATTTTAATATTGTTAGGCACGATAAAGTAAATATTAATATGTGGGGCCGATAATAATTTTGATTGTCTAAAGTTAAGATTGCCGTTTGAACAAATAATCAAGCAATCATTTATTGGGTTCTGAATAAAGTTAAATCAAAATATTTGAAGGCAAGTATTATTGGCATAGGGATAGTTTGGCATTGTAAGCCAAAATATCAAATACCAAGCTTTGTCATGGATGAATATGATGAATTCAAAAATAATTCACGCGAGCTTTGGAAAACATTAGAAATCATTTGGTAAATATTGTGGATTGTCGTAAGTGTTATTGCCATAAGTTATCAGTTGGAAATATATATTTCTTCATCAAAACTTTGGAATTTATTAAGTTTGGACTTAAATATTCAAGAAGCCGTTTTATTCCCTAGAGAAATATTTCCGCAACCAACTGGAGATGAATATATTTCTGATGTCTGAATAAATGATTGAGGAGATTAATATTGCCACATATTGGATTCAAAGACCAATTTGACATTGTCGTGAGTTTGAAAACTGGTTACTCAAAGCTGTAGACATTAACAGGAAACAAAGGAAGCATTTCTAAAGTTGTTACACCAGATGTATTAATCGGAAGGTACTTGAATGTTTGGCATTCCATTCGATTGAACCTCAAATACTACTGCCTACGGTGAAGAGGCAAATACTCATGCCGTGTTACATCCTGGACACCTTTATGGTATCTTCCATTTTATAGAGATGTCGTGGACGTTTTACATTCCGAGCTGTACAGAATAGGGATAATCTAGTATGTATGTCAAGATGGAGCACGAACTTGAGCTTCAGAGGGAGCAACTAGAAGATCTGCATCTATGAACATCCGAGGATCTTGATTTAGAGGAAGTAGACCATGTCAAGATGGGTTCCTTAGTGATCAACAGTTAGAGGACTGCGATTCATAGGATGGAGTTTCAACATCAGTGATCCATTATTTTTGAATCTTATAGAGATTCTTCATCACTATGTAAGAGACATAGTAGAAATGAAAGTGATTCAGTACAAGAGATCAAACTATAGACATTCTTACCAAAGCACTTCCCAAGGTGAAAGTTGATCATGACAAATCCAAGCATATTGAAATTCCTTACCATTATGTAAGAGATATGGTAGACATGAATATTGTCAAGTTAAGATACATTTGTACTGCAAATCAGACAGCAAATATTCTTACCAAACCTCTCTCGAGTGAAGATAGATCACTTCAGAAAAGGACTTGAGGTGAAGATCTCTGAGATAATGTTCTAAAACAATAGGGAACTACTGGCAAATCTTAATTCAGGATCATATTGTGATATAGACATTTCTATGCCTATGAGTCACAATTTGGATAGAGGAAGAATTTAATCATTCTCCAGATTTTATCTTGTGTACTGGTAGATCTTAATTCAGGATCATATTGTGATATAGACATTTCTATGCCTATGAGTCACAATTTGGATAAACGAAGAATTTAATCTTTCTCCGGATTTTATCCTGTGTACTGGCAGATCTTAATTCAGGATCATATTGTGATATAGGCTTGTCAGTGCCTATGAGTCACAATTTGGATAGAGGAAGAATTTAATCATTCTCTGGATTTTACCCTGTGTATTGCATCACATGTAATACTGTTATCACAAGTATTAGTGATAATTCATATTACAGGTTTAGTAATATGACAAAGTATCATGTGTACCATGATACTACATGCTTGGAAGAATCAGACAGATATAGGGTACAAATCTATGCTTAGTCATCGTAACGATGTTGCTAGATATGTTTCTCTCATTTATATTATCAAGTTAAGAGGGAGTGTTAAATCCTGATAACTTGATCATAATGTTTTGAATTTTTTTAGATTAGACAAATCTAAAATGCATATAATTTCCTTTATATGTGGCCTCATGATAAATACATCTCCCTAGAACAGATCGGCAATTTGCTAGGCATATTTATATGCCTTGTATTTGTCTCTTGTAGTTAATTGATAATTAACTATTAGTTAATGGACAAGGGCGCCGATTTGTAGAGGAGTAGGTTGTTTCATGGAGGGCCAACCTAAAAGGGGTTGTGTCTTATGAAAAGACAAGACCCTTGGTTAATATATAAGTAGGACATCCATCCTGTGTACATTTCTGAGAGGTGCCGACTTCTTAGACAATGAACACTTGTATTTGATGTTACAAGGTGACGATCTTGTAATGTTGATTCGTTATGGCAAACATTTTGATATGTCAGTGCACATACCATAATAGGGTTATATGTAAGGGGAATGTAATGTTCTCTAATTACTATATCCTTGTATCACGATCTGAGGTGATATGAAAATTAGGTATCACGATCTAAGGTGATTCCTCATATCACATGTTTGGTGATATGTAAAACTGGGTGTCACGTGTTAGGTGATTCCTCATATCACATGTTTGGTGATATGTAAAATTGGGTATCAAGTGTTAGGTGATTCCTCATATCACATGTTAGGTGATATGTAAAACTGGGTATCATGTGTTAGGTGATTCCTCATATCACATGTTAGGTGATATGTAAAACTGGGTATCACGTGTTAGGTGATTCCTCATATCACATATTTGGTGATATGTAAAAATGGGTATCACGTGTCAGGTGATTCCTCATATCACATGTTAGGTGATATGTAAAACTAGGTATCACATATCAGGTGATTCCTCATATCACATGTTAGGTGATATGTAAAACTGGGTATCACATATTAGATGTTTCCTTATCTCACGAGTTATGTGACACTTATCATCACGTGTTATGTGATATTTGCCTTCACGAGATATGTGAGATTTCTTATCACAAGAAATGTGATATATGATTTTATCTTCCCTAGCTAAGAGGGAATGTTGATGTATGTAGCATCGGTCAAATAAATAAAACTGATTATATAATTATCATGAGAATTGAATTATTATATATACATATATATGTATATTAACATATTTAATAATTGATATTATTTATATTAATATACATACATACATACATATATATATATATATGAAAGTTAATCTTTTATTTATTCTTATAATGATTATAAAGTTAAATTAATAAATTAGATTAATGAATAGACATGTCCCATGAAGGGACATGTCTCTTCTTGTCTTTACCATGTATATATAATAGAGATCGGTGCATTTGGAAAGTACATACTTTTCATGGCAGTGCTATTACATTTGCAGCGATCTGGAAACTTAACAGTAATCAGCAAAAGAATAAGACAAATATTTTGTTGCCAGCTTCCTTTTCCTTATAAGGCTTGTATTGTCAGCTTAGGTAGGTAGTGTAAAAATAATATTTGGTTTTTGAATAACTGAGTCAACATTTGTTGTAACAGATGATAAATCAAATGCCATGAATGCAACAAAATATAGAGAGAACAATAAATTTATTTAACACATTAGTGTACATTACAATGGCATGTATGGATGTAGAGAAGTCCTTTCACATTGGTGCCCTTCCCCTGACTTGTATGTTACTAATTATCAGTTGAACAACCAACTGATTGTCAATTAAGACAAACCTCCAACAGAACCGTCCATATCCCAATAGGCAAAAAAGTAATAGCTATTCTAGCTAGTCCAAAGATGCAAAGATTAACTAGAAAACAAAGTCAGAAAATAATTATCCATAGTCAGCATTTAAAAATGCTATTTCAGCATCAATTGCTATAGTATTCCTTATTTTGTCATTACAGCTCTGAGGATTTGGGTAAATGCTCATGATACCAACCATAAAACTTATATTATTCTTTTGTAAAATTCTCACTTCATTATTGCCTGTATAAGCACAAATTGACATGGCTATTGAGCATTTATTACAGAACGAACAATGAGGTGCAAAAAAAAAGTATACATCAGAAAACATGTTGTCCTCTTACCACAACACCATTCTGTACTGCCGACAGCATCATTTTGTATGGTCAATAGAGCACTAAATTCACACCTTGACATTGTAGATTTGTTTGCAAGTGCATCTGTTTAAAGATTTCTTCAATATGTTGAACAAAGATGAATTCAAAGTGATATTTTTAGCAATTATAATTGCAATTTTTGGACATGCAAACTGATATCATCCATTAATTTAATTTGCAGAAAATCAAAGTTGTGTTTTCCTTGCCTTTTTGTCAATTATAGATATATTACATGCTGTAGAAAAGCCCCATGGCATACATTCAAATGAACAGCTTTCATTTCTGCATCATTATTAATATTATTCTTTTCATATTTGATGCCATTCTTGTCTAACAATCATATTAAGAGTTCAGGAAGGTGGCATCCTTCACAAAATAGTGCACAAAATCACAAAATCATATCTTCCAACATAACGCTGAAGCTATTTATATGATGTTATATACCTTATAGCAGATCCATAGTTAAGATTTTTTTGTTAATTTCAAGGAAAAGTGATAAAATAGAGTCAAAAGAAACGTTATAATCCTTCAAACAACTTACCCCATCCATATTAGCATTTTGAGAAGAAACACCAACATCAAACTTTGAATTTTTTGACTGATTTTCGGCTTTATAATTTCCAACCTTTTCTGAATGAGTTGATCTCTTATCTCCTTTCCCACAACCTTCTTTCATGAATGAAAAGTAGCCTGAAACATTTGTCTTTCTCTGCTTGAATGAACAAAAACATGAGAACTAATGAAGGGAAAATATTATATATCACAAGGCTATGTAAACTGCCAATTTTACAATCAAATATCCAGTCCATCCTATATTCTAATATCATTATCATCAACATTGTAAGATATTTGTATAAAATTAATATAAGTTAACCGGCCACTTGCCATAATTCAGCAAAAGAAGGCAATGGAGTTGACCTTTTTTTCCTTCAAATTTGAGCAGGATGGACATATCTTGTTCAAAATATCTACTGTGTCAACAATTAGATTTGGATTGTATATGAGCCTTGGTAAGGTGATGCACCCAAAGTGTCCTGCAAAGAAGCCAATTTTTGTTACGAAGGCATGCAGAACAATTCTTAAACTCCATTCACAACCAGGATAAACACTGATTCCTCATTGAAATTCCACACCAAAAAGTTCTTTCTTGTTTATCAATATTTATGTCTTACCCTCACAAAGGTTGATATCAGTTCCACCACAAGTGGAGCATTTCCGTTCTTGACTAGGATTTGGAAATCCTAGACGTGATTCAACAAGTTCCTTGGTTTTGTTTATTGAAGGGATAACAGATAAAGTTTTCTGAATAAAGGAAAACCACAGAGTTAACAGTAAGGAGGACAACAGCATTAGAAAATATACTAAGAAAAATGCAACACCTAAAATATCATATTCTGAAATATGAAAAATATTTAAATAGAATATCCAAAATAAATATGAATTGGGGCATCCAAATCAGGAAAGAAGCTTTGAAATCAGTTCAGTAATTTTAATTGGAAAAAATGGTAAAATAATTCATGTAAACAGAGACCAGTGAATTTTAAGTGTTAACTATGTCAACATCTATTCTATTAAAGGAATATACTTTAATTAAATATTTCTATATTGAATGAAAATGTTGGAGACAACAGATACAGTCCATTTACATGTATACACAATTTTTAGAACTAAATGAAATAACTAGTTGCACATGCAATTTTTTAATATCTCCAACAACAAACCATTAAATATGCCTATCATTATTGTTCAAGGAACATTCACACATCTCACAATTCACCTAATTAACTTTTGGATTGTCCTAAACTTCTCATTAGTCAAAAAAAAATAGTAAATTTTAGATATAATCTCTTTCTATCTCCATTTTCTTGGAAACATCAGTACCTTAATGCCTGACCTTGGCATATCACAATCATTTCCTTCAAACCTCTTCTCCTTTAAAATGATGTGTTGACAGATTATTATCCAAAACCAATACACACATCCCATCATTCTGACCATAGCATACCAGTACCTTTGCCTTTTACTATTTGAAATTTCAGAATTATGGCATATAGGTCTGTAATTATAAATGCATATACAAATTTCAAAATATTACCTATCAACTATCATTAGCGTTGAATTATAAACAAAACGGTAATATTCCTCTAAATTGTGCAAGGATGTGATAATCATCCTTGCAAGTACTGTCTAAACCTGAAATTTCCTTCTTGTTTTACGTTTTCAACAAAACTGACTTCTTTTCCATACTCCTAGATTTTGCATTTCTTGTGTTTAATTGAATAAGAAATGGCTTGAAAGGGGCCCCAACAAACTTTTAAATCTTAGGAAACAATACATTTCAAACAACACAAACCTTTATGTAAACAGCTGAGGAATACAAAAACCAATTTCCTTCATAGATATAAAGTAGAATGCATCATAGTTTACCTGGAAACAAAGAAAAAATCAAGGAATAAAAAGGTAATTTATAGGTGACGATTTTGTTTGGACAAAGTGTAATGTCCCCATTTTGAGCAAGCATTGTAGTTAGTGGATTTAGCCTATCATTGGGTCCTTGTAAGCTAATACTGGTGATTAGAGGACCCTGTTGTGGGTTTTGGCTCCATTTTGAGGGACTTACCATTTATAGTAAGTCAACCTATAGTTCTACTGCACTCAGATGATTTAGAGGAGTTATATGATGATCTCAGATTTTATTTTCGGCTTTCAGTTTGGACTCCAAGATTCTTGGAGGGAGCGTCTATTTTTAGTAAGTCACCCGATCAAGTTCATTCATCATCTTTCATCATCTGGATCACTCTTGTGCTGTCAGATTTTGATTCTGATGCTTCCTCGGTCGTTTTCACAAGATGGGTGAATTATGATTATTATTTAATTAAATCGACTAAGGTTGCCATTTTTATTGGGAATCTATTTTGGGCATCTTAATGTTATAGCTCGTTGGAACTGGGTTGAGAAGTTTTAAATCCTAAGCTCATAAAACAGGGACACTATGTATCAGAATATGGTTATTTTAATGAAAGGGTCTATTTTCATCATTAAAGTGGAAAGAAATATAATTGTTTATTATATTTCAGATATGCACATAAAGCAAAGTCTTTATATAAGTGAAAAGTGTGTGAGAGAAGATATCTTTTATTAAAAAAGCAATGCTTTGGGCAAAAGCAACTCATTCAATGATATCATTTTTTATGCAATTGGTCAAAAACGAAATTGGGAAAGCTCTCAAGGGTTTGGTGTGAAAAACGGTGAAATGCTAAGAGGGGGAGGGGGTGAATCAATATTTCTAATTTTTTAATCCAGGCAAACAAAATTTGAAAGACACACGCTAAAGGACAATAGACACACAAGATTTTTCTCACATGAAAAACCCAAGACGGGTTAAAAAACCACGGCTTCTCTAATCACCTGGGCAACAACCCCTTCTTACAAAGAGCTACAACTCTTTCAGAACTACAATTCTGAACTGGCTTCAACCAGTTTACTCAAGGCTACGACCTCTTCAAGAAAATAGATTTCTGGATTACAACTACAAGTGAAAGATCTCTGTCTTTACATAAGCATAAAGACTCAAGTGAATGATCGACTCCTTTAACACAAGTTTGATTCAAAACAAATGAAGAGACCTTCAGTCCTTCAAAACTTATCAAATGTCTAATTTGAAATTAATATGATCTTCACGTTTTAATTTTTTTTGCAGCTGAAGATGATCTTCACTCTTCTAGGTTGTCATAGTTGTTCATTTCCATTAGGAAAATTCGTATCTATTGTGCAATCACAATCTCAGTCCATTCCTCTATGAAGAGCTCTTCAGAGCTTCACCATACCTCATGGTGAGCACACCCAAAAACATAGTATCAACACACAATATTTGTCTAGTTCTGTTTATCTCTTATCACCCCGTTTTTTTAAAAAAAACAACCTATGGACACTCAGCCCAGTGTATGTGCCTCACACTTTTAAAAACTCCCTGCACTACACTTTTCACATGTCCCCTTTTTAAGAACACCAGTCACTAGTCACTCCAAAAACATTTGAGCTGCCAGATACTCTTTTTTCATCACCCGTTTGCAGTTCTACTTTATTTTTTTCACTCACCTACTACGTATTCACGCTCTTTCAAACTAGAAGGAATATCATCTAAAAACGTCACAGCACTCACACATTTTTGAATCCACAATGATTCTTTAACGACTCTCTTCCGCTTTTTTTGTACTTTGGTGCCTTTTTTATAATTCATACTGCTCAATTCTTCACTTTTCTCATTCATGATAAATGCTACTATATTTTTCGGGAATTACTCTTAGATTAATTTTAAAAAACTTGTCGTGGAATCGATACCTGTTTTTCATAGTCTTGTCTCTTCTGTTCACATGACACCAGACTTGTGTGCTTTGTGAGTTTTCCATTTTTTTTAAACACTTGAACCCGACTATTACTCAACGTGTTTCCTCATGCAAGTCCATTGAGTCTTCTATTGTCCAACATATGATTTTCTCGTCACCTCCTGTCAATGCCGAGAGCACACGCACCCTCTCATTCAGTTGGATATCTAAAATTAAAGCACACTAAATCATATGCTTGTCACGCAAAAGAAAAACGCTCCAACAAAGGCAGTCAGCGAGGCCAAAAAGAATACGGATTCCACAGTCCGCATAATTTCCTCCTGCGGATCTGACCAAGGCTTTTTAAAAACGACTTCCTCTTTGCCATTTTGAGACAACGGTTATACTCCAGACATAACTGCTCACTTTCTCTGCTTAATTATATAACTGGCTCACAAACGCTTCAAACATAACTACAAAAATTCTCTGCAGACTGACGCAACTGTTACACAAGGAAAAGACCAAATAACCCATGGCATACATTCTTCGAAGATAGCTGGAAGAACACTCGCAGCTAACACGCAAGAAGCCTTTCAGAGGCATGACGACAAGTGTTAACAGGAGCAAAACTCAAACAAACTCAACTGAGAACTGGATACGGCACATGTGTCATCCGAGAAGGTAAAACGAGGCACATCAGTGACAAAAACACAACAATCTCCCCCTTTTAGTCATTGATGGCAAATTCAATAATTCGCAAAACTAAAACAACTCCCCCTGAATAGTGGAACCAAACTGAAACCAATCTGAACAATTCCAAATCTGAAGCAACTCCCCCTAAAGGTCTACTCCCCCTTTGTCATCAATGATCACGAAACTGAAATACAACTGCAGTTCAAGAGATGTAACAATGAAGAGCATCTGCTAAAATCGAACCTTTCACTGAGGTGGAAACACACCAAGCTTGCTTTGAAGATACTCAAAGCAATCTCGGGGTAAAGGTTTAGTGAACACATCAGCAACTTGTTCCTTTGAACAAACATAGTTCAGCTTTACTGTATTATTAGCAACATGCTCCTTCAGATAGTGATATTTGATTGGAATGTGCTTAGTGCAAGAATGCATCACTGGATTTCTCGAGATATCAATGGCTCTTGTGTTGTCACAAAAAATATAAATAGGATCAGTAAACTCAAGCTTGTAGTCACATTAAGTATTCTTCATCCAAATTACCTAAGTACAACATGAGACTGCTGCAATATACTCAACTTCAGCAGTGGATAATGAAGTGCAAGACTGTTTCTTGCTAAGCCAAGAGACCAAACAGCCACCCAAAAAGAAGGTACATCCACTGGTACTTTTCTTATCATCTACGGAGCCACCCCAATCTGCATCGGTATAGGCTATAAGAGAAAAATCAAAACTCTTTGGAAACCAAAGACCAAGGTCAGCAGTGCCTTTCAAATATTTAAAAATTCTCTTAACAGCTTGAACATGTGTTTGCTTTGGAGATGCTTGAAATCTAGCAACATAGCCAACAGCCTACATAATATCCGGTCTAGTGGTTGTAACAAACAGTAAACTCCCTACCATAGATCTATAAAAAGTCTGATCAACAGAAGGAGATACATCATCCTTACTTAGTCTACATTCGGTTTCCATGGGAGTGCTAACTAGATTACAATCTTCCATTTTGAATCTCTTAAGTAACTCTCTGACATACTTAGCTTGGAAAATGAAAACATCTTCAAAAGTTTGGTTAATTTGCAACCCGAGAAAGTAAGTTAATTCACCCATCATAGACATTTCAAATTCATCTTTCATACAAGTGGAAAATGTCTTAGACATTTTGACATTGTCACTACCAAAAATAAGATCATCAACATAAACCACAACAATGAGAATGTTGTTACCTTCCTCTTTGACATACAAATTGTTGTCTACATATCCCTTTTTGAGGCCCTGTTGCTGCAAGTAATTATCCAGCCTATCATACCAAGCTCTAAGAGCTTGTTTGTGTCCGTAAAGAGCCTTTTTCAGCTTGCACACATAATCCACATTGTTAGAAATAAGGCCTTCCGGTTGTTCAACATAGATTTCTTCAACAAAATCCTCATTTAAGAAAGCAAATTTAACATCCATTTGAAAGACTTTAAAACTTTTAAAAGAAGCAAATGCAAGAAAAATTCTAATTGCATCTAATCTTGCAACCGGTGCAAAGGTTTCATTAAAATCCACACCTTCAATTTGAGAATAACCCTTGCAAACTAAACGAGCCTTGTTTCTAATGATCTTACCATCTCCATTTACCTAGTTCCAGAATACCCACTTTGTACCTATCATATTTTTGTTGATGGGTCTTGGCACAAGCTCCCAAGTATTGCTCTTTTTAATTTGGTCTAACTCCTCTTTCATAGCAACCACCCAATGTTCATCTATAGCTACCTCTTCAAAACACTTAAGCTCAATCATGGAAATAAGTGAGAAGTCATCATCCTCAAAATAGTTAACATTTTGCCTAGCATTCCTAGTTCTTCTTTCAGCTATAACTTGATCAATAGGATGATTCTTTTTAACAAACTTTGAAGGATTTTTGAAGTTAGAAGCATCACGATCACCTTCAAAATCATACCCGGAATTATTATGTATACTTTCAGCATCAATAGAAGTAGAGACTGTTTCTTCATGAGCAGATTGAGTTTTACCTTTGTCATTCTCACCACTTTTGCTAGCTATTACAACTTGAATATGAGGAGAAAAAGGAGGTACAACAGTACTAGTTTGAGTTTTAGTTGATACCACAATGTTGGTTTGAGTTTTTTCTTCTCCAGGGCTGTCATCATTCTCACCAAGTTCATTAGTAACCTCATGAATCTTAACATTAGCACTCTCTACTAACTTATGCAGCCTTTTATTGTAGCATTTAAATGCTTTACTTTTAGAATAATAGCCAAGAAAAATTCTCTCATCAAATCTAGATTCAAACTTTCCCAAATTATCTTCATCTCTCCTAATGTAGCATGGACTCCCAAAAATTTTAAAGTATTTAACAGTAGATGGTTTACCTTTCCAAAGTTCATATGGAGTCTTGTTGAACTTGGGTCTCAACAATGTTCTATTCTGAATATAGACTGCGGTATGGACAGCCTCTCTCCAAAAAACATCTTTCACTTTTCTTTCATTCATCAAGCAACATGTCATTTCTTGAACAGTTCTGTTTTTTCTTTCCATAACACCATTTTGTTGTGGTGTTCTTGGGGTTGAAACCTGTTTCTTGATTTCATGTTGCTCACAAAACTTAACAAAATCATTTGAGGTAAATTCTCCCCCATTATCAGAACACAAGCATTTGATTTTCACATCCATTTCATTTTCAACCAGATTTTTAAAAATCTTAAACTTTTCTAAAGCTTTTGATGTTTCTTTTAAAAAAGTAACCCAAGTCATACGAAAAAAATCATCAATAAGGAGCATAAAGTATTTTTCACCTTGAAGACTTGTTGTCCTAGTTGGTCCACAAAGATCCGTATGAACAAGCTCAAATGGCCTATTGTTGAAATGATCTTTTGGTTTCAAGTAAGCTCTAGTTTGTTTTCCCTCTTGACAATTTTTGCAAACAACATCAGCTGGTTTCTCTAATATAGGCATATCCCTTACAGCTTCCTTTTTACTAATTTTGATAAGATTATCAAAATTCACATGCCCAAAACGCTTGTGTCAAAGTCAAGCATCCTCTACCTTGCTTAAACAACAAGTCTCATCATTAAAGTCATCAAGAATATAGAGATTATTTGCAACTCTAGTTGCTTTAGCTATGACATCAACTCCCTTTTTAATAGTGCAAGAATTTGAGTTAAAGCTAAGATCATACCCTTGATCACATAGTTGGCTTACACTTAACAGATTGTGTTTCAAACCTTCAACATAAAGAACATCCTCAACAATAGTTTCATTATTATTAATTAAGACAGTACCTATACCAGCAACCTTTGCAGAAGAGCTACCTCCAAATCTAACCTGTCCACCTTTCATTTGCTTGAGAGAATGAAACTTGCTTAAATCACCTATCATGTGTTTGTAGCAGCCACTATCTACATACCAAATATCCTTCTCACTGCTGACAAGAAAAGTTGTTTGAACAACAAGAGCTTTTAGAGGAGTCTCTTGAACTTTTCTTCTCCAAACTTTGGTTACTTTTGTCCTTTTTGGTTCAACATTGTAGAACAAATTTGCACTGTAGTTGTTGCAAAATCTTGCAGTATGGCCAAACTTGTTACAGTTGTAGCAAATTAAGTTGTACTTCCTAAAGGCATTCTTTTCATGCTGAAAATAATTCTTAAAAGGAGCAGCTCTACAATCAGCAGCTCTATGTCCAAAGTAGTTACATGAAAAACAGTAGCCATAGAAAAAAAGTTTATCTTGTTAGGAGCAGGCTAACTACTTTCCGATGGTGAAGAGTTTTGATCAAGTTGCATGCAAACTCCTCTCTTATCTTTGGTAGGTCTTTGAAAACCAAGAACATCATCTAACGTAACATTACCACTCTTGAAAGACACTTCTTCACTAAAAAGCATAGAAGTTTTACCTATGTTTCTAAGAGCAACAATTTCAACTTCTAGCTTGGCAATGTTTTCTTCTTTTATCTGAATCTGATTTTCTAAATTCTCACGAATCTTTTTAGCTTTTTCATTCAGAATTTTAGAATCAACAAGTTGAGTTTCAGCCTCTTTGAGAGATGTTGCAATCTTTAACTTTTCAGCACTATCAACTTGTAGAAGATCCACAAGACTTAGATTCTTCTTTTTCAGTTTCTTAATCTCACTTAGAGCTGAAATCAATTCAAGTTCAAGGTCCACTTCATCATCTTCAACATCTTCATTTTCTTCAAAACTCACATCATCAACAGCCATGAACATTACTTCATTAATTCGAGAATCACTTTCGCTGCTTGAAGAATCATCGCTGTCATTTTTTGAAAACAACACCTTCTTGCCCTTTTCAGATTTCCAATTCTTCTTTGCAAATCTCCTAGTTTTCCGAAATTTCAATTCTTTTTCATCATTGTTGTCTTCTTCTTTATCAAACAGACACTTTGAGGCAAAGTGGTCAAGTTTTCCACAGTTGAAGCATTTCAAACCAGATTTGTCTTTACTTTTGTTAAGGCCCTTTTTCAGCCTTCTAATGAGGTAAGCAATTTCTTCATTGGAGTCCTCATCCAAGCCATCATTGAGATTATTTTCCTTGTCCTTGCTCCTTTTAGAAACCTTGAAGGCAGATTCAATTTTGGAAGGCCCTTTAGTTGTAGTCCTCATCTCATAGGGAATCAAGATACCATGCAATTTGTCAATGGTTAGAGTGTCCAAATCTGACATTTCTTCAACAACAAAGACTTAGCATCAAGCTGTATGGGAAGAGCACGAAGAATTTTCTGAACCATGGTTTTCTCTTCAACATTTTCTCCCAGACCTTTTAAAGCGTTGACAACCTCATCAACACAAAGAAAGTAAGCAACAATGTTTTCACCATCCTTCATGCAAAGACCTTCAAAGACAGCCTGATGAGTTTGAACTTTAGCCTTCCCAACTTTGTCATCACCATGATAAGCGTTATGCAATTTATCCCAAACTTCTTTTGCGGTAGCACAATGCATGACCTTTAGGATCAGCTTCAATTAGACCACACAAAATGGCATTCATGGCTTTGGCATTATTCTCAAATTCCCTTTTACTATCAGTGTCTGCAAGAGGAGTAGAAAGAATAGTATAACCATTTACAAGACTGAGATAGACATCACAACCAAGAGACATGATGTAAGTCTTCATGCGAACACTCCAAAAAGCATAGTTGTTTCCATCAAAAAGAGGTGCACGATTCATAACAAGACCTTCTAAGGCACTCATGGTGGGCACAATGATCAAACTCTCAAGCTTTTAAACACAAGAAGAGAGTGCCTAGCTCTGATACCAATTGAAAAACGGTGAAATGCTAAGAGGGGGAGGGGGTGAATCAGTATTTCTAATTTTTTAATCTAGACAAACAAAATTTGAAAGACCCACGCTAAAGGACAATAGACACAAGATTTTTCTCACATGGAAAACCCAAGACGGGTTAAAAAACCATGGCTTCTCTAATCACCTGAGCAACTGTAATGTCCCTACTTCTGGCTTGAGTATTTGATGCTTAAAACTTGAAACAATTGTTAGTAGATGAAGATATAATATCAAGATATATGAATATTAAAACAATTATTAGTCATTAACAAGATAAATAAATATTAAATTATCTAAATACTAATCCCATACTACACCCACCTAATCCTTAAAAAGAGACTCTGCTCAGATTTGCCTAATTCTTTGATGAGAATAAATCTCAATTAGGTAACCATCACATTGAGAGTGCCCTTCTAAGGCCTCTAGGATCTCTATTAATCAGAAAATTCATTAACAATAAATACTTGGTAGAGATCCCACCTCTAACCAAGCCTCTTGTCTCTAACATATGCATATGATTAACCACTACAATATATATTGCCTCTAAAAGATTCTCTATAAATCTCTCTCTAGATTCCAATTTAGAATCTGGACATTCATAAAGAATACCCTCTAGTCTCTATGAGTCCTCTTTTAGAGAAACTCAACATTCTTAATGAATTCCCTCTACCAAGGTTAACTTGGTCTCTATAATAATCATAAGTCCCAAAATGGTAATATCTCTAAAATAATTACCACTATGCAATAATACTCCTGACTGTTAATTTATAAGAATTTATTTAATTTCTTCTACATACCTCTTCTCCGCAAATATCCTTTATATACAAAGCTCTTCTTCTCTTTTGGCAAAGTGTTATATATTTACAATCTTTATTACCTCTTATTATTTAATATTTATCCTCATTGTTTTCTTAATCAATGACTTTTTTTTTTGTTTTTTTTATTATTTATATTTCTACCAATCGTTGCTTCCTTGCCTATTTTCCCGTTTTGTATTTCTCTTCAACTGAATGTTTATCACCCTAATTCTTGTCATTGTATTCCTTTTTTATTTCTTATTCAACGGTGATTTATAAATCTTGTTTAATTTGTCATCTATGTCCTTCCAAAAAAGTCACAATCCTTCATAATCACAATCCTTTCGAAAAGTCACAACATTTCTTAATTACAACATTTTCGAAGAGTCACAACCATTCATAATTGCAATCCTTTTGAAGAGTCGCATCCTTTCATCATTACAACCTTTTGAAAAAGTCCCTTATTTTATTCTCATTCCCTTCCTCTTCCCTTTTATCCCCCTTTAACTCCTCTCTCCTTCGCTATTTCAAATGAACTCTCCTCCCTTTTATATCTTATTTTGAAGGAGTCACATCTCTTTACTACATATCTCTTGACTTTTCATTAGATTTAGTTAATTTATATTAATCTATATTATACTATTTATTTACTTATTTATTTTATGTTTATAATCATTTCTTATTAGATCCTATTAAGAAAGGCAACATATTTTCTACAATATTCTCCCTTGTAGTAAATTTTATTTATTTATTGATTCATTACAATTTTATTATTATTTAATTATTTTAAATCTTATTTTTTTATAATAGATTATATATATGTTATTATTTATATTATAATAATAATATTTTATTATTATTTCTTATTTTTATATATTAATATTAATATATGATTTTATTATCATTATTTATTTAATAATATTTTATTATCTAATTATTATTAAAATTCTATCTTAAAATGGGGAAATGACACCAACAACCCCTTCTTACAAAGAGCTAACACTCTTTCAGAACTACAATTCTAAACTGGCTTCAACCAGTTTATTCAAGGCTACAACCTCTTCAAGAAGATAGATTTCTAGATTACAAGTGAAAGATCTATGTCTTTACATAAGCATAAAGACTCACAAGTGAATGACCGAGTCCTTTAACACAAGTTTGATTCAAAACAAATGAAGAGACCTTCAGTCCTTCAAAACTTATCAAATGTCTGATTTGAAATTAATATGATCTTCACGTTTTAAATTTTTCTGCAGCTGAAGATGATCTTCACCCTTCTGGGTTGTCATAGCTGTTCGTTTCCATCAGGAAAATTCGTATCTATTGTGCAATCACAGTCTCAGTCCATTCCTCTATGAAGAGCTCTTCAAAGCTTCACCATACCTCACGGTGAGCACACCCAAAAACATAGTATCAACACACAGTATTTGTCTGGTTGTGTTTATCTCTTATCACCCCGTTTTTTAAAAAAAACAACCTGTGGACACTCAGCCCAGTGTATGTGCCTCGCACCTTTAAAAACTCCCTGCACTGCACTTTTCACGTGTTCCCTTTTTAAGAACACCAGTCACCAGTCACTCCAAAAACATCTGAGCTGCCGGATACTCAGTTTTCATCACCCGTTTGTAGTTCTACTTTATTTTTTTCACTCACCTACTGCGTATTCACTCTCTTTCAGACCAAAAGGAATATCATCTAAAAACGTCACAGCACTCACGCATTTTTGAATCCACAATGATATTTTTAACAACTCCCTCTCTTCCGCTTTTTTTTTTACTGTGGTGCCTTTTTTACAATTCATACTGCCCGATTCTTCACTTTTGTCATTCACGATACATGCTGCTATATTTTCCAGGAATTACTCTCAAATTAATTTTAAAAAACTTGTCGTGGAATCGATACCCATTTTTCATAGTCTTGTCTCTTCTGTTCACACGACACCAGACTTGTGCGCTTTGTGAGTTTTCCGTTTTTTTAACACTTGAACCTGACTGCTACTCAGCGTGTTTCCTCACGCAAGTCCATTGAGTCTTCTATTGTAAGACATATGATTTGCTCGTCACCTCCTATCAATGCCGAGAGCACACGCACCCTCTCATTCGGTTGGATATCTAAAATTAAAGCACACTAAATCATATGCTTGTCACGCAAAAGAAAAACGCTCCAGCAAAGGCAGTCAGTGAGGCCAAAAAGAATACAGATTCCACAATCCACATAATTTCCTCCTGAGGATCTGACCAAGGCTTTTTAAAAACGACTTCCTCTTTGCCATTTTGAGACAACAATTATACTCCAGACATAACTGCTCACTTTCCCTACTTAATTCTACACCTGGCACACAGACTCTTCAAATATAACTGCACAAATTCTCTGCAGACTGACGCAACTGTTACACAGGGAAAAGACCAAATAATCCATAGCATACATTCTTCGAAGACAGCTGGAAGAACACTCACAGCTAACACACAAGAAGCCTTTCAGAGGCATGACGACAAGTGTTGACAGGAGCAGAACTCAAACAAACTCAACTGAGAACTGGATACGGCACATGTCATCCAAGAAGGTAAAACGAGGCACATCAGTGACAAAAACACAACATGGTGTTGAAGAAACAAGAATTTCTTCAAGAAATCCGTACTGCACTTTGAGCTGGAATGTATGCCAGCGAATTGTGTGAATTGATTTAGGCATGTGAAGAAGAATTCAGTCCATGCAGCATTGCCAAGAATCAATACAATTTTTATTTAAGGAGGCTGCGAAATTAATTCAAGGGGTTGCATTCAAATTGAGGTGTGCAATCAAATTCTAAAGCTGTGTTATTTACCTTAATGAGGTTGTCGTCCATCATTAATGCTTTGGCTACATAAGGTTCTCTTGAAAAAGGGAGTCATAATTTTATATACATGGGCATCTTCATTCAGAGGCTGCGTCAAATGCAGCAAGGGGCTACGATTTCTTAAGGTGCCTTATTTTCATAAATATGCATGTATTGTTTCTTTGAATATTTGCAAGCATATAAAATTAAATAAAATTGGTGAGCGTTTGGAGATAGAAGTAATTTGCTGCTTGTTATTATTTCATATATTGGAAAAATTACAAAAAAATTATATATGTTCAAAAATCCAAAATTTGCAAAACAAATACAAAAAAAAATAGTTTGTAGTTAAGAGTCAACCAAGCTCTTTACAATGGTATTAGAGCATGTTTCCTACCATTCTGTGGGGTTTGGAAATCTTGAGTTCCCACGTTTGATTTGTGAGTGATCAGCACTCCGGTTTTATTTCAGTCATGGATAAATGTAGAAAACCAAGTAAATATGGGAACCAGTCTAGCAATGTGTCATGTTACAGGAAACAAACAAGTGTCTTGGAAAATGAAATGGAAAAATTGAGGCAAACACAGGAAAGGCTTAAAGCCCAACTTGCAGATCGGGCCACTATTGACAAGGCAACTAGTTTTATGGTTTCCTTCTTCAGGAAGTCTTCCTCATGAAGACTGCAAGAAGAGAAACGAGATGTTCTCATAGGTGAGACTCTTCATGATGAGGTTTCAACAACCACTAATCATTGTAGATATGATCCTATTCTTAGGACAGCCACTAGTCCTATTTGCACACATGATGTTGGAGACTCTTTACAGGGACATGTAGATGTGCTTGTCTTGTTGGCAGATAATGGTACTGAGTTTCAGCATCCCAAGCCTATCAAAGTTAGTGACACAAGGTCTAATTTGCAGGACAGCAATCCTTTATGTGAGCCTGATGTTGATGTCATGGATAGTCTGAGAGTGGAGGATGTTGTAGATACCACAATGGATTCTGACACCATAGATGATGGTGTTATCTTTGGGGACTGCAAGGAGTATATGAGCTTTGACAACTCTAATGTTTATGACAGCAGTCATAGTGTGGAGTCAGTGCAGGAGACAGCAGTCTTTTCCTGTATTGAGGATGTAAGAATGGAGCTACCCAGTGATGACACTCATGATGGGAGTATTACAGATGAGTCAGGTGACATAGATTCATGCCACAATGTAGGTGATTCGTGCAATGACATTGAGTCATGTATGCAGCCGGAGTTAGAAAAAGGGTCTCAGATAGATGATGTTGATACTAGCATCACGGATACCTCTAATGTTGAGAGTTAGGATGATGGGTGCTACAGCGTTTCTGGTTTTTTATATCAGACTTTGGGTGTGGACTCAACGTTGTCATCCAATGGTGGTGGGTTCCAAGATCCTTTTTTACAAGGACTCATGGATGAGGATGGGGAAGCATATGAGTGGCATGAGTTTGTTACAGCCAGGGCTTCCACTTCTAGAGATGAGGTTACTTCTTTGGTGACTCATGAGGATGACTCTACTTGCAGCGAGTCATGCTTGATTTATCAGACCCTAGGGGAGGACTCTAAGTTGTTAGTGGGTGAGGATGGGTCCCAAGATCTGGATTGTCATGTGGTTACAAAGGACGAGGTAGCTGAGGATTGTGATGAGACAAATTCAGTAGTAGTTTCCTCAAGGGTAGATGAGAATGAGTCCGATGTGAGTACTCAGTTCGCAAATGTGTGCTCAGATGACAGTACACAGAGACACGGTGATCTTGAGGGAAGTTTGTTGGATACAACTTCCTTCTATAGTGTGGACAATGCAGTTGAGGTTGTACATAGGAGGTCTGTTGTGCAGAGTCATCATGTGACTAGTTAGTTGAGAGTTGGTGAGAGAGACATTATTTCTACTCTCAAGCATTTCGATGCCACTCATCATCTGTTGGCAATAAACCTATGGGGTGCTCCTATGGTAGTTGAGCATGGTGGTGGCTACCTTTCTCTATCAAAGATTCATTCCTTGTGTGAGGCTGTCAGGATTTTGAGACAGGATTATTTACAATTGGTAGCCGACCGAGATCACCTAGTTGAGTGGGGCAGTACACCATACGAGGCACTGATGGACAGAGAGGAGGTGAGTGAGCTTACTCAGGAGCTCACTGTGACTTCCAAGGCTTTAGAGGGCACTCAGTTGGCTCTCTTAGAGTCGCAAGGATGTTTCACAAAGGTGACTATGGAGTTGGAACGGATTCAGTCTATGCCAGCCATAGATCCAGTTCAGTTGCATATAGTGGTGGTTTGTGGTGAGTGAGCTTCAAGAGTTGGCAGCGATGGATGTGTTGGGGATACAGTTACATCCATCCTTGAGTCAGATGCAGTAGACACAAAGGAGATAAATGCTTTAATGGAGAATTACAGAGAGATTTATGTGGTTTTGGGTTCTCCAATTATTAGCACAATGACAGATGATACAAATCAGTTTGTTGAGATTCCTAAGGTGGTAGTAGCGGAGTCGCTAGTATCATCTGGTTTGGGGACGAGCTATCATGATGATTTGTTTCCTTTTGCTGGAAGCAAATCTATTTCTTCTTCTCACACAGCTGATAGTAGTAGGCAGTTGGCAGTTCCACAGTTTGGGAAAGACCAGTTGTGGTTTGCAGGGGACCAGGTTGATGTTGCTTCTTATAATTTCTACTACACAGTGTCTTTCATGGAATACTTGCTTAAGAGTTTGGTTTTGCAAAAGGGACCACTCGGAGTTTCTGAGGGTACTCTCATCCGGGGTTCTCGCAGTATTCAGCTTTTAGAGGGGAAAATTGTAGATACCTTGACTACAATGCTTCCTCACAGGGATTTTGTGGTTGGGTTTGCCAAGCGGGTTATTCAGGATCCTGCCCAACCAGTTGTTCAGAGTAAGAGATTGGAGCCATCTCTTGATTCTCAGATTGTTGTCGATGAGCCTCTGTCAAAGATTGGAGCATTTTATCATGATTACATAGTGAGGAGCATTCATCACTTCTCTTTTGACCCATCAGTTGAGGACTTGGTTGTTTGTCGGTGTCAGTTGGCTCTAGGTTTATATCATCTGTTATGGGATGGATTTACTCCATCTGCAATTAATGGGGATGGTTACTGCAGGCTAGTAGGAGGTGTCTTGCAGGGTCAGTACATCCAGGATGGTTTCCAGTGGATGGATATTCGGATTACATGAGTATACAGAGCAAATTGGTAGGGTGTGCAAAGACCTCTGGTGTGTTAGATGGTTTTGGATATCCATTCTTCCTTGTTATGGATGGTTGTGAGTTTCATCTCTACTGGGATCCAGGTAGTGATAGATGCGGCACTACGGGATGTGTGGGTCACTAAGGTTGGCATAGTGACAGTGTGTTCGGGTTTTCTCAATGGATGATGATTTCTTCGCAGGAGTTTGTAGATGATTACATGGACATTACTCCATTCTATCCTTGGGATCCGGGTGGACTTCTGTGTTTTGTTTTTTTGAGATTGTTGGGGACAAGCAATTTCAGGGAGGGAGGACTATAATGTTTGTTAGTATTTGTGGCCTTTTCAGTAAGATCAAAATGCTGGAAATGATAATAAATAATCACATCTCATAATGCTTGCATTAAACCTTAATGAATTGTCCTAGAAAGGATGACTTGCATATAAATGTTTATGTTTTATTTGGCAAGTAAGGACGACTTGCATATTGAATTTAATAATGATAGAGAGGGACAACTTGTTCTATATTTAATATAATGCCGACTTTAATAATGATTTTCGGCTGAATGAATATAATTATTCGTGCCGACTTGCATGAGCAATTCAGCCCCCTTTACCTTGCTTAAAGTCACCTCTTGTTGGCATATATAAGATGAGATATGGTGTGAATTAAAGAAGGTATCAAAAACATAACATACTGCCTTTAATTTTGCACCCTAGCAGCAGTGAGCAGCAGTCACTTATACATACTAATCTGGTCCAAAACAAATATATTTCATACTAAATATTGCAGCAGACTTGGAGCAAATTGTAGCAGACCTAGGGCAGACTTGAGGAGTGATCTAGAGCAGACTTGAGGAGCAATTTATTAGTCCTAAGGAGCGATCTAGAGCAGACTTGAGGAGTAAGATATAGTAGACATAAACGCACAATTCATAGCAGATTTAGAGGACAAATATGAATCAGACTTAAAAGGTCAAATCATATCAACTTGTAAGCATCATCAAGGAGAAAACCGAGTATTATCTATTCCTTCTTTTATATATATTTTGTTAGGGCCTAAATCTTAGTTTTGAAAGATCATCTATAGTGTGAATTTTCCATTCAAAGTCTAAAAATATTAACATGGTATTAGAGCCTTGCTGGGTAAAAGATCAACTTTCAGATTAAGGAAATCAACCTAACACTTTTAAAACTAAGAAATTCAATATGTTGGCATTAACCGGTAAGGATGTAACCGGTACATGGCAAAGAGGTATTGTCATTGATTGGCAAACAGGGGTGCCTACAGCGTTCAATCATAAACCAAGCAGAGGTATAGCTCGCGCAGGGGAAGAGACTGGTTTGGAGACCGGTGACATGTAGTGAGTAAGAAGAGGCACTGTCTTGGTTACTATTAAAGTTCTAACTGATCATCAGAGCAACTGGTAACCAAGGAAGACGCAACCGGTAATCAAGGTTTCAAAACTATAACCGATAAAGTGTATAACTGAGACCAAGGATTCAACCAGTACAAACAGAGAAAGGAATGGTGACAAGTGAAGGTTTTTACCTATGCACAAGCTAAGGATATAAACCGAGTAGTGAAGATATCATCAAGACTGATGAGCCGGGGAAAGTCACAATTGACAAACACTTGTGTAACTCGTTAACCGGGATTTGTTGCACAAAATTCAGACGATTGTGTGTTATCAAAAAGATCGGTGCAAGGCACAATTCAAGGTTTCAATGTCGAAAATTGTAGTATTAAAACACAGAAATCTCTAGTGAAGGAAAGCTTTCGTCACGCATCAGTCATTTCCTTCATAAAGCAGAAAAAGCACATGGCATGCATTGGATGTTTCCTCAATGAACTGAGACTCCACTGGGTGATGGATCCAAAGGAGATCTTTAAACAGGTCGTGCATGTAAAAAGTGGAAAGGAAAAGAAGACTATATATTCTTCAACCTGTGAAGAATATTGCTTGCCTTCAATCTGCCAAAGAAAAAGAGTGAACCTGTAAGTTGAAAGAAGCTACAAAAAGGTGAAGAGGAGTAGAAAAGAAGAGTGTGCAAGGAAGCACAACAGCCAAGGATAACATACCTATGGTAACTGATGATGATTCTCAATTGGCAAGCACAGTGATCTTATTAGGCACACCAAAGCCATTTTTAAAAGATCAAACCCTCTATTGCTCTCTAACAATTGCAATAGCAAAATCTCAGTATTTTGGGTGGACATTAACAAGTCCCTTGTATTAAATCCCTTAACCGGGTGACATCTATGTAGATGTTTTAAGTCCTCTAACCAAACAGGTTCTAATAGGCCTTATTTCTTAAATCTCTTAACCGGGTCGCATCTAACAGTGCGTTTGTAATCTTTTAACAGGGAAGGCTCCATACAAGGCGCACTTCAGAAGAGTGCAAAATTTGTAAGGTTTCCTCACACCGTGGTTTTCTCCCGATTTGAGTTTCCACGTGATAAATCTAGTGTTGTTTACTGTTTGATCATGTGATTGTTGTTTCTGTGATAGAATCTATTCTGCTTACAGTTTTGGTTAGATTATATCAAGTTTGGTTCTAAAGTTTTAGTGGGTGCTGATTCACACCCCTCCCCTCTTAGCACCGGTTGGGACCATCAATTGATATCAGAGCTCAGTTCCTATTTCAAAGCTATTTAACCACAACAAGGAAAAGATTCAATGATGGGAAAGGAGGGACCAAAGTTTTCTAAGGAAAACTTCACCTTATGGTGCAACAGAATGAAGCTGTACATAAGAACCACCGGAGATCAATACTTGACTCATGTAATCCATGATTACACTAAACCCATCGGTACCTTGACACTTGATCAACAAAAGGTCAGCACTAAACGTACAACTGCAATCAATATGATAGCAAGTACGCTACTTGATTATGTTTATGCAGAGATTGAAAATCTGACAACTGCTTACAAGATGTGGGCTAAGCTACAAACAGTGTATGGTGGTGACCCACATAATCAAAGAGCAAAAGTAGAAAGCCTCAGAGGGAAATATGATGATATGAGGATGAATGAAGGAAAATATATTGAGCAATACAGAAACAGAATCAAAGAAGTGATGAACTCTATCAAAAGCGCTGGAGGAACATTAAGTGAAGAAGATGTGGTAAGCAAGATACTGAAGACGTTGAGGCCACAATATGCTATCAAAATCTTAGCCATACAGGAGCTCAGATTAGTGAGCGCATCTCAAGTTACTCTTGACTACCTAATCGGTAAGTTGACTGCATTTGAATTGAGTAATTTTGATAATAGCTTACCCATGTTAGAAGTTGCTTTTAAGTTCTTTGTTAATACGTCTTCCACCAAGAAAGGAAGAGAGACCAGTAATAGTTCTACCGGTAAGGCTAGAAGTTTTATTGAAAATCTACTCTCTGAAGAGTTAGAGCAGGATGAGTTTTAAGCACTCATCGCAAGGAGATTTCCAAGAGGAAAAGGAAAGTACAAAGGGAAACTTCCATTAAAGTGTTTTTCTTTCAACAAGATAGGACACCTTGTTGCAAGGTGTCTAGATAATGAAAATAAAGAAAAGAACAACCAATTCGAGAACAAAGGAAAGGAGTGCTACCTTGCTAAGGAAGGAGTCACGGACAATGAATCTGAAGATTCTAGAGATGAAGAAATTGTCTTTGTGGCAATAAAAGAAGAAAGCAAAGTTTTGAGTGAAATGGCACTTATCTCAAGATCTCATCAATATGATGACTGGATCATTGACAGTGGATGCACTCACCACATGACTGGTGATAAGAACAAGTTCATCAGCCTAAAGCTCAATGATGGTGGATCGGTGACCTTTGGTAACAATGCTCCCTGTGTTATCAAAGGCAAAGGCTCAATTGCACTTGGCAATGAAGTTGTATGCAAGGATGTGTACTGGGTGGAAGGACTCAAGTACAATCTAATGAGTGTAGCTCAATTAAACAACAAAGGATACTTGTTGGAGTTTGGGTAAGGTTTTTGTATTGTCAAGAATCAATCAAGAGCTCATGTTGCCACCGGTAGACAAAGCAAAGGGAACCGGTTTGATCTAAACTCAACCAAGGGAGCTTGCCTTATAAAAATGGCAAAAGGTGAGACAAATAAAATATGTTTCATAACTAAAAAGGACATCAGATGGTTGTGGCATAAGAGGCTCTGCCACATAAAATTTGACAGTATTGTCAAAGTAAGTAAGAAGTCAGTTAGAGGGCTTCTTGAGATTACAAAGCCTGACAGAGGTATTTGTAAAGAATGTCAATTAGGAAAACTGATAAGAACAAACTTTAGCAGTAAATCCTTTTCTGCTGAAAACGTGTTGGATCCCGTACACACGGACTTGAATAGACCTATGAGAACAAAGAGCTACTATGGAGAAAGGTACTTCATGCTCTTTGTAGATGACTTTTCAAAAATGATGTGTACATTCTTTCTTAGAGAAAAATTAGAGGCCTTTCACATGTTCAAAATCTATAAGGCTCGAGTGGAGAAGGAGACCGGTAAAAACTTGAAGTGTCTAAGATCAAACAGAGGAGGTGAACACACCTCTCAAGAATTCACTCACTACTGTGAGGAACAGGGGATAAAAAGGCAATTGCTTGCACCAAGAACTCCGCAACAAAATGGAGTCGCTGAAAAAAGAAACAGGACTCTGATTGATTGTACTAGAACTCTAATGATTTAGAAAGATCTTCCCCATCAGTTCTAGAGAGAAGCTATCAGCACTACAGTGTATAAATTGAACTAAGTTCAAGTTAAGAAAGGAATCGGTAAGACTCCCTATGAGTTGTGGTTTGGTCACACTCCTAGTGTGGGCTACTTCAGAATTTTTGGTAGCAACTATTACATCAAAAGAGATGTTTACTCTGGTAAGTTTGAACCAAAAAGTGATGAAGCCATATTTCTGGGTTATTCCACCAGAAGCAAAGCCTACTGGTGTCTGAATAAAAGGACAGGAAAAATAGTGGAAAGTATCAATGTAAAGATTGATGAATATTCAGAACCAAAGGAAAAGATCAGAAATGGTAAATCAGACTGTCACCAAGAACAAAATGTTGAAAATCATTTGGACTTTAATGAAATGATTGTTGTTGATGAAGAAGAAGAATAGGTAAACAGACTCGTGCAGCAGGGTAATGTACCTGAGCCAAGAAGGGATCGGTATTTAAGACCAATTCAGGATGATGAACAGGAAATTGTTCATGACCTTGCTGAAGATATTGCTCAACCGGAAGATATAGATCAAGAACACCAACCGGTTCTGCCAAGGTATGTCACATATCATTCCACCGATAACATTATTGGTGACAAACATGCTAATATTCTGACCAGAAGAAAGGCTAGATAAAGTATCTGCTTACTTTCGAGTATAGAGCCCTAAACCACCAGAGAGGCTCTCGAGGATGAGAACTGGGTCAAGGCAATAGAAGAAGAGATTGAACAAATTGAGAAGAATGAAACATGGACTCTTGTTCCAAGACCATAGGACAAGAATGTCATTGGAACCAAGTGGGTGTACATAAACAAATTAAATGAAGAAGGAAAGGTGGTAAGGAACAAAGCAAGGCTAGTCTACCTTTTCCCCTGTGGCCAAACTAGGAGTAAGAATCCTACTTGCTTATGCTGCTCATAAAAATTTCAAAGTATACCAAATGGATGTAAGGTCTGCTTTTCTAAATGGTATATTGGGGGAAGAAGTTTACATAGAACAGCCAGAAGGCTTCTCATCCACAGAGAAAAGTGGTATGGTCTATAAACTGAAAAAGGCACTTTATGGGCTGAAACAATCCCCAAGAGCTTGGTATGAAAGGTTACATTCACACCTCCTGACCATAGGATTTGCAAGAACAGGAGATAATAGCAATATGTATCTCAAGACTGGCAAAGAAGGGAATCTTATTGCTGAAATATTTGTGGATGACATCATCTTTGGAGGAGATGACAAAATGAGCAAAGACATCATTGAGATGAAGAAAGAATTTGAAATGTCCATGATTGGAGCTATTCTTCATTGGATTGCAAGTCCATCAGCTAAAAGAAGGTTTTGTTTTTCTCAGTCCAAGTATGTAAAGAAATTCTTAAATTCTTTGGGCTGGAAGAATCCAGACCAGTTGGCACACCAATAATAACTAACCTCAAGTTATCAAAAAAGGATGATGCAAAAGATGTAAATGAAACATTGTATCGGTCAATGATTGGCAAGTTACAGTATGTTGTGCATAGTAGACCTAATATTGCACATGCAATAGGCATTGTAGCCAGATTCTCTCCTAAACCCAAAAGAAACACATCTAATAGCAGTGAAGAGAATTTTCAGATACCTAAAGGGTACTGAGGAGTATGGCCTATGGTTTCCTCACAAAGGAGGTTTCGAAATAAAGGTATTCACTGATGCAGATTGGGCTAGTAATATTGAAGACAAAAAGAGTACAAGTGGAGGTGCATTCTTTCTTGGAGAAAGAATTGTGCCATGGATGAGTAAGAAGCAAAACTACATTTCACAATCCACAGCAGAAGTTGAGTATGTTGTTGCTGCAATCAATTGCACACAAGTGATCTGGATCAAACAAATATTGGAAAGAATCCAAGAACATGTACAGTACCTGAACCAATTGCAATTTACTCTAACAGTACAGGTGCAACAAATATATCTAAAAATCCTAGCATGCACTCTACAACAAAGCACATTGCTATAAAGTCCCACTATCTGAGAGAGCAAGTGCAAAATAAAGAGGTAAAACTAGAATATGTTCCTACAAAAGAACAAGTTGCTGATATATTCACAAAGCCTTTACCGAAGAGTACATTTGAATATCTCAAAGGCAAATTAGGGGTTGTGCCCCTTCTTAATCTTCAGTAATAAGGTCGAAGTTTTCATCGATCCATTGAGCTTCAACAGAGGATTAAAGTCTCGTCTTAATAGGACTGGTGATAAATGACTACTGCTCGAAGGGGGAGTAGATTTCATGGAGGTAGTCTTTTGACTGGCCTTTGGCATTATTGTCGAAGGGATCTATTATGACCGGTGAAGAGGTAGACCAGACTGGCAAAATTGTGTTTTTCCATCAATGCCAAAAGAGGAGATTGTTGGCATTAACCAGTAAGGATGTAACCAGTACATGGAAAAGAAGTATTGACATTGATTGGCAACATGGGTGCCTACAGCGTTCAGTCATTAACCAAGGAGAGGTACAGCTGGCACAAGGGGAGAGACTAGTTTGGAGACCGGTGACATGTAGTGAGTAAGAAGAGGCACTGTCTCGGTTACTGTTAAAGCTCTAACTAATCATCAGAGCAACCAGTAACCAAAAAAGGTGCAACCAGTAATCAAGGTTTCAGAACTATAATTGATAAAGTGTATAATCGGAACCGAGGATTCAACTGGTACAAACAAAGAAAGGAATAGTGACAGGTGAAAGTTTTTACCTGTGCACAACCTAAGGATATAAACCGAGCAGTGAAGATATCATCAAGACTGATGAACCAGGGAAAGTCACAGTTGACAAACACTTGTGTAACTCGTTAACCGGGATTTGTTGCACAAAATCCGGACCACCATGTGTTATCAAAAAGATCGGTGCAAGGCGCAATTCAAGGTTTCAATGCCGAAAATTGTGGTATTAAAACACATAGAAATCTCTAGTGAATGAAATTTTTTGTCATGTATCAGTCGTTTCCTTCATAAAGTAGAAAAAGCACATGGCATGCATCGAATGTTTCCTCAGTAAACTGAGACTCCTCTGGGTGATGGATCCAAAGGAGATCTTTAAACAGGTCGTGCATGTAAAAAAAGAAAGGGAAAGAACAATATATATTCTTCAGTCTGTGAAGAATATTGTTTGCCTTCGTTCTGCCAAAGAAAAAGAGTGAACCTGTAAGCTGAAAGAAGCTACGAAAAGGTGAAGAGGAGTAAAAAAGAAGTGTGCAAGGAAGCACAACAGCCAAGGATAACATACCTACGGTGACTGGTGATGATTCTCAATTGACAAGCACAGCGATCTTATCAGGCTCACCAAAGCCATTTCTAAAAGATCAAACCCTCTATTGCTCTCTGACAATTGCAATAGCAAAATCCCAGTATTTTGAGTGGACATTAACAGGTCCCTTGTATTAAATCCATTAACCGGGTAACATCTGTGTAGATGTTTTGAGTCCTTTAACCAGGCAGGTTCTAACAGACCTTATTTCTTAAATCCTTTAACCGGGTCACATCTAACAATGTGTTTGTAATTTTTTAACAGGAAAGGCTCCTTCCAGGGCGCACTTCAAAAGAGTGTAAAATTTGTGAAATTTCCTCACGCCGTGGTTTTCTCTCAATTTGAGTTTCCACATGATAAATCTGGTGTTGTTTATTGTTTGATCATGTCATTGCTATTTCTGTGATAGAATCTATTCTGCTTACAGTTTTGGTTAGATTATATCAGATTTGGTTCTAAAGTTTTAGTGGGTGCTGATTCACCCCTCCCCTCTCATTACCAGTTGGGACCATCACAATATGTCTAGTGGAGTTAAACCAAAAGATAGACTCGAAGGAGCCACAAACTTCTTATCTTGGAAAGTTAGAATACTACTTGCCTTCAGAGAACTAGAACTAGATTCTATCATAAAAAATCCACCTATGAATGAAGATGAGATGCGTCAATGGAAAAAGGGTAATAACAAAGCTATGAGAATTCTAATTGATAGCGTAAAAGACCACATCATACCCACAACCTGTTGTCTAGAGTCGGCCTATCTAATGTTCTCAATATTATCAGAGATGTTTGCAATTAATAATACAAGTAGAATTATGACTCTTAAAAATGGAATTTCACAATCAAGATGAGACAAGGAGAATCTATCACATTATTCTTTATGAGAATCACTGAGTTGAGGAATCAATTAGTAACTACTGGGCACACCTACGATGAGAAGGCACTATCAATGATAGCACTTAATGGATTACCTCTTTTATGGGACTCCTTTACTCAAGGAATCAGTGCTCCTAAAATGCCTAAGTTTGATAAATTAAAAATGGTTTGTCTTCAAGAAGAGTCGAGACTAATATCTAGAGGATCCAACTTTAAAGAAGACTTTCAAATTTTACACTGCTAATCAAGAAAAGAAAGATGACTACAAAAGAAAAACTCAAGACAAAGGAGATAGAAACTTTAGGAACAAAAGAAAGAGAGATTATCAAAGCAAACAAGAAGGGAACTCTAACAATAACGGATGGAGAGGGAGAGACTACCAAAACAACAAATTTTAAAAGAAAGATCTGTCTAAGATTCAATGCTATAAATGTGATTAAATTTGGTCACAAGGCATTAAATTGTCCTAATCAAAACAATCTTCAAGCCTCTATTGCAAAAGTAAAAAAATCAGAATCTAAACGTCTTATCCTTTAGTCTTCACCTTGAGAGGGAGTTCAGATATGGGCCTTCTTGAACATTAAAAGTCATAAACTCTTTCTAATTCTTTGTTAGATTTTAACATCACTTATTGATATTGCTTTCAATTGAAAATATGATTCTTCATTATGTTATTATGTGATTATTTTGTTATACTAACATATTTGCAGGATATTTGAGCGTTGAGGCTCGTGCACCTTTGAACGTTGAGGCTCGTGCACCTTTTGAGCATTGAGGCTCATGCACCTTTGAGCGTTGAGGCTTGTGCACCTTTTGAGTGTTGAGGCTCTTGCATATTTGAGCGCTGAGGCTCTTGGATAGAATTACCATCCAAGACTATCTTCCGAGAGCTTGTGGATGGGATCTCTTGAGGAGGAGATTTACACTTTGAGGTTAGTGTTTTATTTTGAATTTACATCTTGTGAAGATGCTTCCATTATTAAAGTTTTGATGATGCTTCTTGTGATTACAGATTAGAGATCTATTGTCATACCTCTTATGATTATTACATAGATTTGAAATCTATTAATTTATATTCTTATAGATTTAAGATCTATTATCGAAATGATACATAAGTTGAGATCTATGATGCTTCTTATTACATGTGAACATTGTTTAATAACCTTACATCTTGTAAATGTCATCACCAGGTTGGAACATCTTGAGGATGGTTAATCTCATTGATCACATCAGGTATGAATACATGATGAATATATTATGTTATATTAAGTTTTCTTTCCATATTCATTGAGGATGAAATCTAGTAAAGTTTGTGATTACATTATGAGATTAATTTGATCTTCCCTCGAGACCAAAAGGGAGTGTTAGTATTTGTGGCCTTTTCAGTAAGATCAAAATGTTGGAAATGATAATAAATAATCACATCTCATAATGCTTGCATTAAACTTTAAAGAAACCTTATTGAAGTGTCTTAGAAGGGATGACTTGCATATTGAATTTAATAATGACAACGAGGGACAACTTGTTCTATATTTAATATAATGCCGACTTTAATAATGATTTCGGTTGAATGAATATAATTATTAGTGCCAACTTGCATAAGCAAGTCGGCCCCCTTTACCTTGCTTAATGTCACCTCTTGTTGGCATATATAAGATGAGATATGGTGTGAATTAAAGAAGGTATCTAAAACATAACATACTGCCTTTAATTTCGCACCCTAGCAGCAGTGAGCAGCAGTCACTTATACATACTAATCTGGTCCAAAACAAATATATTTCATACTAAATATTGCAGAAGACTTGGAGCGAATTGTAGCAGACCTAGGGCAGACTTGAGGAGTGATCTAGAGAAGACTTGAGGAGCAATTTATTAGTCCTAAGGAGCGATCTAGAGCAGACTTGAGGAGTAACATATAGTAGACATAAACGCACAATTCATAGCAGATTTAGAGGACAAATCTAAAGCAGACTTAAAAGGTTAAATCATATCAAGGAGAAAACTGGGTATTATCTATTCCTTCTTTTATATATATTTTGTTAGGGCCTAAATCTTATTTTTGAAAGATCATCTATAATTTGAATTTTCCTTTCAAAGTCTGAAAATATTAACAATGTCCCCATTTTAAACGAGCATTGAAGTTAGTGGATTTAGCCTATCATTGGGTCCTTGTAGGCTAATACTAGTGATTAGAGGACCTTGTTGTGGGTTTTGGCCCCGTTTTGAGGGACTTACTATTTAAAGTAAGTCAACCTATGGTTCTACTGAGCTCAGATGATTTAGAGGAGTTATATGATGCTCTCAAATTTTATTTCCAGCTTCTAGTTTGGACTCCAAGATTCTTGGAGGGAGCGTATATTTTTAGTAAGTCACCCCGTCAGGTTCATTCATCATCAAGATCACTCTTGTGCTATCAGATTTTGATTTTGATGCTTCCTCAGTCATTTTCGCAAGAAGGGTGAATTATGATTATTATTTAATTAAATCGGCTAAGGTTGCCATTTTTATTGGGAATCTATTTTGGGCATCTTAGTGTTATAGCTCGTTGGAACCGGGTTGAGAAGTTTTAAATCTTGAGCTCATAAAACAAGGACCCTATATGTCAGAATATGATTATTTTAATGACAGGGTCTTTTTTCATCATTAAAGTGGAAAGACATATAATTGTTTATTATATTTCAAATGTGCACATAAAGCAAAGTCTTTATGTAAGTGAAAAGTGTGTGACAGAAGATATCTTTTATTAAAAAAGCAATGCTTTGGGCAAAAGCAACTCATTCAATGATATCATTTTTTATGCAATTGGTCAAAACGAAATTGGGAAAGCTCTCAAGGGTTTGGTGTTGAAGAAACAAGAATTTCTTCAAGAAATCCGTACTACACTTTGAGCTGGAATGTATGCCAGCAAATTGTGTGAATTGATTCAGGCATGTGAAGAAGAATTCAATCCGTACGGCATTGCCAAGAATCAATACAATTTTATTTAAGGAGGCTGCAAAATTAATTCAAGGGGCTTTGTTCAAATTGAGGTGTGCAATCACATTCTAAAGCTGCGTTATTTACCTTAATGAGGTTGTCGTCCATCATTGATGCTTTGGCTGCATAAGGTTCTCTTGAATAAGGGAGTCATAGTTATATATACATGGATGTCTTCATCCAGAGGCTGCATCAAATGCAGCAGGGGGCTGCGATTTCTTAAGGTGCCTTATTTTCATAGATATGCATGTATTGTTTCTTTGAATATTTGCAAGCATTTAAAATTAAATATAATTGGTGAGCATTTGGAGATAGAAGTAATTTGCTACTTGATATTATTTCATATATCGGAAAAATTACAAAAAAAATATATATGTTCAAAAATCCAAAATTTGCAAAACAAATACAAAAAAAAATCAGTTTGCAGTTAAGAGCCAGTCAAGCTCTTTACACAAAGGAATCCATACATACAGTGAAATAATATCATAAGAACCAATAAAATCAGATGATGAGATAACAAAGAAGTGGCTTCTCCAAGAACGATGAGTAGAAGCACCACTTCCATAGATACTGGCCAACCATATAGAATATATCTTGTCTGTAAAAGTGGTTTGGGTTTGATAAATGCTAGCAATGAACCTTGTAATCAGAGGTACAAGGATGGTCAAAGACCTGCAGGAGTGGTAGACATTAATTAGGCCATTGGCTGCATGATCACCTCACAGCTATCCAGTGCCAATTTGCTGGCAAATTAGCTCAATTGCATGATCTGAAAAATGGATTAAAGTTGCATGGTCACAGGGTCAGCTGATGTCATTTCCATTTGAGATGTCTAAAAATTATGGTTGCATGCATTTCCTCCATAAGATAGTTTTTGATGACAAGATGTTTCCCTTAGGGGTGATCCAAAGCATCACAAAGAGGTCAGAAAGCAGGGCATGGATCATAAAATCAAGAGAGATGAATGGAATCAAAACATAGGAGGCTGCTTCACAACCATCCGGGCAGTTTCGCCATCACCCACTGTAAATTTGTAGCAGTGTCAAGTCAACTTGGACAGAGTAGAATTTGAAGGATTTTGCAATTTCAACACTAGATCTTCCTTTCGCACCAAGGATGGATGTTGGAAATGGCATAAGAACACTTATAACACACTGCATGGCTTGACTCTCAATTCTACCTTCATGTTGTGCAAATTTTCACAGTTCCCTCTCAATTCTACAGTGGCCCACATAAAATATATCTTGCCTGCAAAAGTGGCTTTGGTTTGATAGCTTTTATTAATGAACCTTGCAATCACGGTTACAAGGATAGTTAAAGACTTGCAGGAGTGATAGGCCTGAAATAGGCCATTATCTGCAAGATCACATCACAGCAATCAAGTGTCAGTTTAGTGGTGAATCAGCTCAATTGTATGATCTGAAAAATGGGTTGAAGTCACATGGTCATGGTATCAGCTGATGTTATTTCATTTCAGAAGATGTCTAAGGACTATGGTTGCATGTCTTTCCTCCGTAAGATAGTTTTCAAAGCCACAATGTTTGCCTTTGGGTGATCCAAAGCATCACAATGAGTTCAGCAAGCAGGGTATCAGACAGTAAAAATCATTAGAGAAATGAATGGAATTATTTCATTTCAGAAGATGTCTAAGGACTATGGTTGCATGTCTTTCCTCCGTAAGATAGTTTTCAAAGCCACAATGTTTGCCTTTGGGTGATCCAAAGCATCACAATGAGTTCAGCAAGCAGGGTATCAGACAGTAAAAATCATTAGAGAAATGAATGGAATCAAAACAAATGATTTTTTGCGGGAGGCAGTTTTGCAACCACCCCAGCAGTTTCAACAATACCCACTGTGGCTTTGCAGCAGTGTCAACTCAACACAGACAAAGAGTGGAATTCAAAGGGCTTTGCCCTTTCAATTTTGCATTTCCAACTTTAGATCTTCCTTTGGCATCAAGGATGGACGTGGGAATGGCATAAGAACACTTCTAACAACACATTGCATATTGACTCTTCTACCTTCATGATCAAATTTTCAATGTTGCAATAGGAGTAACAAGCTTTCCATGATGCAGACTCCATTTGCAGGAGTACGGAGCTCATTGAAATAGCTGTACGGGTTCCAATTTGTCCTAGCAACATTGTAAAAACTTATATTTGACTGGATATTAAGGCATGAGAAGCACAAGCTCGCTCTTCTGGAATTTTCTTCCCTTTTGAGGATTTCTTCATGAGTATTTACATGTTCATTCTCTCTTGTGGTTTTGTTTTGCACTTGCGTGATATATTATCTTGTTTCACATATGTTGTTGCAATATTGAACATACTAAATTGAACTGATAGGCAACTCTATGCATGTTTGAGTAGTTACAAGCTATTGCAAGAAATTGTCAAGCAAGCATCTATAGTTGTTGACTGCTAGGAAAGTATCTCCTGCATTTTATAGATCAAGTAGTATCAGAGCACAGTTTTGGATATCCCTGCAAGTGTGTGATCAAGTGAAATTGACGATTTGATTCCATTTGAGCCTAACATTTGCACACAACAAAATCAACAGAAAGAGATTTAGACAGAAAAGGATGAGGAAGAGGCACAGCTTAGGAGGCTGGAATATTATGTTGCCTTTATTTCTCACTCAGCTAGAAAGATAGGCTAGAAAGTATCATGCTTGTCTTCACTGAGATGCTGTATGTTACAAAAGAGAAAGAAAAGCCTCAAGGTACTGACAAAGAGCAAGTAGAGACATTAGATGGGATTTTCTTGAAGGCTGAAGCAAAGCCCTTTTAATGGAGTAATAAGTGCAGAGAAGTTGGACAAATGGGTGTCTCAAATGGAGGTGTATTTTGGATGTCTCCTCGTCAACAAGTCTCATTTGCAAGACGCAAGCTATCCAGGCATGCTCTCACATCGTTTGAAAGCTGTACTCATTCCTTTCAAGTTTGTAATGTGCCACCAATTTCCATGTGTAAGGACTTCAGGGGATTGCTCAAGAAGCAAATTTACCCTATTTACCATGAAGAAGAGAGAGTAATGCAGTGAGATTAATTCAAACAAAGACAGGGTCAAACTTTACAAGAGTACATGTTAAATTTTAAAGAAAGTGGTTCTATCGGGTAAAGATGTTATGAACCAAGAAGTTCTTATGAAGTACATAGGAGGGCTGTTTGGGCACCACAAGAGGCCTGTTTATGTGGCCAAGCACAAAGACAGATGAAGCATGTACACAAGCACATTATTTGGAATTATATTGATGAATAAACATTTCTTACTTTCAAAAACAACAAGGTATAGGCTAAAAAGAAGCACTTATCACTCTCAAAAACAGCAGGTTAGAGACCAGCAATAAGTGGTGAGAAAGGCAAGCATAATGGCAAATGGAAAACAAATAAGATGCAACTATCATCATTAATTCAAATGGAAAGAATAAGAGCAAGTTCCAGTGCACTCACTGTAAGAAGGATGGACATACAAAAGATAGGTGTTCGAAGCTCCAGCCAAAATTTGCACATTAATGCAAAAAGAAAAGGAACAACAAGAACATCACGTCTGAGTAAAGGAAAAGAGATGGACTGCAGCTCTAAGTTTAACAAGAGATTGTCATGACTCACAATTCCTTAGGGCATCTGCATAGTGAGTGATGGATTGAGAGCTACCTAGCCACCCAACACATCCTTGTATACTTAAAAAGGGACTAGAAATTCATCTTCTCATCGTTGTATTTATACACGTGCGCATATAATGCTTTCATATATGTATGAATCCGAGAAGAGTTTCAAATCTCCACTCAACACATTATTAAATACATGCAAGATGTGCATCCAAACATAAGTCATAGACTTAATGAATCACCTGTGTCGAGCATTTCTGAGCTTAAGTTGCTGAGTTTTTGACAGAAATCAGTGAGCTTTCCCGCAAGTACTTAGTTGATCCAAGGTTTAACTCGCACCATTCCAAAAATGCACCAAAAAATGCAAATTTGTGTCTTTATAAGCCCAATTTGACCACATTGAACACATCAGCATTAGAGCTTTCAAGAGCAAATTTGAAGCATTTTTTAGGGGATTTATTCAATTTTTTGGAATTTTAGGTTTCGATCAAGTTACCTATTTTGTTTCCTTTTTGGCAAGCATAATAAATCATTTATAATTTTTTTAAATATAAAATTTACAAAATTATTATATTCAATTGATTTAATTTATATCAAATTGTTTGTTGATTAAAATTTAAATGATTTACAGTTTCAAAAAGTTAATTGAATCTTTTTGCATTTTTTATAGTTTAAATATAGGATTCACATTTAGGGTTACATGTTATATTTGTCAAATTTATTATTTTAATTAAAATTCAATTACCATAATGCATTTAAATTTTAAAGGATTTTTTTAATTCTTGCTCAACTTGTGTTTTTTTTTTTTAACAATACGTTTTTGTTGTTATTAACCTTGTTGATTAATATACAATGGCATATGGTTTTGCAATAGAATCAGATTCAATAAGTGGAAGCCAAGCCGTTGGAACTGAACCCCTGGAAGCTGTGACCCCGCTTGGGAACATGCCATAAGGGAACCAATGGCATGGAGTGTCATTTGCACCCGATGCACAAAGAAGCTTCGTGTAGGCATCAATTGCCTCAAATAACATCGTGTAGGCATTCCAAACCATGTATAGAGGCCTAAAAAGAGGTGAAACAAGAGAAGAGCACTTCTTTCATTACTAGATGAAAGGATATCAGAGAGAACTAAGCAACGAGCATCCACTGCTCCTAGTTTACTAGTAGAATCTGATGTAGATACAACAAGCATTGCATGATTTAGTCACAATCCATGCATGCATGGCACATCCACCTCATTTAGCTCGAGTAGAACTTAGTCATAGAGGTTTTTTATGTGTAGAAACATACATGGAGCACAAACTTCATTCAAAGGTAAGAAGTGGAAAAAGGAAGAGAACAAAAAAGTAAATGATATATGTACAGATTTTTGGTATTACAACAACTTTCCCTTCAACGTGGTAAAGAGTCCACATTGGGAGTATTTGGTGACAATATTAATAGCTATAGAGGAATGGTAAAAGGCACCCTCTCCAACAAAGTTAACAGGGAGGTTGCTCCCAAGATGTTATTGTGAATGCAAGAACAAATGTGGAAGATCAAACACAGCAGTGGTTGAAGTTTGGATGCACAATTCTTTAAGATAGGTGGACAAATGGACAAAACCACGCCCTAGTCAACATTTTAATGGCTTACAATGGTGAGTTGATTTTCTTGGTTGATCAATGCCTCCAAAAAAATAAAGAATGTGGAGACTTTGAGCTTGATGTTGGAGGAGGTTGTTTTAGCAATGTGTATACAAAATTTTATGCAAGTTGTCATTAACAATGCAACAAAAAGGTGGTAGATGGAAAATTACTTCAAGAGAGGCACCCAACACCCTTTTGGACCCCTTGTACAACCCATTTTCTTGACCTTTTGGAGAACATGGGAAAAGTTTATTTGACAAAAATGTTTGCATCTGATTTTATAACATTGCAAAGTTTTTCTAATTTATTGGCATCCTTGAAGAAAATGTTGAGTCAAACAAGGCTAGACTCAACATATTCAAAGAAGATTGATGGAGAGCCGACACAAGAGGTTTTGTATGATCTTGTTGTCAAGAGAACCATAAAGATTGTTAAAGTAACTTCACACTTCAATTTAAATTCCAAATTTATATCTTTTATTTTTAAACTTTAAGTTTAAAAGCATAAATGCACTTATCGCAGATAAATTGGTGATAGTTCAATTTATCACAATAAATTTCAAGTGGCAATAAAATGCCACATATTATTGCTGATAAGTTGGCAGCTTATCACCAATAAATCAGCAATAAGTACTTTATTTATCAGCCACAATTGCATAATAGGCATTAACAGCAAAACATATGCCCATTATGAATTTTGTGAGTAGTGTGTTGCTGTTTGGGCCAAAATAAAAGCTTCCAAGGTTTTAAAAGGTGATTTGCAAGGATCTAGAGCGATTTTAGTGGATTTGAAGCGGAATTGAAGAGGCTTTTGAAGCAAAATCAGATTCACAAGTAAATTTTCAAATTTCTTTTTCTTTTTTGTTTATCATTTTGTCTTCTCTTTGTTACATCTAGGTTTATAGAAACTCTATAACAGCATTTCCTAAGTACTCTAAATTGTTTTAGAGCATAATTAACAATTTTTAACACCAATTTTTAACTTCTTTTAAGATTTTTTCATAATTCTCTCAAGAATCTCATATTTTTAAAAAAAATTCAAACCCTAACACTTTTATAGTTTTTTTCAACTTTAAACAATGTTTAAAATTAGTTAAACTAATTTAGTTTGTTTGCTAAATTTTTTAATTAAAATATAATGTATCAATTTGTGGTTTCAATTTGTATGTGTAGGTTGAAATTTGATTGAAATAGCAAATAGAGATTCATCCACAACTGGGTCAGCTACAAGGTTTGCTAGTGCCTCAATAGATGCATGTCCATTTGGATATGTAGGCACGCATTCTAAAGGGGCTAGAGATAAGGCTTGGAAGTATGCCTTTGAAGGACCTGAAATAAATATCGTAATTTGCATAAAGTGTGAAAAAGTAATTAGTGGAGGTATATACCACTTCAAATAACACCTTGCAAGCATAACGAAGCATGATATGAGGGTTTGTGAGGCAACCACAGAAGAAATAAAACGAGAAATGAATGCCTTGCTCACTGCCCAAGAAGAGAAAAAATTGCAAAGGGAAAGGGAAAAACTAGCCATGAGGGAAGCCATTGCTAAATCTCAAGGTATAACAGTCAACCTTGAAGAAGAAGCAGCACTTGAGGGCATGGTGAGCTCTCTTCGTGACCCACGTATCCGCAAATCCAATATCCCCTTGGCCACCACTTCTACTTCTTCTAGTAGAGCACCACCATCAGTGCCACAGTTGTCTTCTATAGATAGATTTTTTGTGCTCAGAAACAAACTTGGAGCACAACCATCATTGGAGGGTATTGGGTAGAATAGTGATGTGCATCGACAAGTAGACATTGCTTGTGCCGATTTTTGGTACTTCAACAACATCCCCTTCAATATTGCAAAAAAATCCATATTGGCTAGATTTTGTTGTCAAAATTACTGTGGCAAGAAAAGGCTACAAGGCACCTTCTCGTGCAAACTTGAGTGGGAGGTTATTTCACTTGTTTCAATTTTTAAGTGTTTTACTTTTAACTTTTTTTTTTAGTTTTGAATCTTGATAGCTTATATTGACTTTTGATTTTTAGAGTGTAGACCAAAGTTATGTTTGTTTTTTTTTAAATTTATAGTAATTACTTATTTTTGTTGAATGTAAGTTATTTTTTTAATCAAAATTGTGTACTCAACATTAATTTTACTTTGTACTTGTAGGTTGCTCACATATCCAAAGAAGTGGTAGAAAAGCAATAATATTATGGAAGCAATGTGGCTGCACCATTCTTTCAAATGGATGGACGTATGGCAAAAATTGCACCATCATTAATTTTTTAGTTTCTTGCAAGGATGATATGGTGTTTTTGAAATTTGTAGATGCCTCCAATAAGGTAAATACTGCTCAAACTTTTGCTCTAATGTTAGAGCAAGATGTAATAGAGGTGGGAATTGATAATGTGGTGTAAATCATAATCGACAATGCAGCAGCATATGTGGCAACGGATAAGATACTCCAAGAAAAATAGAGTACACTTTTTTGGAATCCTTGTGTGGCGCATGTCCTTGACTTTCTTTTGGAGGACATAGGAAAGTTAAATTGGGTGAGACCGGTTGTAGAGGATTCATGAAAGATTACAAAACACATCTACAATCCTCCTTGGATTCTTCACTTAATGAGAGAACACACCCAAGGGAAGGAGTTGGTAAGAGTAGGAGTCACAAGGTTTGCAATAATTTTCTTAATGTTGCAAAGTATTCTTACTTCTCTTTGACAGGTTTGAAGCAAATGTTTGAGTCAAGCATGGCCAGACTCAAGTTATTCAAAGAAGTCTGATGGAGAAAGTGTTCCATACCTTGTCTTCGACAACCAATTTGCACAAAGAGCTACAGAAATTGTGAAGATAACTTGGAAACTTCAAAAGTTAAATATTTAATTTTTTTGTATTCAAGTCTTTCATTACTAATTTGTAACTCCAATGATTAATGATAATCTTTGTCTACTTTTCAATTGTAGGTGTCGGAGCCCTTGGTTAGAGTTCTCCGCTTGGTAGATGGAGATCAAACACCAATGGGGTATTCTTTATGAGGCCATGGATAAGGCCAAAGAGGATATCAAAAAATACTACATGAGGGACAGCCTCAGATTTGACCCCATATGGGAGATTATTAATAGGAGGTGGAACAATCAACTCCACCAACCCATTCATGCAGCAGGGTGCTTCCTCAACCCTCGCTTTCGCTTCTCTCCATCCTACTTGGATCCCAATGGAGAGGTCATGGAGGGCCTCACTAAATGCATGCAGAGGATGATACCTAAGGTTGAGGTGAGAGACTTCATTAGTTTTGAATTGGACATGTATCAGAATGCAAGGGCAAGCTATTCTCTCCAGACATGGTGAAGAGAGGAAGAAACACTCAAACCCCAGGTACAATTTTTGGATTTTTTGAGTCTTTCACATGCTTGATAAGTAGATAAAAACTAAAATATGTTTTCACCTTGCTTTCTACCTCTTCAATATTTTATTTTGCAGATGTTTGGTGGCAAAATTGGGGTGGAAATGCCCCAAATCTGAAAAGACTTGCCCTCCAAATCTTATGCTAGCCTTGTAGTTCATCCAATTGTTAGTGCAATTGGAGCTTATTCGAGGCCATCCACAAAAAGAAGAGGAACAAGTTACCGCGGAAACACCTCAATAACCTTGTCTTTGTGCAATATAACCTTTGGTTGCGCACAAAAAAAGGTAGAAAAAACACCAACTAGTTCACTTGATTTGGATGACATAGATCCTTACTGTGATTGGACATCATAGGAGCAACCTCCATTCTTTACAGAGGATGAGATCTAGGATTTGGAGAGGCAGGCTATGGAGGAAGGTGGATTCGGAGTGGGACTGGATGACATTTAGGAGGATGAGAAGGTTGAGGATGATGAGGAGTCATTGCCAGTCCCACCACCATCTACATCCAAGATGGAGGTCGAGTCACAGCCAGTTGTACAAAGAAAGGAGGCGTAGCCACAGCGGACTCCTAGGACTAGACCCCCTACCTCTCCTGTAGTTTTTACTAGAGCTACTGGGAAGGGGAAGAGGAATTTGTAGACTATTTTGATGTTGTACTTGTATTTACTTATAGTTTTACAAAGACAATTTGCTATTTTTGGTCTGCTTCAGAGTTCAAACTATCAGGCTATGGATACCAACCATCAGCATTCCACATGAAGATGTCATTTTGTACCCTATTTGCTTTTAAATATATCTAGACTCAGCTTGTTTCTTTTGTTTACTAATTTAGTGACTCATTAGATGCATCTCCTCATTGAATTTTGCAAAAAAAAATGCATTTCTAATTAAAATTATGCAATTTTTTAAGTTGCCAATTTTTTTTGCTGATTTTTTTTGGGTCTTGGTGATAAGTTGCCAATAACAATATTTTCAATTATGTTTAAAAGTATTTAGTTTCATTGTAACTTTAGTTTGTTTGTACTTTGTAGGTGTCAAAGCCACTCACGAGGGTTTTGTGCTTGGTGAATAGGGAAAAAAACTAATGGGATACAGCATGGATAGAGCCAAAGAGGCCATCCAAAACCATTTTTGGGGGAATGCAAGTAGATTTTCCCCCATTTGAGAGATAATTAATTGGAGGAGGAACAATAAATTCCACCAACCTAATCATGCAATGGGGTACTTCCTCAACCCCAACACTTTACTAATTTCATGAAGCAAATGGGGAGGTTATAGAGGATCTCTCAACATGCATAGAAAGGATGATAGTTAAGGTTGAGGTGAGAAATCTCATCATTTCAAAGTTGCAAAATCGTAGGCAAGCCAAGGGTGGAACTTTTCTTCACCACTAACTATTTAAGGAAGATCACCTAAACACAAGGTAAGAAAAAGTGAAGTCTTGCATCTTGCAAGCTACAAATTAATATTATTAATAAAATATTATTATTTGCAAACTCTTCAATGTATTATTTGTGATTTCTTCGTGGGAAGATTGGGTTGGAAACACACAAAATCTCCAAAAGCTAGCCCTTTGAATCTTGTCTCAACCTTGTTGTGCTTCCAGTTGTGAATGCAACTATAGTGTTTGATGCTATTCACATGAAGAAGCACAATAAGTTGACTCAACAACTCCTCGTCAACCTAGGTTTTTGCAATACAACCTTTAGCTACACATAAAAAGGTGGAGGCCAAATCAAAGCAACTTATTGTTTTGGATAAGATTGATCCCTATGGTGATTGGACTATGCAAGATGATGATCTCTCATTTATTGAGGATGACATTGTTGATTCTAAGAGGCAAGCCATGGAGAATGTGATTGCAATAGAAGCAAAAGAGAATAGATATTCATTGGATAAAATTGATCTAGAAGATGAGTCACTGGCATCTAGTAGCAAGGTGGAGCCACATGCACGATCTTTTATGCCAAGTGAGGAGTTGCAACTAAGTGTGAGGACTAGACCCATCCCCCACCCAATTTTCTACTAGAATGGGGAAGAAGAGATAATTAAAACTTGCCTAGAGATGCAAATTATGATGATAATTTTCAAATGCAATCATCATAAATTCATAAAAGTTCTCGACTAGCTAACGTATCCACATAATGTGATTTTGCACTCTACTTGTATTCAAGAATCAAATATGTTGGAAAACATGTTCCCATGATTTTTTAGACTCATTTGATAAATTTCAGTATAACATGGGCCCTGGGGGACAAGGGACGAGGGGGCAATGGGACGGGTTTCTAGGATAGAGAGGAAAAGAGCTTCAATTTGGGCATAGTGGGGTACGGCGACGGGAGGTTGGTGTTGTATATACTATATACTATACACATAGTACTTGAAATGCTAATTATGAAAAGACGTATAATAGTATAAGAAGTAAAATAGCAAAATTGCAAATGCCAAATACTAAATATTTGAACATTGAACCAACGAACAATGAACATTGAAGTTTTGAACACTGAAAATCGAATTACTAATCAGTATTAGAAATTAGAATACTAAATAAAATTGTCGAATCAGTAATGGAAGATCTCTATTATATCAAAAATATCATAAAGATGATTACAATGAGTATTGTGATATCAAAATTGTTGGCATCAAATGATGGTAACCGGTAAGCTCTCTACCAGTCCAAGTATTGTCATTGATTGGCAAAAGGGGATAGAGATTGGTCATCTCTATACAGTTTGAAGCTCTAAGCAAATCTACATCAAGAGAGGCTGGTTTGGCACCTACTATGCAAGAAAAGAATAACTTGTAACAGGTCCTTACGCTAAACATCATCAACCGGGCAATGTACTCAATTAGGGACAAGAGTATTCCAGTATCAACCAAGGATAGAACTACAACCGGTGCAGATATGTACAGCTACAAGTAATATCCAACTAATGTCTATAACACAACCGGGATAGTGTAACTGGTGGTCCACGCAAGAGAAAGCTGACCAAGGACAATGCAACCGGGAAGATAAGAAAGAGACTGCAACAGATCAAAGGACTCAACCGATACATTATAAGACTCCGGTATGAACCGAGGAAGTCACAGTCAACTGTCAACTATATGTTCCAACCAGCTCTTTCTACCGGGACTTATTGCAGTAAATCTGGGTGACCTTGAGTTGTCTTGGTGATCGGTTTGAGGCGCAATTAAAAGATTTAAAGCCGGAATCAATGGCTTTTTGAGGCACAACTGAAGGATTTAAAGCCGGATTCAGTGGCTTTAAATCAAGGTGTTATATCCGATGAAAGAAAGTTGCCTGACACGCAACTGTTGTTTTCTTCATGAAGCAAATAAAGCTAGAGCATGTATCGGATATTTGCTCAGTGAACCAATACTCAGCTGAGTGATGTAATCGAAAGGTCTCAAAATTAGGTCATGCATTTGAGGCGCAGTTAGAGAAACATAACTCTACATATTCTTATGCCTGTCGAGAATAAGAGTTGCCTTCATTCTGCCGAGAAAAAGAGTGAACCTATATGCTACAAAAGCAAGGGTAAAAGAAAATAGAGAAAGAGAAATAGGAGATTGTGCAAAGCAGCACAACAGTAGATGAGAACACACCTGCGACAACCGGTGATGATTCTCAGTTGAGCACAAATAGAGATCTTATCAAGCTAAGCAAAGTCATCTATAAAGATCATACTTCTATTATTTCCTAGCAAACTACAATAGATAAATCTCAGTATTTGGGTGGACTCTAAAAGGTCCCTTGTATCAAAATCCCTTAACCGGGTGACATCTTTCAAGGTGTTATAAAGTCCTTTAACCAGGTAGGTCCTAACAGACCTTGTAACAAATCCCTTGACTGGGTCGCATCTAACAAATGCACTTTTAACCTTTAACCGGGAAGGCTCTTAACAAGGCGTACTCCAGAAGAGTACAAATTTTGTGAGGTCTCCTCACACCGTGGTTTTTACCCTAACCGAGTTTCGACGTGATAAATCTGGTGTCACTTTGTGTTTGTTTACTTACTGTTATTATTTGCTTAAGTCTGCTTGCCTTTGTGCTGTAAGTTTACTCCACTGGATTAAGAACGAAAAAGTTTTTAGCGGTGCTAATTCACCCCTCCCCTCTCAGCACCAGTTGGGACTGTCAATTGGTATCAGAGCCAACATTTGTTTTCTTTACAACTTAACCGCACAAAGAAAAAGTAATGATGATGAGAAAGGAAGGACCAAAGTTTTCAAAAGAAAACTTCACCTTATGGTGCAACAGAATGAAGCTGTAAATGAAGACCATCGGTGACCAGTACTGGTATCACGTTACCACCGATTACAGTGAGCCTGCTGGCACCTTGACACCTGATCAAGAGAAAATCAAGACTGAGCACACGGCTGCCATGGATATGATAGCTAGCACTCTACCTGATCATGTTTATGCTGAGTGTTGGTGCCCAAAAATGATGGATCACTTTTGGCCAACTGACAGGTACACATTTATACCTCTGCAATTCTGGCTTAATCAAGCCAAGGCTGGTAGGCCTAAATTCACTTTAAACTATCAAATTCTCTATGTTGTACAACTGCGTACATAAATAAACAAAGTTCCTCCCAAGGTGGTGAATGATCCTTGGAGGAAAGAAACAAATCCTCTAATAATCTCTATTCTATAAATCTTGACTAAAGTGGATTAAACTAAGGACTCAAAAGTATTATTTTTGAAATAATGATTATATAATCTACAAACCACAAAGTATAAACCAAATGACAATTTCCAAATTATAGTTAGATCAATGCCTTCTAAATATTTGGGCTATAGAGTCATAAAACTTTCAATCCTACGCACAATCAGAGATAGTTTTAAGGTAACTCACTCCTATAAAGCGAGACCATCACCCTAAAAGCTTCTATTGAAACAAAATTTAAAACAATTTATACAATAGGTCCTATGGTTTTTAACCCAACTTAAGAGCTGAAAGGAAACAGTGACAGGTTCTCAAACCATGCTACCATTATTCAAATTGTACAAATTAGTCATAAATGAATGCATCAAATAGAAAAACACAGTAGGATACCCTAGTTCATAGAGTAATCTGAAAGACTAATTGAAAACATATAACTTATAACCACAAATAAAAAAGAAGAGCACTTATCTTTATTAATGTTGAAAAAAATAGTACATTAAAGTTCATATTGTAGTTTTGATCGAATTATATCCTATGAAAATATATCTTGTATTATATTGTCTCTCTTTACATTTTACATTATGTATATATACATATTTGAGTGGCTTTCACACCTCTTTAGGGTGAAAAGACACACCCTTATTGTTATGAAAAAATGATAAACTAACTAAAAAATAACTACCTAACTTTCGGATTTGGGCTTGGTTGAAAAACCAAAACACCTCGTGGAAAGCTAAGATTTTTATGGGAGATAGGAAATTTGATTTCCCGAACTAGGTCTTTTTTAGATTCTTAAAATTCGACCCTCTTCTACCTCTGTCGACATCATCTTTGCAACAGGTCAAAATTCCAGCATTTTCTGAAGGCTTTGATCATAGAATTTTGATTGTTCTTGTCACAGAGCTTCCTTCCATAATATCTCAACTTTTTAATTGAAAATTAATGTAATATTTTATCCCATTTCATGTACTCCATCATTAATTATTGGGCATGGAGTTTAAGAGGTCATTTTTTAGGGTTTTATCATTATATAGGACTCCAAATTTTGCCCAAAATTTAGAGCTCCAACAGGCTCTTTCTGGGGACGTATGCTCCATGTGAGCATAGTGAGATTCCAGCTATCTCTGGAGAAGCAAACCAAGTATCCATACTAATCTGATGCAAAGTAAAATTGGGTGGCCCCAGGCCCCCCAAAATTGAACATTGATCCTTTCCTCTATCAAACACTTGATTTTGATCACGTAACACTTTTAACCTTGCTGCATTACACATGTCATCCTTATAGACAATTCTCACAGCTTCATCAATATGATCTTTGGCATCCAATCTATATTCAGCCCTTGAGAAATCATCAGGTCCATTGTAATCCTTGCTAAATAGAAGATTTTGGTTAGTCATACAAACCTCATGTTAGTCTTCTTTTTTCAGATACCTTCTTGTTCACAATCTGTCCCATCTCTATATTTTGGATATTTTTTCTCCTCACCAAAAGGCTTTGAGAACAGATTATCTTCAAGAAGTACAAACTCTCTCTCACCAAGAGTTTGATCAGCTGGGACATTCCTAAAAATTTTAGAACTATGCTTCAACACATTCTCTTCATCATGTCTAGTTGATTCCAACTCATCTTCATATGTTTGGTGTACCTTTGGCTCAAAGGATGAACTCCAAGATATCTCACCCTCTGAATGTACTTCATGAGTTTCATCAAATTTAAAATTAGGACTGTTATCTTCATTATGATGCTAATGGATTCCATTGCATAAAGGATCCTCTTCAAACAATGGATTCGATAACATAGAGAAATCAAACATATCTTCATCTACTTCCTCTTCAAACAACGGATTCAGGAACATAGAGAATTCAGGCATACATTCATGAGAATTTTCATTTGGATCATCAAGTTTTTCATCAACAAGACTAACATCTTCATTGACATTATCTCCTGAAACTTCTTCCTATTCATGCAGTTCTATTTCATCTCCACAATTTGATTTCTCTTGAATATGGGCTGATCTGTCTACCTCCTTACCATGGTGGATTGAGAAAAAATTTGGACCATTCTTCTCGATGTGTCTTTGGTATTCTATGTCTAATAAAGCTGAAATTTCTCTTGTATTGAGAAGGTTTTCTTCCTCATCATCATGATCATTGATACATGTTTCCATACACATCTCATCATGTACAAATTCTTCTTCAATCTGATCCGAATTTTTATCCTCCATGTCATCACAAGTATTATTATGGTTCTCATGAATGTATGCTTCTTTATCTTCTGTATGACTAGTGCATTCATCTTCCTCACCAAAATAATCATCAAGCACAAGGCCTTGTTCAATCTGAGCAATAGCCTCCCTTTTTTTGTCTTCGTCATCTTCTTCTAATATATGCACAAGGAGCTTTACAGAAGGATCATCTAATGTAATTCCCAATTTTTTGACCTTTCTCATGACTTCTTTTTGTGAAGGCATAATGTTTGAAGGTATTTCTCAAAGAATGTCCACCGTTCTTATCAGCAAATGTGCAGAAGACTCTCCTTCAAATCTCTCCAAGCTAAAAAATGCATCAAGTGGAGACATGTAAAAGTCCTCTTCCATATTGTGATCCCGAATCTTGTCCCATTCATAATGAAACATATCAAGAAACCATTGCTCAAACTCTCTCCATGATGATATACTTTGTTCAGGTGTCATACTAAAAAGTAAACCTGCATGATCTGTCAATGATCTTACAAATAGTTTCATAATCATATCTTCTACATAGATATGACAATCTAGAATAAATTAACAAAATGCATGCAAATGCTCCATTGGTGATTCTGATCCATCTCCACAAAATTTTGGAACATATTTTTTTATTTTAAGAGGAATATCTTTCTGACCACCAGGGATGTTATCAAAACTCAATGGTCTATATACTTCAATAATAAATTTTGGTCTTGGGTCACAAAAGTTTGATGCTTTGTGAGTATGTATTTTGGTACATATTGAATATTTAAATTTGTAGTAACGTTTTTCTTTATACATTAGGTTCTTTTCAATAAAGTCACCACCTCTTTAAAAAGGAAAACTTTACTTATCCCCTTCTAGGCCTTCTCCCTCAGTAGAGTCACTAACTGAAATGTTTTGTTAAATAGAGTCGCCACCTCATTTGAGGAATGTCTTGCTTCTAGGTTCTTTCTTCCAGTAGAGTGTGCTTCCAAACAAACTAATATAACTACTTTCTGATTCTGATCTGTGAAATCTAAAATTCTAGGTAACTTCACAACACATATTGTGAGCAACTGTCCCCAACAGAGTTGCCAATTTGTTGGTGCCCAAAAATGAAGGATCACTTTTGGCCAACGGACAGGTACACACTAATACCTTTGCAATTCTGGCTTAATCAAGCCAAGGCTGGTAGGCCTAAATTCACTTCAAACTATCAAATTCTCTATGTTGTACAACTGCGTACATAAATAAACAAAGTTCCTCCCAAGGTGGTGAATGATCCTTGGAGGAAAGAAACAAATCCTCTAATAATCTCTATTCTATAAATCTTGACTAAAGTGGATTAAACTAAGGACTCAAAAGTAATATTTTTGAAATACTGATTATATAATCTACAAACCACAAAGTATGAACCAAATGACAATTTCCAAATTATAGTTAGATCAGTGCCTTCTAAATATTTGGGCTATAGAGTCATAAAACTTTCAATCCTACGTACAATCAGAGACGGTTTTAAGGTAACTCACCCCTATAAAGCGAGACCATCACCCTAAAAGCTTTTATTGAAACAATTTAAAACAACTTATACAATAGGTCCTATGGTTTTTAACCCAACATAAGAGCCCGAAAGGAAACAGTGACAGGTTCTTAGACCATGCTACCATTATTCAAATTGTACAAATTAGTCATAAATAAATGCATCAAATAGAAAAACACAGTAGGATACCCTAGTTCATAGAGTAATCTGAAAGACTAATTGAAAACATATAACTTATAACCACAAATAAAAAAGAACACTTATCTTTATTAATGTTGAAAAAAATAGTACATTAGAGTTCATATTGTAGTTTTGATCGAATTATATCCTATGAAAATATATCTTGTATTGTATTCTCTCTTTACATTTTACATTATGTATATATACATGTTTGAGTGGCTTTCACACCTCTTTAGGGTGAAAAGACACACCCTTATTACAAATTGTTATGAAACAATGATAAACTAACTAAAAAATAACTACCTAACTTTCGGATTTGGGCTTGGTTGAAAAACCAAAACACCTCGTGAAAAGCTAAGATTTTTATGGGAGATAGGAAATTTGATTTCCCAAACTGGGTCTTTTTTAGATTCTTAAAATTCGACCATCTTCTACCTCTATCGACATCATCTTTGCAGCAGCTCAAAATTCCAGCATTTTCTGAAGGCTTTGATCATAGAATTTTGATTGTTCTTGTCACAAAGCTTTCTTCCATAATATCTCAACTTTTTAATTGAAAATTAATGTAATATTTTATCCCATTTCATGTACTCCATCATTAATTATTGGGCATGGAGTTTAAGAGGTCATTTTTTAGGGTTTTATCACTATATAGGACTCCAAATTTTGCCCAAAATTTAGAGTTCCAACACTGAGATTGAACATCTTGACTCCGCCTGCAAAATGTGGAGCAAGTTACAAATGGTCTATGGAGGAGATCCTAATGTTCAGAGAGCCAAAGCTGAAAGCCTCAGAGGAAAGTATGACGACATGAGGATGAACGATGGAGAAGACATCGAGCAATATAGCAACCGAATCAAGGAAGTGATCAACTCCATCAAAAGCACTGGAGGCAAGCTGACTGAAGAGGAGGTGGTGAGCAAAATACTGAGAACTCTCAAACCTCAGTATGCTATAAAGATCTCTGCCATTCAAGAGCTCAGGTCGGTGACCAAAGATCAAGTCACCCTAGACTCCCTAATCAGTAAGTTGGCTGCTTTTGAATTAAGTAACTTTGATAATAGCCTATCCGTTCAGGAAGCAGCGTTTAAGTCATCTGTCAACGCCTCTTCCACCAAAAAGGGAAGAGAAACCGATAACTCCTCTACTGGTAAGATCGGCAACCTTCTTGAGAATCTGTTCTCAGAGGAGATGGAGCAAGATGAGTTTGAAGCTCTGATTGCTAAGAGATTCCCCAAAGGGAAAGGGAAGTACAAAGGGAAACTCCCTTTGAAATGTTTCTCCTGCAACAAAATAGGACACATTGTTGCCCGATGTCCAGATAATGAAAACAGAGACAAAAGAAATCGGTTCAAGAGCAAAGCAAGGAAGGAATGCTATCTTGCGGAGGATGGAGTCACAGACAATGAGTCTGAAGACTCGGAGGATCCAGAAATTGCATTTGTTGCAATAAAGGAGGAGAGCCCATTTGTTAATGAAGTTGCACTCATATCCAGATCTCATCAACATGATGATTGGATCATTGACAATGGATGCACCCACCATATGACCGGTGACAAGAACAAGTTCATCAACTTGGAGCTCAACGACAGCTGATCAGTCACATTTGGAAATAATGCCCATTGTGCCATCAAGGGTAAGGGATCTATTGCTCTCTGCAACAATGTTGTCTGTGAAGATGTGTGCTGGGTTGAAGGACTCAAGTACAACCTGATGAGTGTTGCACAGCTAAACAACAAAGGATTCTAGTTGGAATTCGATCAAGGCTCCTGCGCATAGTCAAAAATCAGTCTGGAACTCGTGTTGCAACCGGTAGACAAAGCAAAGGCAACCTATTCTACCTAGACTTAACGGAAGGAGCCTGTTTAATAGCTTTGGTCAGAGGAGAGTCAAGCAAAATCAGTCTTATCTCCAAGGAAGACAATAGCTGGTTATGGCACAAGAGACTCTGCCATATAAACTTTCACAGTATTGTCAAAGTGAGTAAAAAGAAATCGGTCAGAGGACTCCCAAAAATTGCAAAACCCATGAGTGTTATTTGTAAAGATTGTCAGTTAGGAAAACCGACAGGAGCAAGTTTCAGCAATAAGTCCTTCTCTGCTGAAAATGTTCTAGACCTGTGTGGACCAATGAGGACAAAGAGCTATCATGGAGACCGGTATTTCATGCTGTTTGTAGATGATTTCTCGAGAATGATGTGGACACTCTTTCTCAGAGAGAAATCAGAAGCCTTCCACATGTTCAAAGTTTACAAAGCTAGAGTGGAAAAGGAAACCGGTAGAAGCTTGAAATGTCTGAGGTTGGACAAAGAAGGTGAGTACACCTCTCAAGAGTTCACTCATTACTGTGAGGAACATGACATACAAAGACAGTTTTTTGCACCTAGGACTCCTCAACAAAATGGAGTAGCAGAAAGAAGAAACAAGACACTGATCGACTGTGTCAGAACCCTGTTGATCCAGAAGAATCTTCCTCATCACTTCTGGAGAGAAGCTGTCAGCACCACTGTCTACACAATCAACCGAGTTCAAGTCAAAAAGGGAACCAGTAAGACTCCTTACGAACTATGGTTTAAGCATACTCCCAGTGTAGGCTACTTCAAAATCTTTGGTAGTAAATGTTATATCAAAAGAGAGATGTTTTCTGAGAAGTTTGATCCCAAGAGCGATGATGGAACATTCTTGGGTTACTCTACCAAAAGCAAGGCCTATTGGTGTCTAAACAAGAGAACGGGCAAGATAATTGAAAGCATCAATGTAAAAATTGATGAATCATCAGAACCAAATAAGAAGACCGGTCATGACAATCATGAAAGTCTTAAAAATACTAATGGAGGAGATGCCTTTGAGTTCAATGAAGCAACAACTGAAGATGAGGGAGTAACACCCATTGACAGACATCAAGAGCGGGAGACTATACTCGAAGCTGACAGGCCACCACAGGATGGTGAACAAGAAGATGTTCTGAACCATGATGAAAAAATTGCTCAACAAAATGAACCGGATCGGGAACAAAGACCGGCTCTCCCAAGGTATGTCACATATCACTCTACTGACAATATAATTGGTGACAAACATAGGAACATCCTAACCAAGAAGAAGGCCAAAGAGAATATCTGTCTACTCTCATGTGTTGAGCCCAAATCCACCAAAGAAGCCCTGGAAGATTTGAATTGGGTCAAGCCCATGGATGAAGAAATTGAACAAATAGAGAAAAATGATACATGGGAACTTGTGCCAAGACCTCATGACAAAAATGTCATTGGGACAAAATGGGTCTAGAGGAACAAACTGAATGAGGACGGTAAAGTCATTAGAAATAAAGCAAGGCTGGTTTGCAAAGGCTATGCTCAAGAAGCTGGACTAGACTATGGAGAAACTTTTGCACCAGTGGCTAGACTGGAAGAGGTGAGAATTCTTGCCTATGTAGCTCACAAAAGATTTAAAGTTTACCAAATGGATATGAAGTCTGCATTCCTCAATGGAATATTGGAGGAGGAAGTCTACATTGAGCAACCGGAAGGGTTTACATCTGCTCAAAAGACTGATATGGTCTACAAACTAAAAAAGGCTCTCTATGGGCTCAAGTATGCCCCAAGGGCTTGGTATGAAAGGTTGCATTCATATCTTCTGGCCATTGGACTCACCAAAACCGGTGACAACAGCAATATGTATCTCAAAACCGAAAAAGATGGAAATCTAATTGCTGAAATCTTTGTTGATGACATCATCTTTGGTGGTGATGATAGGATGAGCAAAGCCTTTGCTGAAGAAATGAAGAATGAATTTGAGATGTCTATGATAGGGCCCATAAAATTCTTTATTGGACTACAGGTCCATCAGCTAAAAGAAGGTATCTTCATCTCTCAGTCCAAGTACATAAAAGAAATTATCAAGACGTTTAGACTAGAAGAATCCAAACCGGTTGGAACTCCAATGATAACTAATCTCAAGTTATCAAAAGAGGATGATGCCAAAGAAGTAAATGAAACAATGTATCGGTCCATGATAGGAAAATTGTAGTATGCTCTTCATAGCAGACCGGACATTGCTCATGCAGTTGGCATAGTGGCAAGATTCTCAACTAATCCAAAAGAAACACATCTAATGGCAGTAAAGAGAATCTTCAAGTATCTAAAAAGAATCGAGGAATATGGCTTGTGGTTTCCACACAAGGGAGGATTCTAAATAAAAGTATACACGGATGCAGACTGGGCTGGCAACGTTGATGACAGAAAGAACACAAGCGGTGGTGCATTCTTTCTAGGTGGGAGGATTGTATTGTGGACAAGTAAGAAGCAGAACTGCATTTCACAGTCCACTATTGAAGCTAAATATGTTGCTGCTGCAATTAACTGCACACAAGTGATTTGGATCAAATAGCTGCTGGAAAGTATTCAGGAACAAGTACCTGAACCAATTGCAATTCACTGTGACAATACCAGTGCCATCAACATATCCAAAAATACTATCATGCACTCCAAGACCAAGCACATTGCCATCAAGTATCACTACTTGAGGGAACTAGTACAGGACAAAGAAGTAAGATTGGAGTATGTTCCCACCAAAGAACAAATTGCTGATATATTTACAAAGCCATTACCAAAGAGTACTTTTGAGTATCTCAGAGGTAGACTAGGGGTTGTACCCCTCTCAAATCATCAGTAATCATCAACAAGGAGTCATCAGTTCATTATAATTCAACAAAAGGTTACACTTTTTTATGAACTGATGAAAAGGTCTGTTGCTCGCAGGGGGAGTAGATTAGAGAATGGAAATCTTTCTGATTAGTCTTTTGGCATTATTGTCAAAAAGGGGGAAAGATTGTAGCAATTGGCAATCGGCAATCTAACCTGTTAGTTAACCAGGGATGTAATGCAAGACTCCAAATACAAGATCAATATGGTGATATGATTGCCTATCAAGGTTTTGTCATCAATGCAAAAGGGGGAGATTGTTGGCATCAAATGCTGGTAACTGGTAAGCTCTCTACCGGTCCAAGTATTGTCATTGATTGGCAAAAGAGGATAGAGATTTGTCATCTCTATAAAAGTTGAAGCTCTAAGGAACTCTACATCAAGAGAAGCTGGTTTGGCACCTACTATGCAAGAAAAGAAGAACCGGTCACTGCACTAAGCATCAACAACCGGACAATGCACTCAACCAGGAAAGAGAGTATTCCAGTATCAACCAAGGACCGAACTTCAACCGGTGTAGACAAGTATAGCTAAAAAGCAATAATCCAACTAAGTGTCTATAACACAACTGGGACAATGTAACCAGTAGTCCACGAAAGAGAATGCTAACCGAGGACAATGCAACCGATAAGACAAGAAAGAGATTGCAACAGATCGAAGGACTCAACCGATATATTATAAGACTCCGGTATGAACTGAGGAAGTCATAGTCAACTGAAAACTATCTGTTCCAACCTGCTTTTTCTACCAGGATTTATTGCAGTAAATTCAGGTGACCTTGAGTTGTCTCGACGATCGGTTTGTGGCACAGTTAAAGGAATTAAAGCCAGAATCAATTGCTTTTGGGGTGCAGCTGAAGGATTTAAAGCCGGATTCAGTGACTTTAAATCATGGTGTTATCTCCGATGAAGGAAAGATGCCTGACACGCAGCTGTTGTTTTCTTCATGAAGCAAATAAAGCCAGAGCATGTATCGGATGGTTGCTCAGTGAACCATACTTAGCTGAGTGATGTAATCAAAAGGTCTCAAGATTAGGTCGTGCATTTTTAAGCGCAGTTAGAGCAACATAACTTTATATATTCTTATGCCTATCAAGAATAAGAGCTGCCTTCATTCTGCCGAGAAAAAGAGTGAACCTATATGCTGCAGAAGCAAGGGTAAGACAAAATAGAGAAAGAGAAATAGGAGGTTGTGCAAAGCAGCACAACAGTAGTTGAGAATACACCTGTGTCAACCGGTGATGATTCTCAGTTGAGCACAAATAGAGATCTTATCAGGCTAAGCAGAGCCATCTGTAAAGATCATAATTCTATTGTTTTCTAGCAAACTACAATAGACAAATCTCATTATTTGGGTGGACTCTAACAGGTCCCTTGTATCAAAATCTCTTCACCGAGTGACATCTTTCAAGGTGTTTCAGGTCCTTTAACCGGGCAGGTCCTAACAGACCTTATTGTAACAAATCCCTTGACCGGGTCGCACCTAGCAAGTGCACTTTTATCCTTTAACTGGGAAGGCTCTTAACAGGGCGTACTATAGAAGAGTACAAATTTTGTGAGGTCTCCTCACACTGTGGTTTTCACCCTAACCAGGTTTCCACGTGATAAATCCAATGTCACTTTGTGTTTGTTTACTTACTATTTTATTTGCTTAAATCTGCTTGCTTTTGTGTTGTAAGTTTACTTCACTGGATTAAGAAAGAAAAAGTTTTACAAGTGTTGATTCACCCCTCCCCTCTCAGCACTGGTTGGGACTGTCAACTTTCTCATGCAATTCTGCTTGGAGAAAATTGGTATTCTTATCTCATAATTCAACTTATCATCTAGTAGTGTTGTCTCTATATTTAACATTTGGCATCATTGCTTTTGCAAAGTTGGGTCATATTCAAATAGCATTGAAGTCAAATCATAATTATGAACAATGAGATAACAAGATGGAAATGTACAGGTAAATGGCCCAACCAATACAAGAACCAATCTCTATACTCAAGGACAAAGAAGTTCAGCTCATCCAATATCTCAATATTTCTATGAACTTTTAGTAAAAGAGCATGCTAGAGAACAATCAATAAGGAATCAAGTACCATTAGAGTGAATTTGGGATAAATTGGTTGTATGTGAAGAGATTGATTGATTGTTGGATTGTTGGACAATTTGCCTAAACTCCTAACAAGGCACTACAAAATCTTGCAAGGCTTGAATGCTAAAAGAGACCATGAAGTACACAAACAACTAATCTCAATGCCAAAAGAACCATGTGTCATAAAAGGGACACTGGACCTTTAATAAGGAATATTTGGTGTCTTGAAGTGAATCTCAGGTGAGAAAGCAACATAAGGAAACATGCATGCAAACATGTGTGGTAAAGGGAATCTTCCAAGATGGGCAAGTCTAATTATCATTCCACAAAAAAAAAATATAAACACTGATGTGCTCCAAACATGGAATAAAAAACTATTGCAAAAAAAATACATAATGACACACAAGATGTATGATGGGCCAATTTGCCCTAATCTTCAATATACTCCAAAATAAATAGAAATACCCTTAAACAACACTTACTCCATAAACAAGGATCCACTCTTATGTGTCTCATATTTCAAACTAGCTACTATTCAATAAAAACACACTATAATTTATCTCCCTCTCTTTTGCACAATGATGGGTGTCCCATGTAAAGCCTCTCATATAAATAATATTGGGTGTGGATAAATACTTTTACACATAACGCCAACTAAATTGGTCACTAATTATAATTTCATACATGTTACGCCCCTTTGACTTGATAGTAATACACAACTTGTTTATTGGCCCAAACCATCTAAACATTGTTTTCTAGCCCAAAGGTCAACTACTCCATGATCCATTTCTAGAAAAAGACCATTGCCCTAAGTGAATATTACTACACCCCTGTCATGCCTTAGTATTCCCTCCTACTTAATATGCATAGTTCTGAAACATTGGAAAAGAAGCCATATAATAGGATATTTAGATATTTGTTGATAAGTGGATATAAAGCACAACCATTTATCAATCTACATGAGAACTTCAAAGCTATTGTTCTTTCATGATTTCATGCTTCCTCAATGCAACTTTAAATTCACACTTAGACACATTTGTTGTTACTCTGACATGGTGTGTAATTATATTGTTAGTTCTTTGATTCCATGTATGTATATAAGCGTTTCACTTCTGATGCCAAGAATAATCCTAATGTATTCTTTTTTTATTCCATGTAGATCCACAATAATATACTTGTACCCCTTGTTTCCTCAATTCACAAATTCCTATGGTCATTTTTCTTTCAATGACTCTAAGATTGTTGCCTCTCATAATGATGTGGATGTCAATAACCTGCAATCTTAGTGAGCTTAGCCTCTTTATTTTCTTTTGACTCTTCAACCTTACACTATGCCTCTAGGATTGTTGACTCAAATAATGATGTGGATGTCAATAACCTGCAACCTTAGTATGCGTAGCCTCTTATTTTGCTTTTGAGTCTTCAACCTTCTCTTCCATCAATTTCTTTAGCTCTATAGTAAGTGAAGGGTGAGCAATTCCTTCACAAGCAACTAGGCCTTCATCCACTTGTTTAAATTCATCCATGTTCTCTTTCAATGTCTTTATCATTCTCTTCTTTATGTTCTTCCTTTAAATTTTCTTTAAATTCCTTGTTTTTCTCTTCTTTAGATCCATCTTTATGCTCTTTCGTTTATCTTTCTTTGTCCTCTTCTATTATTCTATATGACATCTAACATCTTCTTTGTCATCTTCAAAAAATTATGAGGCTCAACTTCAAATGTTTCTCTGTCGTTTCTTTAGATTCTTCAAATTCTTACTTGTTCTCCTCTTTGACCTCTTCTTCAAGTTTCTCCTTATGTTTATCCATGATATGATAAGCAATGCTTTATAATGTTAACTTCTTTTTCTTATACCAAAGATTCACAAACCCCTTTTTGCATTGATGTCAGCATTTCCTAAACTCTCTAACCAATCATATTCAAGAACAATATCCAACTCACTCATAGAAATAGCATTAAAAACCTAAGTAAAAAATAGATTTGTCCACAATCGACTTCAAATCTTCAAAAGATTGAACCTTCCCACCATGTACTATTTTTCTATCACAATTTTGAACATAACAATATATGTGGAAAAAGATCAAAAAAAATACACTTTCAAATGCAAATAATGGCAATTGATTTGCTCACCCAGATTGAATGTTGTGATCTTTGTTTCAAATTGAGTCTCAAAAATTAGCTCGATTCAGCATCACAAGGTCAAATATGTATAAGTGTCTCTCTCAATATTGTCAAATTTGCTAATGTAACCATTCTTTCAAACGCTCTCAAAGACTACTCTCTAATAACATAAGAATCACCTCACTCTGACACCTGCAATAGGAGAACAACATGCAATTTCAAATATTTTTCTACAAATATTCATCAAAAAAAATTAGATCTACAAATTCCCTTTCTCCAAGTTTGGCCAAATGATTTCTCTAGTATCAATGACGTGCCCTAAATATCTAACAGAGAGAATAATTGCAAACATACACATGAACCAATGCTCAAGATATATTTTGGGCCAATTTTCTCTATTCCTTAATATACTCCAAAATAGAAATACTTTCAAGTTAGGTTTACATCATACTAAAATATTTCTTAAGGAATCATTCCAACGTACGTCCCCTCTAAGTTCAACATCTATTGCATTGATCTCCTCAAAAGAAACAAATCATGAATAGTCTTCCCTCCCTTTTTGGAGTCACACATCTCTCTATATATTACTTTATATCCTCTCATCGATAGTGTTGGTGGATAAACCCTTTACATGTGAAACCAATGAATTTAATTACAAATTGCAATTTAAAAAAAATTACATCCCCTTGACCTAGTACATGACTCATCCTATCTAAACATTGGTTACAGGTGGCTCATACTTGCTACTTTATAACCCATTATTATGGCCCATAACATTTCACCCCTATTATGTCTTAATAGACACTCTCAATTTGAATTGTATATGCAATATGAGTTCCCAAGTAGAAAGTTTGTGCAATTGCAAATTGTTGTCCTTCTATAATTGTTTTCATGATGTGTCTGATGAGCTAACACTTCCCCATCAATTCCTCTCTCCACTCATCGTCCAACAAAATTTGACCCCCAAAACCGAAGTCCCTTGGCATGCGGCAAAATATCTAGGTCTTCATACCTCAAATGACCTCATAGAATAAATTTTTGCACTAGATGCCATTTGAAGTGTGTAATGCTTCCTCCAAAGTCCAAAGCCTCTTTTTGAAATTATCCTAAATATCCCTACTTGTTTATAATGGAATGAACCAACAATTTAAAGTTAAACCATTTGTAGTCAAACTCTTTGTTTCCTCTTAATATAAAATATAGAAACGTTTAAAGCAAAAAACAAGAAAATCGAGTATATGCCTCCAAGACCATTTTAGAACCCATATAGTGTATATCATTTGAGGATGATGTTTGATTTTCCTTTAGTTTTAGTAAACAGCTTTATGCTCCTAGAGATAAGTATACTGCTGTTTTTGAAACCCTTGCAACATGCTACCTAAAAAATTAACATTTGTACCATGAAAAGCTTTGAGGATACTTTTCATCTGAGGAACATGAACCCTGTAATGTATCTATAATGTTAAAAAAAAGTTGAATTTGTATCACTAGTTAGAAACCAACTGAAGTAACTTAATTCACAACGCACAAACAATAGAGATGATCATGCTCAAGATATCAATTCAACAAAGACAAAAATTATAAATCCTACACTTGTTCAACCTTGAGAAACTGTCAAATTCTCCAATTTCTACAAAAAGGATGACTTGAAAGGAATCCTTCATTGTCAAGAGCATGCCAAGTAGAGAATAACCTACCATATGGATTCTACAAAAATGAAGACAAAATACAAATTCAAACCCTACCATAGCAAGAATTTGATCCAAAACTATTGCAATATCTACTATAAATTAAGATCTGTCTATTGAAGCTTAGCATAATGGTAAACCAAGGAGCTCAGTATGTGGATGCTCAAGTTCAACCAATACAAGCATCCCTTAGGGATGTGGGGTCCTTGGTCGGGACCAATTGCCATATGGGTTTTGTCAGCTAGATAGTTGTATTTTCAGTATAAAAAATATACATAAAACAAGTTAGTATATTGAGGTTCAAGAAAAATAAGCATCAAATTTATGCTTTCTATGCATTAAAAAATCCCTTTAGCACTTAGAAAGAAATATGCACCATAAATATTACTTGCATGTACTATCTAGCTACTGTCCCCCACCTCCACCACATTTTTCCGATGACCATATAACTTAAATTAGCTAACTCTAAGTTTTTTGTAATGTCCCCTTTTTGGGCACATTATTTCGTGTTGCGTCATTAGCCATTTCATTGTAGTCCGGTGGGCTAACCGAGGCCTTGTAGGGATCAGTGGGGTATTTGGCCTAGGTGATTTTAGTTTCAGGTCAATCAGAACAGTTTCCACAGGGTTTCCAGGGTACTTAATATTTATAGTAAGTCGGCAAAGTTCAGTTTTCTTGGCATTTCAGTATTGGACTTTGTAATGATCCCTTTTTGGAACCTTGTTTGTTCTAAAATTTCCCTTTTAGGGTTTGAGTTGTACATAGAAATGGTTATTTGTACTCTATATACATATATTTATATAATGTATATGTAATATATATATAATATCAATATATGTAATATATATAATATCAATATCATGTATATGAACTGCTATATCTAAATCTCTTAAACACAATATTCTGATATGGTGCTTCATGATGCTATAGCTACCATATAATGGAAGTTGCCTTTATCATCCAAGATTGATTTTTCATTCCAAATGATTATGCGAGTAAAGTCTAGTGAAGCATAGGTACGTCTGAATATATAGGAGATTGTTTGTCACAAACCAGTTTGGATTATGATTGATCGATTACTTGATAATTGACCAACTTACTAATTGTACGTCCTCACCCAATCGAACTTATAATAGATGACTACCCAATTCTTAAGTCATAATCAATGTTCTCTATAAGTCAATTTCATTGTGCCTTTTATCTCCACGATGATACTTTTCCTTGTAATCACCAGACCTTATTATCATTCCCTCTGTCGCTGCTTAATGCCTTAAAATCATCCAACGGTGAATACAAAACAATTTCTGATGTTTGAGTCAATGTCCTAATGGTATACGCCAATATTTCTAATGCTTTGTATTTTGAATATGAATATTGCTATTCATGGTTATATGGTTATGACTCTCAAAACCTCCAATTATATCAAGGTGGATGTCTAAACAATTTCTCCACTGTTATGTTGTTCGCCTTCAAGCCTTTGGTGGTATTACCACAATATGGAGTTGCTGGCCAAGGTGGTATCCTCTTCCCGTCTTTAACATTGCTTGATAGATTCGATGATAATATATATATTTGTGAATAACTGAGATCATTGCTTTCGTTCCTAAGAACGTCCCATCTGTTTGTTCTTTTCTCCTCCTGGTCAGGTGGTAACGATATGTAGACGTCTTTCTCGAGTGTGAATGTCTTTTGCAAACATCGATGCCTTTACACTCTGTATGACCAATAACAAACGTATTGACGATCCTTCTATATTTTCCTTGATCCATTTTATCTGATATATACTATGTCTTATCATGTTCTCCTCCCCCCCCCTTGTTCGATGATTTTTCTCTTCATATATATAGGGTCGAATGGTCACGTCTTTATATGTCACTTATTTATTAAGCCATCACAACGTTTATTCAAGGTAAGTGGTTTGATCATTTGTACTTCCCATAAATGGGTCATTCCTCTTTATTTGATTATTTCCTTTAATTGTGTATAAAAGGATGTGTATTTATAAAAGAATTCATTTAATGAATATTTATTACAATTATCATTTATTTGAATATATATTGTATTAATTATTATTATAATTATTTTATTAAGAATATATTATATTAGTTATATTATATATCATATTATCATCTGAATGAATATATATTTTATTATCATATTAACAATAGATTTTCTATTATTATTTTATATTGTTATCCGGTTATATTAAATAATTTTAATATTATAATATTAATATTTTAATCTTATAATCATTATTTCGATAATATATTATTATATATTATATTAATATTTCAATAGTATATTATTATATGGATTATTGTTTATTATTATTAAGTAGTATTATTTAAGATTAATATTATATATAACAATTATTGGTATGAATTGATTCTATAAGGAGTCATATTTATTATTAAAATAATATTTAAATCGAGTATACTCATTTACATTGTCAATTAGGGTTCATGACAGTCCGCCCCTCTCGAATTTGCTTGTCCTCAAGCAACAATAAATTTTCTACTTAAGAGAGATTGGTGAGAGAAAATCTTTTAGACTATCTCATGGTGGTGCCTATTCGAATTTGCCCAACACTATGTTTGCATGATAACATGCCTCTAATTAATTTCCCTCCAGTTGTTCCTTTTGTTATAGAACCATACACATTCGAAATATATGCATGAATATGTGAAGACACAAAGCATACACACTAATGCATGAAGACATGAAGCAAACACATCGTATACACATTGATGCATGAAGACACCAAGTATACACATTGAAAACACGAAGCATACACACTGGTGCATGAAGACACGAAGTATACACGCTGAAAACACGAAGCATACACATTGATGCATGAAGACACGAAGTGTACACGTTGAAAACACGAAGCATACACACGGATGCATGAAGAAACAAAGTATACGTAATACATCTTATTAGGTTCATCCTTATTGACGAGTGTCCTAACACGTCTTTCCTAATTGATCATGGATTAGTGTCGATTGTAATGACCCTAATCTCTAGGCACTGTCCATATACATCAAACGGTGCCAGTTAGGAAGCTTCTATTAGGACTATTCCTTATTTTACATTTCATTGTATATTATCCGAGGTTATGCACAACTTATTTAAAGGAACGTAAACCGGTAATGATAAATGAGTAGTATAAATCGTATAAAATATCCCCTGTAGAGATTATAGGAAAATCCTTCTTTCTATCTCATTAAGGCCATCTGGAGTGGGAGAGTTACAGGGCCCAGGTCGCGTGAAACAGACTACATGTGGTTTCCCTCAAGGCCTAACCCCAATATTGGGATAACCATCATGTGCCCAAAATTACTCCGCCTCTACCGTCCATAACCTCCTTCGTCGAGATGCCTTAGCAGGATGGAAGAATTGAATTTGTACAATCTTTACAAGATATATTAGTTTGACACCAACCATGGAGTAAGTAAACGACATAATTTGTATGAATATCAAAAATATCTTTCGTATGAATCCTGGAGAACTCTTTCTTTCTCCCCCTCTAAGGACATCAGGAGTGGAAGAGTTACAGGGCATAGGTCGAGTGGAACAGACTACACGCGGTTTCCCTCAAGGCCTAACCCTAATATTGGGACAACCATCATGTGCCCGAAATTACCCCGCCTCTACCATCCACAACCTTCTCCGTCAAGATGCCTTAGTGGGATGGAATAAATGAGTTTGTCTGATCTATACTGGATATATCAGTTTAACATTAATATATCTCTTTCTTTGTATTGTTCCGTGATATTTCTAAGTTCACTGGTCACTTGTTCTATCATGGAAACACTTCCTCTTGTTCGTTATGAACTAAATTTCCACAGGATGGCAGGATTATGCTCTGATACCACTTGGTATGATCCCTTTTTGGACCCTTACTTGTTTGTTCTAAAATTTCCCTTTTAGGGTTTGAGTTGTACATAGAAATGGTTATTTGTACTCTATATACATATATTTATATAATGTATATGTAATATATATATAATATCAATATCATGTATATGAACTGCTATATCTAAATCTCTTAAACACAATATTCTGATATGGTGCTTCATGATGCTATAGCTACCATATAATGGAAGTTGCCTTTATCATCCAAGATTGATTTTTCATTCCAAATGATTATGCGAGTAAAGTCTAGTGAAGCATAGGTACGTCTGAATATACAGGGGATTGTTTGTCTCAAACCAGTTTGGATTATGATTGATTGATTACTTGATAATTGACCAACTTACTAATTGTATGTCCTCACCCAATCGAACTTATAATAGACGACTACCCAATTCTTAAGTCATAATCGATGTTGTCTGTAAGTCAATTTCATTGTGCCTTTTATCTCCACCATGATACTTTTCCTTGTAATCATCAAACCTTATTATCATTCCCTCCGTCACTGCTTAATGTCTTAAAATCATCCAACGGTGAATACAAAACAATTTCTGATGTTTGAGTCTATTGATGTTTTGTAGCTTTAGTCGAATAAACACTATGAGTCAATACTAGTGAAGATATGTATATATATATATTTAGTATATATGAGATGTATATATATACTTAAATATATGAGATGTATATATATACTTAAATATATATATATACATATATATATATATATAGATATATATATATATAATAATTGTCATTATATTAATTACATATTAATGAATAGACATGTCTCATGAAGGGACATGTCTCTTCTTGGCTAATTCTCAATATAAATGCAAGAGATTGTTGCATTTGGAAAACACACACAATGAGATAGTGCTATTACATTTGCAATGATCCTAAAACTTTAACATGGTATCAGAGCCAAGTTGCAAATGTAAGAGAGTAGTTTGTTAATGGTGAATGTGTGACTGTCTCAAAAAATTACAGTCTCAGTACGAGGACCATATCTCACAAATGAACCGTTGGATTTTGCTGAATTTGAGATATGTTGGTGATAGACAAATTTGGAAGAATCTCACTGGAGCGATTGGAAAGAAAATATCAAGTTCAAAAGTTATGATCGAATGTGTACAGGTCTATGCAGATTTTTGAACAAAGAGAGTTCTTTGATTAAAAGCTACAAACACTTTTTATAGTGCAAATAAGAAAAGGATCATTACATTAATCAAGAGATGAGTATTCCATGTTGATTAAAGTTCATAAATATTTTTATGTAGTTATTAAATCATACTATAACATTGGGAAAGAAAATATTGTATGCTTTTATCATTAATATTTCTTTGGGATAATATAGTTTAGTGAGCTATTTGTAATGTCTCTCTGACATACCTTCAAGACAAAAAGCACAAGATAATTTCATTCAAGGGAGAAATAACTTGATGCTTGAAAACAAATTGATGATTGAGACTAGATGCAAAGAGAGTCTAATATTTCAAAAGAGGTCAAGAAGTTGATAAACTCGAGCTTCAGAGGGAGTAGATGGTTCAGTTAACTTGTGACAATCTTGATTGAGAGGGAGTTCACTATTGAAGGTGAAACATTTATGAGGTAAACTTGATATAATTGATTATTATACTTATGAATTATGAATGTTTTAAATGGGCCTACCCCCTATGTAAATCATGAGGAAGTGACGACTTCCAAATGATTATCACTTGTATTTGCATAAGTTATTGGAAGGTGACGATCTCACAATAACTTAAATCATGATATACATTATTTATAATGTTGAAACAGATCATGATGAATTAATGCAACAACTAAGTGTTAGATGTCATTAAGTTGACGGTCTATGAGTTGTTTGCATAAATATATCTTGTAAAGCAACAACTAAGTGTTAGATGTCATAAAATTGATGGTCTATAAGTTGCTTGTATAGATACATCTTGTAAAGCAACAACTAAGTGTTAGATGTCATTAAATTGATGGTCTATAAGTTGTTTGCATAGATATATCTTGTAAATCAACAACTAAGTGTTAGATGTCATTGACGGTCTATGAGTTGTTTGTATAGATATATGATAGGTATTTGGTGAATATCATGTGTTGATATTCTGCAGGCCAGTACCTTATTGAGTACTTGGAGAATATCATATGTTGATGTTCGGATAGGCCAATACTCAGAGTATTTGGTAAATGTCATGTGTTGACATTCTGATAGGCCAATACTCATGATATCAAATGGATAGAATCGCCGATGGAGGCAATCCACCTGAGAACGTGTGGATAGAATTGTTGATGGAGGCAATCCACATATTGAGACTATGTTTCTATTGATTACATATTGTGGATGATACCTTTATTTCTTACATCATATGATTGATGTTGTTAAGTGTCTTAAGTGTTGACATTGGATTGATTTATCCTCCCTAGCTAAGAGGGAGTGTTGATGTTTTGTAGCTTTAGTCGAATAAACACTATGAGTCAATACTAGTGAAGATATGTATATATATATATTTAGTATATATGAGATGTATATATATACTTAAATATATGAGATGTATATATATACTTAAATATATATATATATATATAATAATTGTCATTATATTAATTACATATTAATGAATAGACATGTCTCATGAAGGGACATGTCTCTTCTTGGCTCATTCTCAATATAAATGCAAGAGATTGTTGCATTTGGAAAACACACACAATGAGATAGTGCTATTACATTTGCAATGATCCTAAAACTTTAACAGAGTCAATGTCCTAATGGTATACGCCAATATTTCTAATGCTTTGTATTTTGAATATGAATATTGCTATTCATGGTTATATGGTTATGACTCTCAAAACCTCCAATTATATCAAGGTGGATGTCTAAACAATTTCTCCACTGTTATGTTGTTCGCCTTCAAGCCTTTGGTGGTATTACCACAATACGGAGTTGCTGGCCAAGGTGGTATCCTCTTCCCGTCTTTAACATTGCTTGATAGATTCGATGATAATATATATATTTGTGAATAACTGAGATCATTGCTTTCATTCCTAAGAATGTCCCATCTGTTTGTTCTTTTCTCCTCCTGGTCAGGTGGTAACGATATGTAGACGTCTTTCTCGAGTGTGAATGTCTTTTGCAAACATTGATGCCTTTACACTCTGTATGACCAGTAACAGATGTATTGACGATCCTTCTATATTTTCCTTGATCCATTTTATCTGATATATACTATGTCTTATCACATTCTCCTCCCCCCCCCCTTGTTCGATGATTTTTCTCTTCATATATATAGGGTCGAATGGTCACATCTTTATACGTCACTTATTTATTAAGCCATCGCAACGTTTATTCAAGGTAAGTGGTTTGATCATTTGTAATTCCCTTAAATGGGCCATTCCTCTTTATTTGATTATTTCCTTTAATTGTGTATAAAAGGATGTGTATTTATAGGGGGGTTGGAGAAGACTTAGGGTCGAATTTTACTTTCCCCTAAAGTTTAGAAGGCATTTATAATCAGTTGGAGCATTTTTAGGGGCAGTTTTGGTGAGTCATTGGGTTTGTTATGACGTGGTTGGACTTTTTCATGCATTGGACTTAACTTTGGAAGAGTGGAGAGGCCTATTTTTGGGGCTATTTTGCTGCAATCGACCCAAAGAGGTTTGATTGAGCATTGTACTTAATGAGTTTTACAACTCCTTCTATGGAGTTCTCTCTTATGCAATTTTGGCTCTTAGTGATTTTTCTCTATCCTTTGGGCATATCTTTGCATGATTCTATAACTCCTTTTATGATATTCAAAAGCTACCTTGGAGACTATTTTGGCATAATTTTTATCATCTTCTTGTCATTTGCAGAGTTGTGTTCGTGTGATTTGATCAAACTGTTAGTGAAAGCCTTATTTTTCTTTCAGTTTTGTCTCACTGTTGTACCTTTTCTGTAATAAATGTATGGCAGATTGCAGGTTGTGTAGGGTCAATGTAACTTGTTCTCTATTGTGGAAAAATCAATTTTCCTTTACTGAGCAAATATCCATTCCAAACTTTTTGTAAAATATTTATGTGCATGCATGTGTTAGGCAAGTTGTGTGAGTTTGAAAATTGTTTCATGGTTTTCAAGTGTAAAAGTTCTTTGAATATCACTGATTCAAACTTTAGGTGCATCACCATAGGTTTAGTTTTTGTTTTTCCTTTATCTTTCTATCCCTTTCCCTCATAAGTTTTCAAGTTTTAAGCAGAGTATCAGAACCCACGGCGAGTCAGGCGAGTTATCCTGACTCACGAGCCGAGCAAGGGCTCCCGGGTTTTCATGACCCGGCCGAGTCACCCGACGAGTCGTGGCCTTGACTTGCATGACTTGCCGAGTCAGCGGGTCAAGCCATGACTCGCCGAGTTCGAGGCTCATGACCCGTGTCGCGGCAGGCCCGAGCTGGCCTTTAAAAAACATAAAAAATCTTCTTTTTTTTTAACTTTTCTTTGCATATTTCTTTTGTTATTTGTCCTAAAAGGCATTGTAGTTGATTTGTAGGAGAAGAAGAGAGAAAAAGAGAGAGAGAGAGAGAGAGAAAAAAAAAAAAAAAGAAGCCAAAGGGTTGCAACCAGCTAGGAAGAAGAGCATCAAGGAGTCCACAAAATTGGATTGGGGAAGCATTGAGAGCATCAAGGAGCTCTTAGCAGCTGTTCTCAACTCATTTGAAAGAGGTAAGTGTTAAATTTTTAGATTTTGTTGATTTTTGCTTGCATGTTTATGGTTTTCCATTGTTTTTAGAGTTTTTTTTGAAGTTTTGATTTTATTGCAGCCACATTCCAAGTTCTGAAAACATAAATTCTTCCCATTGTTCCCAATGCCTCAAAAGTGTCCATGTTGGAAATATGCCAAAGAGTTTCCCGGTAGACAAAAAAACCAAACAAAATGCACCTTTTGTAAAGAAATTTTTCATGGTGGCATCAATAGGCTTAAATACCATATTGCCGGCATACTTGGCAATGATGTTGACCCATGTACTAAGACAACTCCCGAGGCAACTCATTTTTGTTATGTGCAATTAGAAAAATATGTTGAAGAGAAGGAAACTAGAAAGAGGCAGCAAGAAGAGATAAATGTTATTGGCTCCCATTCATCCACACCCGCATCCGCATCCGCATCCACATCTGTAGGCTGTGTTGGAGAGGGATCTACCAAGCCTCCCTTTTATCCTAGTGCTAGTGCTAGTGCTTCTATTGCTGCTCCTTCAAGTGGCAAAATTACCCTTGGCCCTAGAGTCCAAAAATCATCAAGGTTGGACAGTTATTTTGAGCCACGCACTAGTCTGGGTGCACAACCCTCACTTGAGAGCATGGGTTGGAACAAGGAGGTCCATGATGCTGCCCGAAAACAAATTTGCAAGTTTTGGTTCTTTTGCAACATTTCATTTATTGCTGCCAGGTAATTCTCTTTTATTTGTTTTCTAAGTTTCTTCAAGTTTAAAATTAAATTTTAAATTTTATAGTTTGAAGTTGAACTATGCTTTGTCTAATTATTAATCGTAATCTATTTGTGACAGGTCTCCTTATTGGCAAGGTATGATAGATTCTGTAACCATTTGTGGGGCGGGCTTTAAAGCTCCTACTGATTCTAAGTTAAGTGGCCCCCTCTTGTTAGACATGGTTAATGATATGCAACTTGAGCTAGAGGACCACAAGAAATCTTGGAGGCAAAATGGTTGCCCCATCATGACAGATGGTTGGACGGACAAGAGGAATAGGACACTCCTAAATTTTCTTGTTTCCAGCGCAGGTGATTGTTCATTGAATTCTACTTCCCCAAATGCATTGAATAATTTAATTTTGATTTTGAATTTTTGATTGATCCATGATAATTGATAATTATTTTTCTTTATATTCAGGAACCACCATGTTCTTGAAGTCTATTGATGCTTCCTCACATGTGAAGAATGCCACATACTTATGTGAGGCTATTGAGGAAGTTATACTTGAGGTGGGAGAAGAAAATGTGGTGCAAGTGGTGACTGATAATGCAGCAAGTTATGTTGCTGCAGGTAAACTTATAACTTTTTAAGTTTTGATGGAGAGGCATCTATGAATTTATTTAAGATTTTCTTAACACTTCTAAATTTCTAATTAATTTAAAATTGCTACAAGTAAACTTTTGATGGAGAGGCACCCAAAAAAATTTTGGTCTCCATGTGCAGCCCATTGCCTTGACCTCATGTTAGAGGATACTGGCAAGATTGAATGGATCAAATCATGTGTTGATAAGGCCAAAACTGTTTGCAAGTTTATCTATAATCATGCATTGGTCCTTAGCCTGATGAGAAAATACACGGGGCAAAGGGAGTTGGCTCGTCCTAGTGTCACAAGATTTGCCTCCAATTTCCTCACACTGAAATCCTTGTTCAAATCACACGACAATTTGAGACGCATGTTTGTTGGTGAGGAGTGGACTGCCTCATCCTATTCTATGAGCACTGTAGGTAGGGAAGTGGCAAATTATATGTTTGATGAGCCAGGTTTTTGGACCCCTTGTAAAGAGATCTTGGAGGTAAAAATATTTATGTTTTGTTTGCAATTTTATTTTTATTTTTTTGTTAATGCACACTTGTCACTTGACTATTTTTTTTTTACATTATATGTAGGTCACTGAGCCCCTCGTAGTTCTCCTACGAGTTGTTGATGGGGAGAAGCCCTCTATGGGCTACTTATATGAGGGCATGGATAGGGCCAAGGAGGCCATTAGATCCAGGTATAAAGGAGTTGCGGATAAGTATGGCCCCCTTTCGGAAATCATTGATAGGAGATGGCAAAACCAGCTTCATAGGCCCATCCATGCAGTAGCTTATTTCCTCAATCCAGCATATCGTTTCCTTGATAGCTTCAAGGCAGATGAGGAGGTTCTTAGTGGCCTATATACAATGATGCAAAAAATATCTACCTGTACCACATCTACAGTGCAAGAGATAGATGCATATAGTAATCCATGAGGGCCGATTTTTGGAAGCACGAAGTGCAAAGAGTCTAGGACAACATTGCAGCCAGGTAGAAATATTAATATATGTTAAACTTAAACTTAACTCTTAAGTTTATGGCTTATGCATTTTGATTTTATAATCTATCCTTAAAGTTGGAACTTGGAAATGACATTGATTTTTTTTTTCCTTAGTTCAGATAGATGGTGGGATATGTTTGGGCCTTCAACCCCAAACCTTCAAAAACTTGTCATCCGCATTTTGAGTCAGCCATGCAGCGCTTCTGGATGTGAGCGCAATTGGTCCATGTTCGAACACATCCACTCGAAGAGGCGGAATAGACTGTCTGTGGAGAAGTTGAACAATCTTGTCTTCGTTCATTACAACCTCCGTCTTAGGACCAAACAGATTTTGGGCACTGACACCTCTCCAATCACTCTAGCAGAGATCGATGCAGAGTCCGAGTGGCTCACTGAGTCTACCGATCTTATCTTCACTGAGGAGGACCATGAGTGGGTTGACCAGGCAAACAAAGAGGCTGAGGCTGTGGCTATGGCAAAGGAGGAGGATAGAGCACGATCAGCTGCCCATGGAGCTGATGTTGATCAGAGTGGCACCTCACAGGCAAAGACTATGGCTTGTCAGTCATCTAGAACCTACCTCAGACGCATTTGTAGGAGGCAGACAGACTACTTTGAGAATGAGGCTGACCTAGAGTAGTAGAGCTTGAGGCTTGAGCCATAGACCTGTTTTTGTTGTTTACACATTACAACTTTACACATATGTTTGGGAACATTTGATGTCATGGATTTTATATACATTTGACAACATTTATATTTTATATTTTATAATTCTGCATATCTATGTTTTCTATTTCCTTCAGCTGCCTACAATTTACATTTGTACTTATGTGATGGATGTATGTTTATGTATGTGATCAAATTAGATTCTATTTGATGATGTTATAAAGTTTTTAAGCTTTATTCAATAATGGGTGCTTGAAACAAGTTTTAAATTTTAAAAAATCTCTGGTTTTTTTTTTTTGCCAAGTCATAGCCGAGTCATCGGCGAGTCACGGGTCGAGTTGGCCTTGCCGAGTCCGAGTTTTGATTCTTTGGTTTTAAGTGAAGCATCTGATAGGAACCGGCCTAGAAACCAGAGGTCTCACTTCAATTGCATGTCCCACATAGAAGTGATTCCCATGTTATACCAGAATTACTGAAGTCTTTCAATTCAGTACCGGGTGCAAATTCTGGTACTTAACTGTATCAAAGCTAAAAATCTTGCCAGCATGTGAGGTTTTTCTCCAAAGACAGATCATTCAGATATTTTCCAGTTGTGGCATTGTTTATAGAGAAAATAATTTACTCGAGGGAACTCGGTTGGAATCTGGTATTTCATAGTCAAAAAAAAAATTATTTTTATATATTTCGTATTGTGCGTAAGGAAGCCTGCCTGCAGACATCAAAATTCCTTGTGGAGTCTTGGTGTATGGTATTTGGCCTGAGAAGTTATGGTTGTTTCCAAGGCATATCTAATAAGATAAATGATATTGCCAACTCTATAGTTATGGCCATATATTTTAAATTGAAATACAGCGCCTCCGTATTAAGTAAAAATATTTTGATATTAAATCAAACATGGCACGGCAATTTTGAAGGGGAATATCACAATATATTTTAGAGCCGACACCTTGGTTTGGGTTTTCAAAGATATATTTTATATAATCGGGCTTAGTGACAATTGTCATTGGTGTTGATTTTATATCATATGGTATTTGTAGACCATATTAAAATATTTCAATGAAGTCTCAAGTTATATCTATTATAAACATATTACATAATATCGATGCCAAACTATTATGGAAGGAAAAATATTTGTAGGGGAGCTCTCTCATTGGTCGAGCACCCATGCTTGAGCAGATCTACCTTGGAACGGCATTTATCAGTCTGGGCATTTATCTAGCGTGAGGCCAAGTGAACAAGCCAATTCTCGGTGTGAGTAGCTCGTGATAGTGCAAGCTGAACAGGTGAGGAAGAGTCATCAATTTATGGTGGATAAGTACATTGCGGCTTGGGCATAAGTTATCGGGTCATCCGTTAACTAGCAACCGAGGTAAGCTCTTGTGCGCAACCGGCAAGGAAGTCAATCACCCTCACGGCACACCAACCGTAGTCCTAGTGATATATGTACATGCATGGGTACCAACACGGGATCGGGACAGTCAGTGTGAGCGTCCGTCTTGGTCACGCGAACAGACATCTCCCAGCTCGAATCTGCAGGAGACTACTTGGGAGTAGAAGGGACTGTTGAAGGCATTGTCTATTGCCGATACATACTGGTGGTTATGCTTTTATTGTCACCGCACAGTGCAGGCAATAAGTATTGTGTTGGCTCTTACACATATCCGGTTGTCATTTCACTCAAGGAACAGACGGTAATAGGAGATATCGACCATCTCTTCCACCCGCATATAGGGACAGTGGGTATGCTAGCGGGAAGCCTCACTCACACGGGATATCACAGAAATCTTGTTGTTGATTGCTGGAGGTCAAGGAGTTCAGCTTGCTACAATTGCAAATTTTGAGCAGAATGTGATTGTGTTGTGTTGTGAAACTCTTCAGCAACTAGAAGGTTTATAATATTTCAGAGCAATGTTAGAAATATAAAAACTAGGGATTTTCGACTTGCCAGGCACGATCAAGTTCTTTTGAAATGTCCAGCACATTGTGAACTGGGTATATTCACAGACCTGAAGTGGTATGGTTGTCATTAATTATTATCACAGACCTGAAGTGGTATGGTTTCAGTGGGCTCAATGACCGTCAACATGAAGTGAAATTAGCAAGAACAAAGTCTTCAATCTGTTCTGGCATCATATTTTGTTGGAAACCACCTACCGTACAATTATCATCTTAACTATAGTGGTTTGGTCTTCTACATTTTCTATTATCAAATATCTAATCAGTGAGCTGAATTTACTTATTTTCCAGAGAATTTTGAGGCTACTGTCCATAAAAGTCGACATATACAAACTGTTGCAAGATTGCTTGAAACACGAGTTGCAACTGAAAGATCACAAGAAAAGCAGTTAAAATTGCAGATAGAGAAAAAGAAGCATCTTTTGAAATCTTCATGAGAACTTATGCAAGGACTTATTTCCAGACATAGCCTGACATTTGTTGAGAAAAACTCACATTTTGAAAGTAAAAACTTTAAAAGTAAGATTAATGGTGGTCAGTTACCCCTTGTGGAACTTCCATATTTGCTAAATGATTATTTGAAGAATCTTTGTACCCATCCATCAGTGATTATTCTGATTGAAGAGTTTATGAGAAGTTAAATCCGATACTAGTACACATTGAGAAGAATTGATTGTTCATGATGATGTTAAACAATCCGGAAACATAAAACAATCTCCTACTTCCCAATGTTATTTAGAAAATTTTCAGCAGAGGTTGGCTTAGGTTGGTACTTGTTTTGCTTGGAGAGTATTTCTGCATTACTGAGAGTTCTTGTACACTGAGTAATTGTGGGAAGAGTCACATTTCAGTCTTATTAACAGCGAAACTGTGACAGAACTTAAATTGAAAACACTATGAAAAAACTACGAGAATAGGGAATTAGTTGATCATCTTCAGCCAAAATAAATCAAAAATATTATTGTAATGACAACATTTCTCAATCTCAGAAGTTGATTCAGTCCGTTGCCTGAAGGTTAGAGAAATTTGAATGATGGAGACCTTGGAAAGCCTAGTATTCTCAAAAGAATTCAATGACACATTTTACGGTGAGCAGCTAAGGAACATACGAAAGGAAATTGAAATAGGGAATGAGCTGTGTTGCCTTGGATGGCAATTGGAGGATTAGAAATTTAGGGAAGGTATGCTTGCCAAATTAGATGAAATAAATTCATATCTATCTAGGATAGATCAATCTGATTGCAGGCTCTTCAATTGGGCTATGCATCCCTCAATGGTTGCGTTGGTCTAACGCAGGTTTATGAATCACCCACATAAAGATGTTAGGCTTGCAGTCGCCTCATGTCTCAGCGAGATCACTCGGATTACAGCCCCTATTACTCCCTATACCGATCACATTTGGAGGCAGGTATTACAACTGATTGTGGACAGTTTAGGTGGACTGAAAAATGACAGAGATCCTACCTTTGGTAAGCAAGTAAAAATCTTGGAATTAATGGCAAGTACTAGAATTTTCAATCACATGTTGAATCTCGGTTGTGATAAGATGGTTCAACAATTATTTCAGTGCCTCCTAAGTATTTTCAGGAAGCGTCATCTAGATGAGGTGAAGACGTGCATAAAGACTATCATGTCCTTGATTTTAGATGAGGGTATCAACATATTTAAACAATTGCAATCAGATATGTTGGCAATCTGGAGAGGAGAACTAAAGTCCTCAACCGTGGCATGTGAGCTCTCAGCTGAATTGATTAAGCTTCAAGCTGAAAGATTCAAGAATCTATTGACTGAAAATGAACAAATATCATTAGGCTTACAGATTGCAGGATCTCCAGTAATGGACAAGGTCCAAGTGAGAACAGGGCAGATTTGTTTTATATGCCAAGAGGGCTGGTCACAGGAGCATGTTTGCAGTATTAATCAGGGAGAAGATAAATTGCAACCAAGTGATAAAGAAAATATAGTTTTGAATACATCACTTTCAGGACATGGTGAAGAGTGTTCAGAATTCTACTTTGGTGACTTGGTGGCTGAGTTTGACAAATTCATGGTTAAAGGCTATGATAACAGGTTGGAAGCCTTTAGCAATTCATGTAATGAGGAACAGTGTGATTTCTTTAGCAGCACCTCACTCATGCATAATGTTGATATGGATGACCCTATGGGTAGTACATCCCAGAATAACAATGATGAAAAGCATGCCTTGAAGAGTCAGTTGAAAGTCAGTGACGATGCCATTATTGTAGCTCTTGTACACCATGATAGCACTCACCAAGTTATTGATGATCTATACAGGAAAGCTCAGAGGGATAAGGGACAAGATGGTAAAAGGATTGGGTCCTATATTGCGGATTTACAGAGGGTCAAAACAGCGTTTGAGGATTGAAAATCAGAATATCTGTGTTTACTTACAGATCGCGACTACCTGTTACAGGTTGCTGGAAGATATGCTGAGCGGTTAAGGGAAAAGGAGGATGAGGTCAATAAGCTCAATAGGGAGCTTAGTGCTACTCAGGGCACTTTGGAACACACACGTATTGCTCTACAAGAGGCAAGAAATCAGATTGTTGCCTCTAGCCAGTACAGGGAACAGGACAACAAGGAAAGGTCTGAATTTTTTCAGGAGGTGATTTGGGAGCTTGATAGCATACAGCAGACTTATGACTTGGATAGTTGTCTAAAATGATCTTTGGGTCACCCAAAGTTTCTTTATGAGTTAGACCACTTTCAAGAAGTTGATAATTCCTTGTTTGAGATGGGCATTGATTTGACATTTGATAATCCCCTTTTTGAGCTAGACAAGGAAGATATTTCCTACTTCCATGATGAGGATGAGATTGGAGGGTTTGGGACCCAGGGTCAGTTACTAGAGATGAGTCTTGGTCACCAGATTGGAGTAGCGGGGTGAGCTCAATTGTTGAGCAATTTGGTTTCTACATCAGTAGTTCAGGATGGGTAGTTATGTCTTATTGTATGATGGGTGATATGCCTTTCCTTGCACTACCTCTCGCTGATGGAGAGATATCTCATGTTGGTGAGCATCCCTTGATTCATTCCCCTCTTCACATAGTTGTGACTCCACTACATTACCCTACCGATTCATCCAGTGCCTATGGTAACTCTATCACCACACATTTTGGGAATGATGATGACGATTGGGTAGAGTTTATTCAGTACAGGATTGTTGAGCTTGATATGATGATTATGCTTGATGGTGTGATTTTTTCACACAATGGTGTGCATTGTATGACACCAGGTATAGAGAGACAATTATGGAATCCTAATGTTGATTCAGGATTAACGATGAAGTTGGTTAGTGCATCACATATTGGCCACATTGTATGGGATGCATTTTGTTTTCCATTCAGCCCACCTATGAAGGACTTTCTTTTCTGATTATTGCATAGGTGTGGGATGAGTGATTGGTTGGGTACGGTTCCCTTCTTGCAGAAGGAAGCCTTGACCTGCAATCTTGATAATTTGCCTCTTCAGCACAGTTTCCGATTTGGGCTACAAATCAGAGGGGCAGTGTTATGGCAGTTGGACATTTTGGGTGATTCACTCAATATGGGCATGGAGTGACAGGATATTTCAGTCAGCTGGGGAGATGGATGGCCCTTTTGTTTGTGGGATCCAGGAGGGACATTCTCGCGATTGGTAATTATTCAGGGAGCTAATTGGTATGATGTTTGGTTTCCCCCTTCATCTGACCGTAGAGGTGCTTTTGATTTCAGTTGGAGTGAGGTTCTCAGTTGGATTGAGGTTTTTCTCACAGATGATGGTAGTACAGGGCAGATTGATTTGACTTATCAGGCACATGGGGTGATTTGGGATCCCGGCATTAGAATGGTTAATGCATTGTGGCTGTGTGAATGGCTTCACAGGTCGGGGCATATTGTTTGTTTCAGTTTTTCATGACAGTTTGGTGGAGCAGCTTCCTTGAGGTTGGTATGGGATCCAGGTATTATGGTCACAACATGCAGATACCGATTGCTTGAGTGCAAGCAGTCTTTGGGAAGGGATGATTTGTAATGTCCCCTTTTTCGGGCACATTATTACGTGTTGTGTCGTTAGCCATTTCATCATGGTCCAGTGGGCTAACCGAGGCCTTGTAGGGATCAGTGGGGTATTTGGCCTAGGTGATTTCAATTTCAAGCCAATCAGAGCAGTTTCCACAGGGTTTCCAGGGTACTTACTATTTATAGTAAGTTGGTAGAGTTCAATTTTCTTGGCATTTCAGTAATGGACTTGGAGCGTCTTGCCGAGAGCTTTCCGGCAAGCTATAATACATCATCTTCTGAGTTTGTTTGGTCCTCTATTTTAATGCCAGATGATTCCTTTATTTATTATGTCACTTTATAACTTAACGGTTATATTTATTTAGAGTGACTTAAAGTAGGAATATGAAAAGACAGAGAAAAAAAACTAAAGTGTCACAGCTGCATCTTTAAAAGAAGGCTTGAAGTCTCATTTGTTTATGCTTAGTTTATGAATTTATTTCTCTTGGAGAATCCAAGAAGCTTCAACTTTCGGTTCTAAAACCTGAGGACAGAAACCTTCAGGGTTTCTCAGTGGATTGGACGGAAACCCAGTTCATCTCCGGGGCGGATTCACAGCAGAGTTCGCCATTGTATTTACAAGTTTTTGATCATCCAATCTTGCTATTGCATTCTGTATTTCAGATTGGAGTATTTTGTAGTTTCATTGTTATTGTATTGTTGTTGTATAAAACGATAACATTTCTGAGATATTTAAATGGAATGTATTGCTGGTTATTTCTGTTAAATCATTATTATATTGCATGCGAATGTTTGTTTACATTTCTGAGATTTAGTTGAGAAGCATTCGGGAAAACTATCAGTTTGGGATATTACATTTTTTTAAAAGGTAATAAAATGTTATAAGAGACATTTAGTCTCACATCACACGCTGAAAGACCAAAGTCGATTGATGTTGAAGAGATATATTATTTCTCATTCTCCCGCGCCTAACATAAGCATTGACCTTCTGAACCACGACTTTCATTAAAACAGCAATTCAATTTCCATTGATACTGGAGTGAATAGACTGTAATTTCCTCCTCATTCCTTCTCATTCATTCAAACTTCATAAGTTCAAAGGTAAGCAGCAGGCTGCAGATTCTAATATCTATTAATTTTTTTAGGTTTCAACTTTCAGACTTGAGGCAAACCATAGTCTAGCTGCAGCTGTGTTTTGGAGGACATGGTTTCTCTTTCTTTCAAGTCTAGCCGCAGCAATGATAGTTAGGACCAGGCCCCTAACTTGATTCAGTCTATTTCTGATAAAATTATTAAATACAATAGATGTCTGTTTTTCTTATTGACGTTTCTAAAAAAGCATATTGAAGTGTTTCCTTAAAAATGGAACTTACAGCAGTCCATTTAAGTGATATGCAGCCCATACCAATAATACTTGTTCATGTCGCTTCACTGTAATCTATTCAAAAGTGTCACAGAAAATCAAGTAAAGCCTCTTGTAAAATCCATTGCATTGTTCCTATCTCCTGACATGATGAAAATTTTCTACAGCTAAAGTTTGCAAATGAATTGTCACGCCATTTCTTAAACACTTTTTAAACTTCTGAGTTTTTTTAGTTTGTTTACTTGAAAAAAAAAATTGTTTGCTCGGAAAATTTTTAAATTTCTGAGTTTTTTTTTTTTTTTCAACATTTTTGTTGCAGGCTGCAGCATCATTAACACTGTCACTAAGAGCAGTAACAGCATAAGTGAGGATGAGAGGGTTGAAAATGAAAGTGAACATGAATCATCTGATGAACCTAGCACAGAAGGAGTGGGGGGTGAGACAAATCACACTGAAACAAGTTCTATTGGGAGTGGAAATTTCAGCTGCCCTTCTGAAATCCTCAAAAAATGGACCAAGGGCCCCTTTGACCCAAAATCACCCTTAAGACAATTTGCATCTAAGGTACCAGCAAGGCCTGGGACAATTGGGGGCACTAGAAAGTGGAAGTGCAAAATGTGTGATCTTGAATGGGTTGGCAGTATTACAAGAATTAAAGCTCACTCCCTTCTTGTTTGAGGCAAACATGTAGAAATATGCAAAGAGGTGCATAATAAGTTGAAGTACAGGGCTGAAATAGTAAAATTATGGGATTGCAATGAAGATGAAGCACTTGTATCATGTACTTTACCACATAGGAATAGAGCTGATCAGATTTTGTAATTGCTTCTTCTACGTTGCAAACTCAAAGGCCGCCAATTCCATCCATTTCAGGGGCAGCAGAGGCAAGGGGGAAATGTAAGATGACTAGTCTATCTTCGCAACCATTGGCAGATTTATTTAATGTGCAAGCGAAGGCTGAGGCAGATGGTGCCATTGGCAAATTCTTCTTTGACAATGGCATTCCATTTCACATGTCCAGCTCTCCTCATTATAAGGAAGTTGTGACAAAGATAATAAGGGCGGGGCCATCATATGCGCCACCTGTTCAGACTAAATTGAGGACAACAATATTGGATCAAAACTATTCTAGGATAAATATTTTGATGGAGAAGATGAAGAAAACCTAGGTCACAAGTGGTTACAGCATAGTCATGGATGGGTGGACAGACATTGGGCATCATCCACTCATCAATATCATGGTTACATCTACAGCAGGCCCTTATTTCCTTAGAGTTAGGGCTATTGATTGTTTAGGGCATAGCAAGAATGCTCATTTTCAGTTTCAGATCCTAAAGGATGTTATAGAGGAGGTTGGGCCACAAAATGTGGTGTAGGTAGTGACAGATGCGGCCCATGTGTGTAGATCGGCAGGGAAGATGATTGAGGCAGCCTATAGACATATTTGGTAGACTCCTTGTTGTGTGCATGCCATGTATAATGCACTCAAGGACATGGGTAAAATCACCTGGATCAAAACAATTGTTAGTGATGCTAGAGATGTGCAGATGTTTATCTTCAACCACCACACTTCCCATGCACCCTTTAGGACCTTCTCCAAGAAGGAATTCTTAAAACCTGTAGAGACTTGGCATGCATCATACTTTATTCTCTTGGAGAGGACGTCTGAGTTGCAAGAGGCATTGCAACTAATGTTTATGACAGCAAAATGGAACAGGTGACCTTAGTCAAAGACACAGCAGGGGTTGAGGGTGAAGGAGGTGGTGAAGAATGATCTCTTTTGGACTGATGCCAAATATATTGTCTTCATCATTGCTCTCGTCTTCACAGCTATTAGATTTGGGGATTCTAATGCACCTTCCCTTGGAGAGGTGTATGAGTGCATTGATTCTATGCTTGGTCAAGTGAAGGTGGTTGTGCAAGAAAAGAACCCTACATTGCAATTCTATAAAGAGCACATTCAGCCAATCATTCATCGTAAATAAGAGAAGCTCAACACACCCTTACACAAGGTTGCCTATGCATTGAACCCAAAGTGGTATGTGCAAAGTCCAGGCAGAGTTACACCTATACGGGATTCTGAGGTAAACAAGGATTCATGAGTGCAATTGACAAAAATGTATCTTCCTAACAAGGCTAGCAAGATTCGTACTAAGTGGACAAAATTTGCCAATCTATGGGGATATTCAGAGGCAACAAAGATAGATCTAGAGATTATGTCACGACGGGACCCCAAGTTGTGGTGAACTATGCATGGGCCTCAATCTTTGATAACTACTCTATCCATTCGTTTGCTGTCCCAAGTTTCTAGTTCTTTTGCTGCTGAGAGGAACTAGTCTACTTACAGCATCATCCACTTTGTTAAGAGGAACAAGCTTACTTCTAGGAGGGCAAAAAAGCTTGTGGCAGTGCATAGTGCGTTGCATCTAATTGACCACAACACATCTACATACAAGGAGAGTCCAGCAACCAAATGTGATGCAGAGACAGAAGAGCCAGCATAGATTGATGATGATGCTACAGAGACAAGGTTGGTTGGTATTGGTAAGGATGAGCTTGTGGGGTCCAACAGTTCAAGTGGTGAGAACATTGAGGAGTTAGGCAAGAAGCTTCGGGATGATTAGAGTCATTAGACTCTACTACTAGTATTTACTATTTAGTATTTTGTTTTTGAAGTTTGAAGTTTGAACATTGTTGAATCTTGATAACTTGATCGGTTGATTGTAATTTTCATGAACATTGGATCGCAATTAATATGATTATTAAATGAAAATTTAAAATTTTGAAAACTGTTGTTGCAATGTGTATATTTAATATTTTCAATTTTGACATTTGTCATTTGGACACTACTACTAGACTCTAGCTATTATGTTATACATCTTTATCTTAGGCATTCCCAAACTTAGGCCCCAAGTACCCCTGTACGCGAAACGTGTTCCCTGTCCCCCCTGGGAAACGTTACCAAACCCAGTGGAAAAGTGTATCTAACAAATGTACTGTTAGACAAATAGGCATCATATATATATGTGTGTGTGTGTGTGTATCTATATACATAATATACATATATACATATACATATACATATGTATATACATATACATATGTATATGTATATATGTATATCTATATGTATATACATATATACATAATATATGTATATCTATATATATATATGTGTATATATATATAGTACATTAGCTATGGTCTACTTATTAAAAGACTCCTTACTACAGTAAACTAAAAATAATTGGCAATAATCATGTTTCCCTACTCTTAAAGGATTAGGAACATTGTCTAAAAAGGATTTCATGCAACCACCAGACTCAAGGAGTCTACATTCTTAATAATTTAAAAAGCCAACACGGAAAGAAAATTGTATTTAGGATGCTAACAACTTTCTCAAAGCTTTCGATTACTTATGGTATCCTAGTGCCTTGACATGAGCCCATTGAAATAGATTTGATATGCTCAAAGATGCACAGGGTGACCTATAAGGGTTTTCTTATTGCATTTTCCCTTTATTTGATTAACTCTCTAGTCCACTAATAATACCAAAAAATAAAGCTTTAAAACATATGCCACACTGAGGAAAATATTTCAGAAAGAATAGGCACAACCCATCCAAAGTGACAAGCTTCCAAAAACTAATGCCTCCAAGCTTGTACTGCATAATATTCCTTGGAAAATATTTCCTAAATATTGTCAAACATACATCATCTGCTATGAAGACTTTGGACAACTCATGAAGTAGAGAAAAGTATTAAGCTGTCCATTAGGATTCCATTTTAGCTATGATCTACCCCACCTGAGTGTCCGAGAGCAGAAGCAATGAGAACAGGCTCACATCCTAAGCAACTTTGGCTCAATATATACCCCTCAAGATTGGCATCTAAGCTGAGCATGCATGTGTTTTGTACAACTTTTTGAACAAAACTTTGCAAAATTCCAATGAGGTAGGAGTAAATATATAAGTTAGTTTCATCAAGAGTTTCACAGTATTGACCACAAATATTTTAATAAATAGGAGACACTAAAAATAGAAGAGTCCATTTATTAGTTAGTTTCATCAAGAGTTTCACAGTATTGGCAACAAATATTTCCATGAATGGGAGACAAACACCTTATTCCATACAAAAAATAAGATGACGGAGAATGTTGCTCAGGACAAATAGCTGAATACTTTTTAGTAACTGCCAAATTATTTTGTGACATTACAAAGGTGATAAGGGCACTCACAATCTCATTTGTTGTCAACAGATCAAACTTGATACCAGTCAAGTTTGCCAATGGCACAATGTCATCCTGTGAATCATTGTACTCCATTCAAAAGATTTCAGTTGTCCGCTGCACAAGGGCATCCAGAAAAACAGTTTTATGTATTTATTACAGACCATAAAGAAGCATTTCTTATTTAAAAACTCATAGATATCTTAGGCAAGCAGCTGTGCATGTTGACTTACTCTGAAAAAAGGAAGTGTTAAGAGGGAAACTATTTTCAATTTTTGAGCTGCGAAAAATAGTTCATGGGAAGAAGGCATTCAGATATTTCAAGTTCCACACAGATTACTTTTATAAAAGTAGCTAACCCTTAACTTTATATTTAAATTTAACCTCTTTATGGTTTACTTGTCCTCAAAGCATAAATTGAAATAAATACTACTGGCAAAAAAGTGTTTACATATATAGATACTGATAGATACAACGTTGATCATCTGACATACTTGTTTCCTCTCATTAGAAACAAAGCATGCCAGAGCAATAGATTTTCTACCATTACAGATTATCAAAACACATGCCTATTCAGTTAATCAAGATCCTGGGCAGAATTTATGTTGAAGACACCTTGATAGTTTTGAAGCATATATTTTTACTTTTGAGGATAGCAAAAAACCAGAACAAATTTGGCATAATACTTGTATAAATTTTTACATTTTCTTTTGCTAATACTCAATGTGGCAGCCGAACAATCATAACAATAGAATTACCACTTGCATTGTTCTTTTGATTTGTAAAAATGGAAACATGATGTCATCGTATACATGAGCATTATTTTACTAATATTTTTTTCTGTGACGTTAACTGTAAAAATATGATTTATTACTGCACTCAGTTTGTGTCAAGGGGTATAAGCTATAATCCAATCATTAAACATAAACCAGGATTATCCCTGTAGGCAACAGCCTGGTTAAATTAAGCTATCGGAGCCAGACTTAAGGCTGCAATCAAATTTGGGCATGTTTGAATTGTCTATTGATAAGATAAGTTTTGGGAAAATGAATGCTTCTTTATCCACAATAATATAGATTTAAGAATTAAAGTCCCATGGGGAGTTTTGAATTTAAATTCTAAATCTAGAAGCCAGTGACCTGGCAAATCAATTCTATTAATTTGACCTAGCAAGCTCACTAATCTTATTGAGTCTCTCTTCAGAAGATGTTAAGATTAGGCTAAATATACAGTTACACATTACAAATCCATTTAGGATCTAAGACAAGCAATCAAGTTATACAGTATATTGTCCAAAAGTTAACAGTTATTAGCTCTGTTGTATTCTTTAATATCATTTTGCCTTAAAGCCTATTGTAGACTGCATTTAAAATCATCTTAATCTTGCACTCTTTTACACCCTGATTCCCCTGACAATTTTAACATTTCCTTGTCCTTTGATGCACTGGTGACAGTGAAAAGAGTGTATTTATAATCAATTACTTTGGGAAATTATTCGTTTGTCCCCCCTTAGTTCTATTAATTTGACCTAGCAAGTTCACTAGCCTTATTGAGTCTCTTCAGAATATGTTAAGATCAGATTAAATTTGCAAGTTACATATTCACTCAGGATCTAAGATAGACAATTAAACAATACAGTATGTTGTCTAAAAGTTGATGGGCAATCGTTTTGGTGTATTATGTAACAAAATTATGTATTAAAGCCTATCCATAGGAGACTGGATATAAAATCATTTTTCATATTGTATTTTTACACGCACTTATAGTCCTTTTGTTTTAAGTTTTCCTTGTACTTCAATGCACTGGTGACAGTGCAAATTGAGCACTTGGACTCAATTCCCTGGGAAAGTTACTCATTTGTCGCACCACCTGATGCCCAATCAAGGTCTCAATTGCAAAACGATGGTTCTCAAGGTCTGTTCGAAAATTAGTTCAAGCTTGAGCCAATAGGATAGTACTACCCCAACCTCATCAAAGGAAAGATGGTTATGCTCTGTTATAAAAGGATTGCAACGAACATAAAATTTCTTTCCATGCAAGAAGCATGTCAAATTCACGAACATGGTCTACAAAATAATCCCTAGTGCAGCTTTTCATCTGTCCTGTACAATGGCATGACAATTAACAATGGAAGTTAATAAAACGTGTAGATAAGGCTGGGCATGAAAACAATGTCATATGATGCAACTATGGGATCACTGAGCTTTTCGGCAACGAATGCAACAACTTCTCTAACACTGCCATCTAAATAATAGTAATGAAAACTACCTGCAGATAAATCACTCGAATCAGAATTGAATTCATACTCAGCTGGATAATGACTGTGTGCTGTATTATTATCTTGGATAATTAGTTTCAGATTTCAGTCCGCAAAAAAGCAACTAGGCATGCTCCTACACGGGTAGACATTTATGAGAGTATAATTCCAGAACCGAACAAGCTCAATATGAGTATTAACAGGACTTGCAAGTATTCATTTTGTTACTTATAGAATATATGTACGTCTTTTTTAAATAGAGATTGATATCAGTATCTGGCATCAACTACCTTTATTAATAGTCGTACGGAAAATATTATCACAGACCTGATTGCTCTCACAAATTTCTAAAGATTTTCCAACCCAATAAAATTTGTGGTCAATGTTTTGTCCCACTTATTTAACAAACAGCATTTCAGCATCCAATTCCAACCTAGTTCTCCACCTCACTTAGGAAAATCTACATTTGCAATACAGAAATTGATTACCTCTAGAAGATTTACTACTTCATAGTAAAATATTTATATTCGTATATTAGTGTCGATTACAATCCTATTTAAACAAACCCTGATCACTAAACAGTCATAGCGGATTGCTTTCTCTGAAGCAACCGCAGCAAGTCCACTGTCAATTTAAAGCATTTAAGAAACACGATCAAAATGTACTATGATTTATGGTCCCGTGCGTTTAGTTTTCCCAAACAATCTCCATTACATTCTTCTTTTCAGCTTTAGGGATAAAAAAAAGGAAAACAAACCAAAAGAATTACCGCTGACTGCAAAGATAAAAACTCGAACATCATTAAATCGAGTCAGTGAGCCACATGCAACTACTGTCATTCAATACTTTTGCGACTATGGAGAGAAAAATAAGTAAAGCAAAAACAAACTGCCAATGCAACTAATGCCATAAATTATACTTGCTGTTGGGGCATTATCGAAGTTAGCAGGAAAGAGCAGCAATCTTAAATCTTATACTGATCATATTCATGGTTTCCTTCACAAGAGCAAAGAAATGAGTAACCTACAATTGCTGCAACCTCTTGAATTCTTATGGTGTACGCTCTGCTGCGGAGAATGAAAATGGCTGTGTTGAGAGACTGGGAGCGCGCATATATGCAATCAGTACAAAGTGGGTTTTATAGAACTATCATTCCCTCACCCTAACGTTCCAATTAATACTCCCAGTTCGAGGAGGATGCATGCACGCGGCATGCTCACAGTTCCCTGTTCGAACAGCATGCTTTAACACTCGCTTTATTAAAAAATCATTTCCAAAAAAGCAAGCTTGCTTGGATTTATTGGATCAATAAATCTAGGTTCCGCCAAATTTCATGATGAGAGTTTCATGAGCCAAAACGCCATGATTATGACGTGGACAGGTTTTTATACTTATTCAATAGTGATGAGGAGTGGAGACAGAGGTTACCTTTGAAATTTAATGCAGCTCTGATGAAACGTGTCTTCCGCATTCAGCTGCATAGGGAATGCAGGAATGTCTTTGTGTATATTAAATAGATCAAATTTCTCAAGTGCTTTGATTCATAGGAAATGAGTGCATTATGTGTAGAGCACATAAGCTATGTGGGAAACGTCCCACCAGTTCTGCAAGTACTTGGAATCCCGTGTCTCCTGAATTGGAAATCAGCATATAAAAAGCTTTTGGCTTTGGAAAAATCACACAGTGACTACAGTGTATAAAAAAATTATCATGTGAACATGATGATTAGTCATTGGACTGCATTCCTGTCATAAGCATTCATCATAAACAAATTGTAATCATAGATTTGGTTTCCCTTATTGGATAATAATTACAAGTGCGAAAATTAAATACTATGGAAGATCATATAATTATGAGATTTTTTAATATTTGTATTTATTTGGAAGAAATATTTTGATATAAATAGATTTGAGTGGGAAAAATTTAATGGCTATGAGGTCAATCAGTCATATGATTTTTCTTTTTATGACAGTTTGATTTTAAGATAATTATTGATTGGAAAAAAAATTAATTTATGAATAATTTAATAAATATTTTTTAAATTTAAATATTTTATTTTAGTAATACATATATTATATGTAATAAATATTTTATTACAAATAATATAATTACTATTTTAAAATGTATTATTATATATAATTGAAACTAACTGCAAGTTTTTATATTCATATTTTTTATTTAGAAAATATTTTAAATCAATAAGAAAGTTTCTAAGTTAATATAAATATAAACATATATATTATAAAATAATATATATATATTTATAGTATTAAATAAAATACCACATTGGCTGTAACAAATTTTGATGGTTTATTAATAATTTTAATAAACTATAATTTATAGGATAACAAAGTAATTAGGTGATTGTCCTCTATTTTGAAGTATTAGTTAGTTATTGATATTGTAGACACCTAAAATGCCTTTGTCAAATAAAAATATTTTATTTTGCAGAAATCCTGATGATATCATCATTTTTTTTTTTTTTAGATGGGTAATAGGTCGAAGCCAAGATCAACAAGGGGCTCAAGAAGACTTGAACCCAAGACCTCCCAATTGAGAGGCTCGCAACTTACAGTTGCATTGTGGGGTGTTCCCTAATGATGACATCATCATTTATTAATTAATTAATTATTTAATTAATTAATTAGTTTTTATTGTCATTATCCCTTCTCCTATTTTAATTAAAGAACCCTAGCCAAAAATATTTAAATCAAATTTAAATGATTTTCCCTCTAATTTATTAATCATTTGATAAATTGAGTCTCAAAACCCTTTAAATAAATAAATTATTTATTTAAACCCTAAAACCTTAGAAACTTCTAGAAAACTCTAAACATATCTAACCTTTCCTAAACCCTTCTTAAACCTTCTTAGAGGGTGATTCCTAACCCTCTTGGTCTAAACCCTCATCCTTTGAATTTTGATCAAACCCCCTCATTAATGAGTCTTACGGACTCATTAATGGATCCTTACAGCTTCATTAATGGCTCTTAGAGCCTCTTAATGAAGCCTATGTATTCTCTTCCACCATTGTTCCCTAAGCACACTTCCCTACACATGTGTGAGCAACCTTTAACCCTCGTCCCCTTGACCATACCTCTAACCATGCCCAAAAATCTACCCCTAACCCTGACTCTAACCCTAATTCCCCTTCTTAACCCAAGCCCTTACTCAAATCCTATAAATACTCTTCATTCCAAGAGAAAGCCACCAATTCATATCATTCATATTATGTAGTGTTATCATGCTAATTTATATCTAGACTTAGCTTGAATTCTCCTAATTGTTAGATTTAACTCATTTCTAAGCTTTCTAACTCACATCCGAGCTTAGTTTAATGGATTAACATAGTTTACTTCATTGCTTTGCATATCATTTTCATCATATCACATCTATCATTTGGTTAAAATTAATCTAGTATGAGCATTTGAAGCTCAATATGTATTTTAGGCTCATTCGGTTCCTTGGGGCTCTAGGGGCAAATCAGGTTCACCAAACCTGATTATGTGCCACTATGGAGTATTCTTGGTCCCTAATGGATTGTAAACCTTCATAATCTGCATTGGGGATATGCTCCTAGTGTTTTGAGAGCACACCCACATCCCTAAATTGAGAGCAAATCAAACGATAAGAGGGTGCTCCCGTTTAAGCTCTATCTGAAGTATCATAAAATAGTTTTTACTATATGGTAGTAATATACTTCTTAGGCTAATGTTTGAATGTCTATGCTTATTCTGAACAAGTTAGGTTTTCACTGATCACATTTTGGCATGCCCGGTGAGACACCACAAGCTTTCAAAACTATATTTTTTAGGGGTTTTGAGCCAAAAACTCAATTTTTGAAGAATTCCGAATAAATTTTGTTGCAATGTCATACAAAATTCCATCACTGGCATGAAGTGTCGTATGGGTCCATATGTATTGTCATTTGAGCCAATTTGCATATATTTTGGGCTTTTTCCCCACTTTCTAGCTCAAATGTCATATGGGTACTCATGTATTATCGTATGGGTGTTCATGAAATGTCATACAACACTATAACTTAAAAAAATATCTGGTATTGATTGTCATATGGAAAGCATAGGGCTTGTATGAAGCCCTAAAGTTGGTTTTTACTGACTTTTAGGATCTATTTGGGGATCCTAGTGACCTTGAGCTTCAAACTTGTAAGTTCTAACCTCGTTCTCTTGAAGGTACTTCTTGGAGGTCAATTTAATTACTAGAACATCAAATCCTTAAGTCTCAATAACCTCCTTTCATGTTTAGGAACTAAAAACCTTCATTTACTAGGCTTAAAAAGAACGTTTCATACAATCTTGAGTGTTTAAAACCAAAGAACTACATATTGTTCCTAAACATTTGCTAATCAATCCTAAAAAATCATAATCACTTATAATGTCTTTCTTTTTCCAAAAAAGAACTTCATTCATGCAAACTTAAGTGTTTTAGGGTTCTTTCATGCAAACTAGGAACACTTCAAAATTTCAGTGCTTAAAAAGGAATAAAATTGCATGTCATTCCTAATCAGTTCCTAACCAATCCTAAACCATCCTAAATGTTTCTAAACCAATCTTGATGCATTATACTTGGCTAAAACAAACTTCATTTGCAAAATCTTGAATGTTTTCAAAGTTTTATGCATTCCTAAGGCAATCTAGGAACACCTCTTTTTTGGCTTAAAACTGAATTCTAAAGCACAAAATCTTGAATGACCTTAAAAAAATGGATCAAAGTCAAAAATCAAAAGTCATTCCCTTTGAGTCCTAAAGAGAACACAATCTTGAGTGAACAAAGTAAAAGCAAAGCAATTTTCATTCTATTTTCAAAGTTCAAATTAGGATCCTAAAAGGCAAAACACAATCTTGAATGCAAAAAGGTAAAAAACTTACAAAAATCCTTCAAAAAGCTTTCTTGTTTTCAAAGAATGAATAAATCAAAATCTTAAACATGTATGTTTGGAATTCTTAATGTCAAAACACTTAATCAAATTGAGAAAAGAACTCTTCATGGTGTGTTTCTAGGAGTTTCTTTAAAAAATTTGCAAATCTTATTTAGACTAAGTGACGTAAAACAAATTGAACTAGGACAAGTTCATTTTCTTTGCTTCTAGCAAGGCTTGTCCAAAGAGAAAATCGTTTCCTCTTTGGAGAACGACCTCAAACCGGTACTTCCTCGACCGGTATAGAAATAAAGTGTTGAGTAAACTATTGCTTCATCCCCTCAAGCTCAAAATCTTATAAAACTTATGTGAAGTGTTTGATCTCTCTTTATTTGTTTTGTTGTTGATATTCACTAGCTATGTGGTACTCCCCGTTTATGATCATTTCATGAGGAAATGTCTTGGTGGCTTGTGGGCTGCAAGCTAGGGCATCATACATTGTTCATGAGCTCACTGTTTAATACTGGCATTGTTTACATCTTTTCATTTGGAATGCTTGATGACCCACGAGCTTTGAAAGCTAGGGCATCATTATTATTACCACCAAGGCATTGTGTGAAGTGTTTGATCTCTCTTTATTTGTTTTATTGTTGATATTCACTATGTGGTACTTCCCGTTTATAATCATTTCATGAGAAAATGTCTTGATGGCTCGCAGGCTGCAAGCTAGGGCATCATGCATTGTTCACTATTTGAGCACCTCATGTTCCTATTTGATTGGTTGGTGCTCAAATAGTGAGCTCATAAACAATGCATGATGCCCTAGCTTGCAGCCTACGAGCCATCAAGACATTTCCTCATGAAATGATCATAAACAGGGAGTACCACATAGTGAATATCAACAACAAAACAAATAAAAAGAGATCAAACACTTCACACAATGTATGTTGTTGTATAAGATTTTATTAAGACTAAATATATTGTTTTATTAAGATTTTATTAAGACAGAGTATTTTGGGTTAGTTTTATGTTGTTTTATAAGATTTTATTAAGACTAAATATATGATGTATATATATATATATATATATATATATATATATATATATATATATATATATATATATATATATATATATATATATATATATATATATATATATATATATATATATATATATATATATATATATATATATATAATTTTATGAATTTACATCATATATTTAGTCTTAATAAAATCTTATAAAACAACATAAAACTAACCCAAAATAAATATATGATGTAAACTCATAATTATATATATATATATATATATATATATATATATATATATACACACACACACACACACACTTCAAAGGAGGAATTATAAAATATAGTTGTAGGTAGTTATATCTTCTATAATGATGGAGTAAAAGGTAATGATCAATGAGGTTGTTGCTATTAGATCATACATTAATACACTTATTGTTTTGAATTTGATCTTGGGCATCATGCAATGTTATTGTTGTCATTGCATGCTTGTTGCTTTTGTGCACCATATATTGTTTTTATACACTGTTTATTTCATTGATACTATGAGCTTGGCATTTGTAATGTATTTTTTGTTATTGGATCGATGTCGCCATGTTGTTGAGGCTGTAGATACATTGAATCACCACTATCATTCTATTTTGATACTGGTAATATAACAAATAGAGCATCATCCAATCAAATAGGGACACCAATAAGACATTTAATGCATTATTACTTCATCATGATGATAAAAATTTCATTGGCTCAAAGCACATAGAATGTGGGTAGCTTCATTACTTCATTAGATCTGTACCTTTGTTAATTTCACTAGCATCATGCAGTTTTCTTACTTATCCTTTAAAATGCAGATTCAAATATACCCCATGCCATAGCATTAATGTATAGATGATGTAGATTTGTGTACCTCTTTGTTTTGATATAGCTTACTCACTACATGCAATGGGGCCTACTTGGGGCTGCCAACCATGTTGTGATGTTATAATCTTTACTTGAAATCCATGATATACTCCTCCCTTAATATGCAGATTTGATATTTTTCTCCTCTTATTTGATGATGATGTATGCCCCTTCCATTGCTTACTCATGCTTGCTCATGATTGCCTTGTGCTGATGGGCATGGTGTGTGACTGTTGTGGGTGCATCATTTGGAAATGATGTCACAACAACACCATATGAAACAACAACATCTGGTGTTGGTGTTGCACTGTTTGAATGATGTAGTCACAATAGTGACTCACCAGGTGTTCATGCAAACATAAGTGCATCCATTTACTCTCTGCAACATTCTTCTGAGTGCACATGTCTTGTAGCATGGTTTTTCTTTCAGAAGTGTATGGCTTGACTATGCACATGCATAATTGTAGATGAGGATTAGTAATAGGATGTCATTTCTTACTTAGATATTTTTTATCTAACCCCCATCTCTCTTTTCTTTGTAGGTTCTGGATCACATAAGGGCACACTAGATTCATACCCGAGTCAAAAATTCATCACTTCAGGCAATGTCTAGCACCCTTATTATTTATGTTCATCCTCTTATGTATGCCTGTACTTTTGCATTTTCTTCTGAAAGTTATTTTTGTTGTATAGTATATACAAGTTATTTTTCATATATATACATGTAATCTTTAGATGCAAAAATTTATTTTCCTTTACATGTATCTTTCCATGAAATGAACACAAATTAAACAAGATCATCTACTAATGCAAACTAGGGTACTGTAGTCACTCATCTAGTAATTAGTTCCCCAAACCATTACTAAGGATTGAACATAAGTCTAAGTCCCCAAACCTATTGTTCAATGTGTCCTTATTGCCTTCATAATTTTGGTTCAACCCCTATAGGATGCCCAAGCCTAGAGGCCAAGGAAAGTACCCAAGAGCACTTGAAAAAAAGATGAATGAAACCATTGTCCTTATGTGGGTAAACCCATATAAGTGTTCTTCCTTTGCATCACAACTCCTACTTGAGGATCCACAATCATGCATTTATGTTCAAGACTTATTATTACCTTGGTCCTTTTGAATCTTAAGATGACATCTCAATTGAGAAAGACAAACCAAAACCTTTCATAGACCAATAACAACCAAGGCATGTGGGTACTCTTCTGTTGTACAATTATACTCATAAAATATATGTATGGTTATAAAATTTCATGCCTTGAAATTTTATAACATAGTTCCTCTTCATCAAAATAAAATGGAAGTGGTGATTCAATGCATCTACCCACATTCTATGTGCTTTGAGCCAATGAAATTTTTATCATCATGATGAAGTAATAATGCATTAAATGTCTTATTGATGTCCCTATTTGATTGGTTGGTGCTTTGTTTGTTATATTGCTACTATAAAAATAGAATGGAAGTGGTGATTCAATGCATCTACAGCCTCAACAACATGGTAGCATTGATTCAATAACAAAAAATACATTACAAATGTCAAGCTCCTAGTCTCAATGAAATAAACAGTGTATAAAACAATATATGATGCACAACAGCAGCAAGCATGCAATGACAACAATAACATTGCATGATGCTCGAGCTCAAATTCAAAACAGTAAGTGTATTAATGTATGATCTAATAGCAACAACCTCATTGATCATTACCTTTCACTCCTCCATCATTATAGAAGAGATAACTACCTACAACTATATTTCATAATTCCTCCTTTGAAGTATATATATATATAAAGTCTAATTATGAGTTTACATCATATATTTAGTCTTAATAAAATCTTATAAAACAACATAAAACTAACCCAAAATAATTTGTCTTAATAAAACAATATATTTAGTCTTAATAAAATTTTATATAACAACATATATTGTGTGAAGTGTTTGATCTCTCTTTATTTGTTTTGTTGTTGATATTCACTATGTGGTACTCCCCGTTTATGATCATTTCATGAGGAAATATCTTGATGGCTCACAGGCTGCATGCTAGGGCATCATGCATTGTTTATGAGCTCACTGTTTGAGCACCTCATGTCCCTATTTGATTGGTCGATGCTCAAATAGTGAGCTCATAACAATGTATGATGCCCTAGCTTGCATCCCCTGAACCATCAAGACATTTCCTCATGAAATGATCATAAACGAGGAGTACCACATAGTGAATATCAACAATAAAATAAATAAAGAGAGATCAAACACTTCACACAATGCCTTGAAGGTAACAGAAATGATGCCCTAGCTCTCAAATCTCACGAGTCATCAAGCATTCCAAATGAAAAGATGTAAACAATGCCAGTATTAAACAGTGAGCTCATGAACAATGTATGATGCCCTAGCTTGCAGCCTGCGAGCCATCAAGATATTTCCTCATGAAATGATCATAAATGGAGAGTACCACATAGATAGTGAATATCAACAACAAAACAAATAAAGAGAGATCAAACACTTCACACAATATATATTGTTTTATAAGATTTTATTAAGACTAAATATATTGTTTTATTAAGATTTTATTAAGACAAAGTATTTTGGGTTAGTTTTATGTTGTTTTATAAGATATTTATTAAGACTAAATATATGATGTAAACTCAATATAAAAAATAGAGCACCGACCAATCAAATAGGGACATGAGGTGCTTAAACAGTGAGCTCATAAACAATGCATGATGCCCTAGCTTGCAGCCCGCGATCCATCAAGATATTTCCTCATGAAATGATAATAAACAGGGAGTACCACATAGTGAATATCAACAACAAAACAAATAAAGAGAGATCAAACACTTCACACAATGTCTTGAAGGTAATAGCAATGATGCCCTAGCTCTCAAAGCTCACGGGTCATCGAGCATTCCAAATGTTAAGATGTAAACAATGTCACTATTAACATTCATATTGTGTCATTAAATCAACAAATGTCATCAAAATGAAATTGAGTTAATGAGAAGACAACTTGAATGCCTACCTCAAGTGCTAGTGCCCTCTTCGCACACAGTGTCGGCCTCTTCGTGCATGCCAAACTTGAATGCCCTCTTCACGCCATGCAAAAGTGCAGTGTCATCTTTGCGGCAGCTCTTCGAATTCACAAAAATTACAAATGACACTTTCTTTTTCTTTTCTTTTTTGTTTATAACCAAGCTAGTGTTGCAATTAAATCAAGAAATGTCATCAAAATGAAATTGAGTTAATGAGAAGACAAAGCTTGAATGCCTACCTCAAGTCATGGTTGCATATGAAGATCAAATACTAAGGAACTATGTTATAAAATTTCAAGGCATGAAATTTTATAACTGTACAAATATAAAATTTCAAGGAATGAAATTTAACCTCTGATTTGACCTTGATAATGTCCCCTCCATTGCTTATGCTTTATCATGTCTATCTTGTGTTGATGGGCATGGTGGGTTACTATTGTGGATGCATCATTTGGAAATGATGCCATAGAAACACTAGATGGAATAACAACATCTGGTGTTGTTGTTGCACTATTTGGATGATGCAGTCACAACAGTGATTCACCAGGTGTTCATAGAGACATAAATGCAGCCACAATAGTGATTCACCAGGTGTTCATACAGACATAAATGTAGCCACAATAGTGATTCACCAGGTGTTTATATAGACATAAATGTAGGGTTTCATTTGGATTCCAGCACCTATACACTGTGTAAGGAAACTCAGGTGCGGAAACAGCTTCCTACGCTAATCTCTATAGGAGAGTATTGTGCAAATTCTTATAAATCCTTATAATTTCAGATTTGTTAACTACTTTAACAAATATATTGCAACCACATACCATGCATACAGAAAAATAGAGAATGACACAATGATATACCCTGGGGAAACCTTTCAGTAAAAACCCCAGCACTCCAAAACCTGCACAATGTATTGATCAAAATTATTACAGCTTACAATACACTTGCAATGCAAGTTCTTTCAGAAGATTTCAAAACCCTTGAAGACAAATCATAGCAACATAAAACATTCCAACCATACACTCGCATCACATCTCTTCGCAACCCTAAAAAAAGCTTATATCATGCGCTTCACCTTTTAGGGCTACTCCCAAAGATAACCGTATTAGGGTTTTACCATTCTTCAAGAAAATAGGAACCCCAAAATTTTTTCGAGGCAATGCCCTGAACCCCATGATTGGGGAAGAGTGTATAGTACTGAAATTTATTAGTTGCCACATGTCTTCACCTATCATTGATTCTTCCTGACATAGCTCTTACGTGTCATAGGAATCCGTCATAACCGTTTTAGCCATGATCTCCTTACACACAATTCAAGATGCCGACACATTAACATTATTTGCAAGAAATACATTTTACAAAACAAATAATAAGAATAGGAATTATCCAAGGTTGAGACACCTTATTCCTAACACATTGCACATGTTCCTGAGTGCATGTGTTCTGTAGCATAGTTCCTTTTAGAAGTGTATGGCTTAACTATGCACATGCATAATTGTAGATGAGGATCAATAATAGGGTGTCAGACATTGCTTAGATCCTTTGGATCTAACCCCATCCTTTCTTTCCTTATAGTTTCTAGATCATACATGAGCATACTGGATTGAACCCAAGGTCAACACTTCATTACTTCAGGCAATATCAGGTACCTTCATTATTTATGTTCATCCACTTATGTATGTTTCCATTTATTCATATTCTTCTAAAAATTGGCTATACTCATATTTTTCTTGTGTCTGAGTCTTCTAACTATGATCAATTTAATGTTGTAAATATTGACATAGAATTCGATATCAACCAATCATATATCCATTCCAAATGATATAACTCCATTTGAATAAACATACATGCCAACCATTTGACAAAATGTCCATATGAAATCTAGAGAAATACATTAATTTTATAGCGAGTTCATGATTTATAATGCCCCTTGATTTATAGTGAATTAATTTTATAGTGAATTCATGATTTATAATTCAGTTGTAGCAGCTCAATGTGTTTGAACTGAAGAATACCCCTTACTTGGTTTCCTATAAAGCCTTTGGTGAAGTTTGTCAGAAAATTAAAAGTTTGGTCAAATTAACTGTATAAATGAAGGATGAAACACATAGGAAGCTATGAGAAGCTATGAGAAGGTGACATGAAGCTAATGAAAGGAGGCATCTCAATGATGTTAAATCACAGAGGATTCTCTTTGTTCCCTGCAATGGAGTGAGCTAATTCTAAAAGTATAAATAGATAATTTTAACAATGTATAAAGTCCTTCACAAGATGTAATAAAAACACTGGCAAGGCACGAGAATTTTTTGACAAAATGCCACAATAGTGGTGTCTCATGCAATGCTGAGATATTCAAAATATTGTTGGATAAATAGATAATTTTAATAATGTATAATGTCCTTCACAAGATATAATGAAAACTATGGAGTGAACTATGTTTGTCTGATTATATAACTATTATCTTATGTCAGGTATCCCACACAGTCTCATGGATTATCTGGTACAAGTCAATACACCCCATAGAGATTAATGTCTTTTACCATTTGTAAAATATCTCTCTCATTGTCACCTATCTTTCTCATTGCATGAAGTGCAAGTACCAGTGAATAGGTATTTGTCAGAATTGTCTTCCTCGAGTGAGGAAAATCTAGGAATGGAAGAAGAAAGTGAGACATTTAGTACGTGTAATTCAATGAGATCGACTCGAGGTCAAAAGATCATAAAGAAATTCAATAAACACATGAATTTTTTCCTTGCTAAAGGGGGGTCATGTTCTTATGATGATGAGAGAAAAGGCGACTTTGAGCTTTCGTTTAGGTACAAACATCTACAGAAATAATGGGTCCCCAATGAACTTCCTTCAATAAACACTGATTTTTGTGTTAAAGAGAGGATATATCGCATATCACTGTCTTCATTACATGGTTTGGGCCTATTTTTCATGGATGGCATAAAGGTCTCTTACAAAAAAGTTGTCGAATTGATGGAGTATGTCAGACCTTGTTATGATTACAGTAGTTGGATGCAGATTGTTAAATATAAAAAAAGTATGTGTAGGTATGCACTCGTGGAAAATTATATACAACAAAAAGTCAATGAATGAAGTAAAACAGTAGCTATATAAATTGATGGAAGACCCAAAGCATCAGGGAATATTGTAGGTTTTATAAACAATACATGGCCCGTGTCAACTAAGAAGCAACCCAATTACATATTTGAGGCATGCGAGGGAAATCACGTATTTTTATGTGCGATCAAATCAATACATGGAGGCGAGGAGTTGCTTATCGATTACAATTTGAATCACATAGATACAAAAAATCCCATCACTATCATGGATAAGGTGGTACACATTTTGATAATTGTCTATTATTCAACTTAACTTAGAATAAGAACACGTGTTTTAACATGTCTGAATGATTTTTTTTGAAATACAGAGCTATAGTATGGATCAACAGCCACACGATATGCACGGCGGTGATAGTTCTCATGAGACTTCTTCTTCCCGACAAGTAAAACTCATTGTTGTTGTACAAATGCACATACAATAAAAATGTTAATGTGTATTTTTTGTTATGTTAATGCGTATTTTTTGTTGTTCTACTATTTTGGATTGCTTTTAAATAAAGTGCTAATAATATTGTTCTCACAAATGAGTGCTGATCAGAAAAAGGGAAAGGAACAAGTAGTCCATGAGGAGCTGCAGAATGAGCAGGATCCATTCGATGTTGATTTTTTATTAGAGGTTAATCTTGTGGTTGCACTGGAAAGGATCCTTCGTGCAATATCAAAAGAGTTAGCTCAAATGGAAGATATTCAACCTCGCACTCCTGAAATATAGAGGGCAGCGAATATGTTGATTTGTCATGTTCAGAACTATAGAGTAAGTATTAATGTAGTTTTTAATTATAAAAAAAGTTCAATAATGATTTTTATAGTATACTATTTTATTTATGTCAATAACTAAAATGTATTTGTGTTCTCTTTAGAGGGAATGCTAAATAGATTAAAGGGCATTACCTCAGATGCAAATACTTCAAGTGGTACATCACATGTTTTATCCTCCATCTTGTCCATGATTATGCATATTTTTTTATGCTCTAACAATATTTTTGTTCAACACCTACTATTGAGCCTATGTTGAGTACGACACCTAGTACGAGGATTAGACCACAGAGGTAGTCCCATCTGTAATGTCGGCAATACGTAGCATGACCATAGATGCAATGGCAACACCTACTATTGGTAAGTAGACTCCTCTTTTTCTCTCTTATTTATCATGTGTTTATTTCACTTGAACTATATATTCTTTCTTAGGGGGTAATTTGTAATATTGGATTCATTTTATGTAGGAGGCGATGACGCAATTTCTAGATGTACTCATGTTAAATGTACAGGAACAATACAGTGTGATCAATTACTCATGAGCAATGAAGATGGACTTCCCTTGAGAGTAGCCCAGCTTCTAGGTACTTTAAAGACTGATCCTTTCTTTTACTATACAATATAATACTCATAATGTAATGCCCTAATCCTCTATGTGGTCCCTTGCAATAACTAATTATAATAATCTCGTAATTATCTTGCAAGGAATAATCTATTTTATGAAAAACTTAATGATGAATGTTTGCACATTTTCGGGCTGACCATACACACATGGTATCATATTTTGATTTCATTGCAAGATTAGATTTTATTTCATCCCTTTCTTCAAGTATATTAAAAGGTAGCTTCACTTCATTTATTAATCTAACAATTTTTTTTCTTAAAAGGTGGTCATTACAAGATAAAGGGTTAAAGAATAAACTCATTGACTCTATGACAACACTTTTTGGACCTGAAGTCTTTCATAGACTTAGACTCCTTGACAAAGTGAGCACTATTTTGAAGTATATTAGGAACAAGTACATGAGCCAAATAGAACACAACCCTTATTATCAGCGGCCTCCCTATATTCCTATTAATGAGTGGGAGGATCTTAAAAAGGATGCACTTGAGAGAAGTGCAAGACATAGTGGACAAGTGTATCCCATGAGGAAAGAAGGTTCGTGATAATGTTTATAATGAAATTATGTACTATTTACTCTTTGTACTTATGGGATCTAACATATTTCAAACATCACATAGGTTTCTTGACACAACAAAGGCAACAACAAGAAGAAAACAAAAGCACGGGCAACACAAGCTTGGTTCGGGTGGATATTCAAAACTTGTTGCATGAGTTGTAAGTATTAGTAAATGAAAAATCGTATAAATATTTATAATTAAATTGCAATAAATTTAGTTTTGATGAAATTCACTACAATAAGAATTCATGATACCAATAAAAAATGCAAGACTTGGAGTTTAAAAAATCAATTATAGAAGAGGACACAAAATAGGCTACAAACAAGACTATAAAGTCATGGCTGAATGATACCGAGCAATGAGTGCACAAGGTTCTTCTATTGGATCTATTGATCAGGTAAATAAGCCAATTGATTTTTATTTCAAGTTGAAAACTTTACCAATTACTATATTTGATGTTAAGTTCCAACATAAAGTGAATATATTTGTTTTAAGTAAGGAAACACTGATTATATATTTGTTTAAAACTTTTAAGTGAATATATTTATATGTATTAAACTGAATGATTAACATTTCTCAATATTTGTCTTGTATTTATATGTATATATTATCGATAAATGCACTAGTTATTTACATTGGATTGCAGCCTATCAATATTGATACTGCACCGGTCGAGCACAACGGAGGCATTGATTCTAATGTGAATTGTAGTACTCAAGGTATACATTTTCTATTCGAATTTTGATTAATGAATATTTAATACAAGTAAACATGTTAAATTGAATTTGGCATAGTAATAAAAATTTAATTATAATGTGTTGGGATTAATAAAATGTTTTGTATTGCAGTTGCAGGGGATGTAGAGGTTGTTCCTGATAAGCGTGTTGAGGTTCAAGCCGCCAGACAAGATAATGTGGTTGGACAAGGTAAAGAGCATCATGTTTATGTTTTTTAAAGTATTGAAATGCTTGTAACAATAATGAATATATTTTTAAATTAACCCCAATTATGATAATATGTTTTTAATTGAAGCTTTTTATTTGTTATTGCAGAGGGCCCGCCTTTGCAAAGGACAGTAAGATCACGTGCATGACCAAGAAGAAATGATGATGTGGACACAAATACACCTCTGCAACAATATAGGGAAGCAGAAAAAAAAAAAAAAAAAAGCCAAAAAAAAATGATTCTCATTTATGCAACTTATTTGATAATGACTGATGTTTATTTCTCGATGTTTATTTGATAATGACTGATGTTTATTTACACATGTTTGAGCTTAGTTCCATGTTTTCTTTCATTCTTACATTTGAAATGTTAATGGTCTGCATACAAAGGTATGTTGTAATTCTATAAGGTTTTCTCCCTCCAAGCGTATTGTTTCTATTATTGTTTCTTCTACTCTTCTCAAAAAATCTATTTATCGCTACTAGAAATATTGAGTTTCCTTTTATACACTGTTGTAATGTTGGAGGGGTTTTTGCTAAATTTTGGTAGATTTCATATTTTTTGGAGAAATTAGTATTAGAATGTTCAATGGGTTCTTTTCTAAAACACACTACTTGAACAACAAAAAAACTTGTAATACAAATGTTGATTGCAACTACCAAGTTAGAAGCTTCACAAAAAACCTTAAATCATCATCTTGTCTAGAATGGTTAATCAATTATTTAAGGTGGATTAGTTGTGATGATGAGACGTGCCATTCTGATTCTTGGAGCTTGATTTGTAACCATAAGTGATGGAGTTGAGGGGAGATGAAGGAATACCAAACAGTGAATTTGGAAATTTTCATCAAAGAAATTACAATGGAGGTCTGATCAATAGAGAAGATAGTAATGACCTCAGGAGAATGAATAGTGGTTATAGTTGTAGTGGGGAAGAAAGTGGAGGCCATCCATGAAGAAACTTGCCGACAGAGATGGTGTACAAGAAATAAAAGATACTAGTGTACTTTTTAATAATAACAAAAGTTCAATAATGATTTTAGATGTTAATTATGACAGTCTCTTGGTTTCAGGCAATGCAGAAGGAGATGCCTAGTTCAATATGCAATCTCAATTCATATACATAGGATATCAGGTGGAGCTGAAAAACACAACAGGGTTGCATTTTTTAAAGAGGTCTTTAATTGTGTATTTTAAGTTATGGACCATCGCAAACATTGTAATTTTGACCTATTAAAAAAATGTAAACATGTTGTGTTTTCTTAGCTCCATCTTTTATCTGTGCATATTCTTCTTGTGTTGCATGCACATTCTCGATTCAGAGTGGGAAAATCTTATTTTTGATGTGAGGGAGAGAAGACAAACACATAAAGAACATGCAAATAAACACGACAGCTACAAAACATAAATGTAGGTATCACAACAGTTGAGAAACATAAATGTAGGCATCATGGTCACAATTGTTTGGAGACACAACATAATTGAATGCTATACCCAGAGGATGCAACACAATCACTACTCCTGCAGTTCTAAGTTGACACCGCGGGATCCAAAAACCATATATAGATTCCTTATCTTTGGTTTTTGGATCCCATAGTGTCCACTTAGAACTACAGGAGTAGTGGTTGTGTTGCATCGTTTGGGTATAGCATTCAATTATGTTGTGTCTCCAAACAATTATGACCATGATGCCTACATTTATGTTTCTCAACTGTTGTGTCCTAGGACCCCTTATGACCCTTTACGATCCCTAAGAATACATCTTAGAGGTCTTAAAGTGTCATAAAGGGTCATAAGAGGATCCTAGGAGGGGCCAGATGAGCTTTCACCTTCACGTGGTTGGCCTTGTTAAGTAGAGAATGTTAAACTATTATCGAAACAAAGAGAAGCTCAATAATTTAAGATCTTAATCAACATATGACAAATATATATTTCTTTTTAAAAAATAGTGTGAGTCATTGCAATTACGATGGAAACCAAAGAATAACCAATGACAAAACTAAAAGCAATGACTATCTGTCAGAAACATCAATCACTTCAAGGAGCAATGATCACTTCAACTTGCCTCAAGAAGTCTTGACCCAAGATCAAGCCATATCAATCCATCTCAATGGCTACCAAATCAACATATCTCTGCCAAGAACCCAATCGCAAAGAAACACCACAGACCACACCATGAACCCACTGTGAAGAGGAATCTAATGTCTCATAAGTCACATCAAATGACCCACTTTCTATAATCCAAGTATCTCAGCTCGATTCACCAAGAAGAAGACTTCTCAAAAGTCATCACGGACACCATAGTGATCTACAAATTTCCATTGTGTAAGTTCTACAAGTCATTGCTACACTCCATAGGAACAAAGCACATCCAATTCAGACCAAAGAAGTCAAGAAGTCACTCGAATAAGATCCGAATATAATCAGGTCCACATATATCCCATGAACACATAAGGAAGAATGCATATGTGATCATCACACTAGCTTCTTGTCATCTACCGAATCTACTGCAAAGTCATCTCTGAATGACATAACCAAATCATGAGCACAAATAAAAGACCTTGACTCACCAAACCACCTTGCAAGTCGACCAAGATCTGAAAGTAATGCAACCAGCTGGAACCAGATCTGCAAGAACATCATTCTGAATCAATACAAACTCGATCGACAAATATATATATTTTTTAAAAAAATTATGAATTCCATCACAATTATGACATCACTAGAAAAGCGATGATAATTTGTCAGAAACTTCCGATGAAAAACCGTCACATGCACAGCATTTCCATCGGTAAACAATCTACAAATGATGGTTATCTATTAGAGCATTAGGATGGTTAACCGTCACATGTACAACATTTTTGTTGGTAAAATGACCATGTCTTATGTCTACCCATCAAAATTGGGACAACTACAAATAGACACGACGGTGTATTCACTGTGTTGAAACCCCCCTTTTGTGACAACTATAGTCATCTTAATTATGATGCCAATCGTAGCCGTCATTTTTTTTAACTGCAAAACTGTGATGGCGGGTTGTCATAATATCGATGGTAAACCGTCCCAATTCAGATGACCTGTCATCGAAAAAAGGTCTCAAATGTACTAGTGTGGTCAAAGACTTTTCCATCAAAAGGGTCATGATAGATAATGGTTCAGCCCTAAACTTGTGCACTTTGAAATTCATCTAGCAAGTAGGATTCATAGAGGCTGACATATCACACGATGTTATCCCCATCGAGGCTTATGATAACTTGGAGCGTATCTCATAAGGTACCATTCTCTTTCCCATCAAATTGGGCCCTGTAATTCAAGACACCATCTTCCACATTGTTGATCTAGACCTACTGTATAACATCCTCCTTGGTTGACCATGGATCCATTCCATCAAAGTTGTACCATCTACTTATCACCAGTGCCTTAAATTTTTGCATCAAGGCACTGAGATCACCATCCATGCAGATCCCCAACCCTTCACATACTATCATGTGTTGGAAGCTTCATTCCCCCATTACACCCATTATCCTGGAATCAAAATTGGAACTTTTGTTGCCAGCTCATCCTGATCACATAGCGATCTAGAAACAATCCTAGCCTCTACTCTCTCCTCTGTTAAGATAAAAAACCAAGGCTGAAATGAGTATAGCCTAAATGATGTATTTGCAGTAGGGGCACTACCTCTTACTCTGCATACACAAGGGTGCCCAAGCAACCAAAGAAATCCTACTCAAGCCAATCATGAAATCAATCAGTTGGGGCCACTAACATTTTTCTCCCATAGAAATATAAATAGTCTAGAAATGGACCTTGACATCAACCGTTGGCTATACAAAGATCCCTCCCCTCCTAACACTGGACTTCTTAGTTACTTCAAAGATAAATATCCATCATCACACAAGTGTTACAAGTAGTAGTTGTTGTTTCACCAAAAGATCAACCTGTTAATGCCAGATACAACCACTAGACTTATAGAAGACACATGAGGCTGTTAAACCATGTCACAAATCCTGACGGGAGCACTGACCATTTTTTCCAACAATCTCCCCCTTAGTGTTACCCGAGGGGATTCAAACCTGTGACCAAGCTTTGATACCACTTGTTACAAGTAGTTGTTGTCATTGCACCAAAAGATTGACCTATTAATGCTTGATACAACCACTAGACTTATAGAAGACACAAGAGGCTATTAAACCATGTCACGAATCCCAAGGGGAGCGCTGACCATTTTTTCCAACAAGTACACCACAAAACAATGGAAATACCAAGGCGGTGGTCTAGGACCACAAGAAGGTGGCAACAAAGATCTGATTAAGGCCTCACAAAATCCTAAACATTAGGGCCTTGGCTTTAATACCTCTTTCCTACGCATATAGGAACCCAATATCGCAACTAGCGGCACCAACTTGCCTAACGTTCCCCTCTTGAATATACAGGACGACCTTGTAGAGATCGAAGACATCCCTAAACAGGAAGAAAAGAAATCCTATGATGACATATTTGATGATGATACCCTCCTGGGCACTTTTGTCCTCCATCAACTCACCATAAACATCATTGAACTTCCCCTTATCTGTCTCAAACTCATAGATTAGGGCCAACCAAGCCTCACACATATCGATAAGTTCCAAAGCATAAAAGCACTCCTAAGATTCATGGGAGACTCAAGCCAGCAATCAGATCAACACCAAGAATCATCTCACATCTGCAAGCTTGACCCTAAGGGATATTTCAAGGAAGAGACAAGCTTTAGCTGCAAAATTGAAAAAGAAAAAGAAAAGAACAATTCTTTATGTGAAAACCCCTCTGGGGCACATTCTGAATCTAAAAAAGTAAAAATAAAGGGCATATCTTCTGGTGAAAACCTCTCAGAGGTGCTAGAAGATGAAGACTTGCCTCTTCCTCCCATCCAGGACTATGGGCCAGAGCAGTCATCAATCCTCATTGAGGAAACAAAGCCAGTCAACTTGGGCACTGAAGAATACCCAAGGCTCACATACATTGCAACATCTCTAACTGAAATAGAAGAAATAGCTATTACAAAACTCCTCTAAGAAGCTACCATCAATTTTGCATGGTCATATGCACACATGTTAGGGCTTGATCCAAATCTAGTTGTTCAAAATCTTGCAATCAATCCTAGTGTAAAGCCAGTCAATCAAAAGCTGAGAAAAATTCATCCTAAGGTAGCCATATTAGTAAAAGCAAAATTGGAGAAACTAATGAAAGACAAAATCATCAGAGCCATTGATTATTTAGAATGGATCTCCAACATGGTGCATGTCACCAAACCTTCATGAGAGATAAGAATTTGCACATACTTTAGGGACTTGAACAAAGCATGTCCCAAGGATGATTTCCCCTTACCCGATATCGATATGATAATGGATCTCACAACAAGCCATAAGATGTTGTCACTTAGGGATCGCTTCTCAGGGTATAATCAAATCTGAATAGCAAAGGAAGATCATCACAAAAAAATGTTCACAATCCCATGGGGTACCTTCTTCTATAATATGATGCCATTTGGGCTAAAGAACACAAGAGCCACCTATTAGCGAGCAATGACAACTATCTTCCATGATATGATACACAAAACCATGGAAGACTATGTGGATGATATCCTTGCAAAATCCAAGACATGATGTGAATACCTTAACATCCTTGAAAGTGTGTTCGATCGTCTACATCATTATGGCCTAAAGCTAAATCCAAATAAGTGTGTCTTCGGTGTAACATCTTGAAAGTTACTAGGAATCATCGTATCATAGCGTGACATAAGATTGACCCCAAAAATGTCAAAGCCATAATGGAAATGTCTCATCCCAAAACACTCAAGTAGCTAAGAAGCCTACAAGGAAAATTGCAATCAGTGCGATGTTTCATATCACAGTTGGCAGACAAGTGCCAACCTTTCATGCATCTGCTTTGCAAGGACACAAGCTTCAAATGGAATCTAATTTTCCAAATAACCTTTGAGAAGCTAAAAGAATATCTAGCTAACTCTCCCATTCTTGTACCACTAGTTTCAAGATGCTCTCTAATCATATATATCTCTGCAACTATTGAAACACTGGGGGCACTCTTAGCATAACATGATGACAACAACAAAGAGAGAGCCATCTATTATATCAGCTGAACTCTTGTCTGCTATGATCTTAATTACTCACCAATAGATAAAGCATGTCTCATAGAGGTATTCACCACTCAAAAGCTTAGACATTACATGCTTAGCCACACCATCAAACTCATCTCAAAGGTGGACCCACTTAAGTATCTTCTATCAGGGACAACACTAACAGGTCGAATGGCAAAGTGGGTCATGCTACTAAGCAATTTTGACATCCAGTACATAGACAAAAAGGCAATTAAAGGGAAATTAATTGTCGATCAGCTAGCAGAAGTACCCCTGGTAGATGCATATCCACTAATCATGGAATTTCCTGATGAACATTTATGCATGATCAACGAACAACCAATATGGAAGTTATACTTTGATGGTTCCTACACATCACATGGATCAGGGGTAGGAATCATGTTTGTCACTCCTCAAGGTGACTAAATTCCTAAATCATTCAAATTAGGATTCCCATGCACCAACAACATTGCAAAATACAAGGAACTCATCTTAGGCCTCAAGACAACTATCCAATGGAATATTACAGAACTGCAAGTGTTTGGATATTCAGATTTGATAATCAAGCAAGTCCTAGATGAATTCCAAATCAAGGACGACAAGCTTCTAGCCTACAAGGAACTAGTAGATAGATTGAAAGAGAACTTCTTGAGTCTACAGTTTATGCAAATACCAAGGCTTGAAAAAAAAGATGTTGATGCAATGGAAACCATTAGATCCCTATTAGAAATCCCTTGAGATTCATCACAGTATGAATTCTTAGTCAAGTAGCTACATATGCCTTCTTATGAGAGTGTCAATTTAGAAATGGCATGCATCTTAGTTGATCCCCAATCTCTGTGATACCATGACATTCACACATATCTTAAAAATGGTATCATATCTCCCTATCTCACAAACATCCAACACCAAAACCTAATTTGCAAAGCTTCCCACTACACTCTTGTAGCTAATACCCTTTATCATCGAGGATATCACAACATCCTCTCTAGGTGTTTAGATTCGAATGAGGTCATCTTGGCTTTACAAGAGGTTCACGTTGGAATTTGTAGTGCCCACACTAGTGGCATGGTCCTAGCAAAGTAGTTGCTTCAAGTTGGGTATTATTGGCCAACAATGGAGCATGATGCCTATGAATTCATCATGAAATGCTTACCATGTCAACAACATGCGAATATGATTCATGCTCCAGCTTAAGACTTGCAGCCTATTGCACCACTGTGGCCATTTTCATGTTGGGGCTTTGACCTCATTGGGTTAATCACTCCCCTTTCCTCCAATAGACATAAATACATCATAATAACCACATAATACTTTACAAAGCGGGTTGAAGTGATTCCACTCATCCTCACTACTAGCATCTAGATATCCAAGTTCATCCTATACCATATCATTTTCCACTTCAGCATCCTATCTACCATCTTCACAGATCATGGCACACCTTTTGAAAACCAGCATGTTTATAATCTGTGTCTGACTCCACATCCATCATTATTTCTCCAGCCCATACTTCCCTCAAGGAAACGGCCAAGCTAAGGTAACCAACAAAACCATCCTGAAAATCCTCAAGAACGTTGTCAATGATTTTGGTCATGACTGGCACCTCCAAATAAATCCTACCCTTGGGGCCTACCATACTTCTTATCACACTCCCATAGGCACCACCCCGTACTCCCTTGTATATGATGTCAAAGTCATTCTACCCATCGAGGTTGAGCTCCCATCATTGTGTGTCTCTATGGAGAACTATACTATAGATGAAGACTACCACATGGCATACCTCACACAACTTGATCTATTAGATGAAAAGAGGTAGCAAGCATATGATCACCTAGTTGCATACCAGAATCAACTCAAAAGGATTTGTAACAAGAAGGTCCATCCAAGACAATTCCAAGTGGGCCACATGGTCCTTAAGGAAAATCAGAAAGTGCAAGCACATCGAGAGAAAAAGAGAAAGTTTGAATCAACTTGGTGGGGTCCTTACATTGTCACAACATGCTTTGGCTCTAGAGCCTATTAGCTATCAACACTAGAAGGCAAGCCCCTAAATGATCCTAAAAACATCATACATCTGAAGAGGTTATATGCTTGAACCATATCTTGTGAAAATCTAGAAAATCCATAAAAATACAAAAAAAAAATCCAAAATTTAAAAAAGCTAAGAAAAATAATTGTTTAATGGTGAAAACTTAGCAATTCAAGCACCTTGGACAAGTATGTAGGTGAAAACCTAGAAACAGGTGCCATACATAGTGGACCGGGTCATTATCTATCAAACTCCCATCCCCCCATTCCAAATCCCAATCCTCTTTATCCAATCCACATCCCCACCACCAACCCATCAATCCCAAGGTGTTTTATCCTCAAGCCTATCCAATGCAGCAATCGAGTTACTATCCCAAATCCTGAGCTCCCTATATATATCATGTATAGCGAGATCTTCCTATCCCAATCCCTAAGCTTTTTTAACTATCCATTGTACATCTCTCCCCGTCTATTGTATATATTGCCATGTCTTATTGTACATATCCTCATAAGTCCTACAAAAATATTTGATCGGATACCTTGTCCCACCCATCCTTGTACTTCAGCAACATCTTTTGTTGACTATCCCTGATCACACGATTATCCTTGATTCATCATTTACCAAAAACACACCATTCTCCTCATCAAACGGGTCTTTGTAGGATGTATCCTTCCTCATGTCCGACCTAATCTTCCATCAATCAAATTGGGTCCATGTAGGATGTATCCTTCCTCACATTCCAACCTAATCTGCCCCCTACCAATCAAATAAATCTACCTCCTTGGCAAAGGAAGTTTTGTGGATTTATCACTTTGGTCTTGGATTTTGTCCTTTGGATATTTTTTTTATCTTTAATCGCTTCTCATTGTTCCTCTCCTCAAAGTCGCCATGGTCCTTTATATCTTGGTGCACTGCGAATGAGGGCCATCTTTGGAAAGGTCTTTTTATCTTTTTCTTCTGCCTATGAGTCAGTCGGATATGACCCTTGCACATTTCACATGTGATCTTCTGGGTTATATGGTGCACTTGGGAAATATCTTTTGTTTATGGTTTCTCCATCATCGTTTCTACCATGCCAACTCTTGGGTTCATGCGTAATGCTGGGGAAACCCTTGCATGTCCTTTTTGCGTCAATCCTATGCAACACTGGTGAAAAGACCTTGAGTTCCCAGTAACCTTGGTAGGTCTCTAACATTGCTATATTAAACTAGGTTGTGCTCTCCACAGTTACATGAGGAGCTCCCCCAATCCCCCATCCTACATCATCTAGATTAATATTGCATCTTACATCTCACCTCATCTTGCATTCATCCATCTTTGCTCTTGGAAGGACATCTGTTTGTTCCCCTTCCCATCTTTCTTCATCCTTTCCTTTCCCTTCCGTGTTCCTTTTGAGAAAATTCTCCAACATTTCATCTTTGCATTATTTTCTTGAGGGGGCACAACCCCTTATCCTCTAATTCTAACCTAGGGCATCTTATTTTCTTGTCTTTGACGCCACACTTGCGGCATCCCATCAAAGAGGGGCAAAATATAGACAACTAAAATGCCTTTGCCAAATAAAAATATTTTATTTTGTAGAAACCCTTGATAACATCATCATTAATTAATTAATTAATTAATTAGTTTTTATTGCCATATTCTCTTCTCCTATTTTAATTAAAGAACCCTAGCAAAAAATATTTAAATCAAATTTAAATGATTTTCCCTCCAATTTATTAATCATTTGATAAATTGAGTCTCAAAACCCTTTAAATAAATAAATAATTTATTTAAACGGTAAAACCCTAGAAGCTTCTAGAAAACCCTAAACCTATCTAACCCTTCCTAAACCCTTCCTAAACTTTCTTAGAGGGTGATTCCTAACCCTCTTAGTCTAAACCCTCATCCTTTGACTTCTAGTCAAACCCCTTCATTAATGAGCCTTACAAACTCATTAATGGCTCTTACAACCTCTTAATAAATCCCATGTCTCCTCTTCCACCATTGTTCCCTAAGAACACTTCCCTAGTGTTGCTCACACATGTGTGAGAAACCCTTAACGCTCATCCTCTTGACCATACCTCTAACCATACCCAAAACTCTACCCCTAACCCTGACTCTGACCCTAACTCCCCTTCCTAACCCAAGCCCTTCCTCAAATCCTATAAATACTCTTCATTCCAAGAGCAAACCACCAATTCACATCCTTCATATTAAGTAGTGTTATCGTGCTAATTTACATCTAGACTTAGCTTGGATTCTCCTAATTGTTAAATTTAACTCATTTCTAAGCTTTCTAACTCACATCCTAGCTTAGTTTAATGGATTAACATAGTTTACTTCATTTATTTTCATATCATTTCATCATATCTCATCTATCATTTGGTTAAAATCAATCTAGTATGAGCATTTGTAGCTCAATTTGCATTTTAGGCTCATTCGGTTCTTTGGGGCTCTAGGGGCAAATCAAGTTCACCATACCTGATTTTGTGCCACTATGGGGTATCATTAGTCCCTAATGGATCCTAAACCTTCCTAATATGCATTGGGGATATGCTCCTAGTTTTTTGAGAGCACACCCACATCCCTAAATCGAGAGTAAATCAAATGGTGATAGGGTGCTCCCTTTTAAGCTCTATCTGAGGGTATCATGCAAATAGTTTTTACTATATGTTAGGAATATGATTCTTAGGCTAATGTTTTAATGTCTACACTTTTTTTGAATAGGTTAGGATTGCACTGATCACAAATATATATATATATATATATATATATATATATATATATATATATATATATATATATATATATATATATATATATATATATATATTATGGGTAATAGGTCATAGCCAGTAATTTATTTTATTGATAAAAAAATTTAAAGTACAACCTCATTCAGTGCGGGCACCGGTAGGAAATAACGGAGTAAAGAAAACCCCTAGTCTTTCCTGGGATCAATAAGATCTAGTTCTATAAGATTTTTACAAATCCACAATAATAGGGCAGTGATGTGTGAGGACAGATCCTCATTTACAAAATTAAAAAATTCTGCCTCATCTACTCTCATAGGTCATTCCTTAGTTTAATGGCACTAAGCTTTAGGATCATGACCCTATCACATGGATCCCATTACATCATTGATAACACCTATATTTTTACAATATGTTACTCCATACCCCCCATAAAAGAGGTTAGTGATGTGATACATAATACAAACTTAACATTAACATTAATGCACAATATGTCATCTGAGGAAAACCTAACATATCATAGCTTTCATCTTTTCACTTGACCTGCAGATAAAAGGAATGTTCCTTTCTATCTTATGTATTCATTACCCCTTCAAAAACCTGAAAAAAACCTGGATGACACCTTTCCCATCTAGCCTTATTAGTCGGAAACCATAGATATTTTACATTGCCCTGCATCACTTTTAGAGCTTTGTATATAAGATAGATCAAAGAAGATAAAGAAGATAAGAAGTACCTTAATCATCTGACAATAGTCAAGATAAAAATTTGTGAAATATATATATGTGTGTGTTTGTGTGTTATACTAAACCTAAAATTGATGAAAATAATACTATTCTTTACAAAGTCTATTAACTTATAAATACAAAATCTTTAAAAATCATATCATAGAAAGGAATCTAATTTTGACTAAGTGGATACTTTCTCAGTAAAATGA